>JACYXH010000014.1:222500-385000 GCA_026745465.1 Lota lota | reverse complement strand
GACTGCCTGTGTAGTGACGGATTCAAAATGTCAGGAAAATGGGATGACTATATTTAACAGACGATAATCCCATTGTTAGCTCATGCTAGCATGGGCGCTAGTGCTGAGGAACAGACGGACAGACAGAACATCTTTATGGCACACCGCGCCGTGCCGTGCTGCCTTGCTGCTGATGTGACATGCTCCGCCATCTGGGGCGGGAAACAAACTCAAAACCTCAGGCTGAGAGGAAGAGTATAGCACTCCACCGGGAACACACACCTCTCTCTTTAGTCATTTAGTAAAACCCTTTCCTCCCAAGGAACGGACAGTGAAGGTGTTTTGAGAGGTAAAGGGGAGGGAAAGGTTCTGGGTCGGACTGTCCATCTCTCTCTCTCTCTCTCTCTCTCTCTCTCTCTCTCTCTCTCTCTCTCTCTCTCTCTCTCTCTCTCTCTCTCTCTCTCTCTCTCTCTCTCTCTCTCTCTCTCTCTCTCTCTCTCTCTCTCTCTCTCTCTCTCTCTCTCTCTCTCTCCCTATGTCTCTCTCTCTCTTCACAGATACTGCATGAATATTAAAGCCTGTGCTGTCATCTGGGATGCCTCCCTGTACAGGAGAGGAGGAGGGAGAGGGGGGAGAGGGGGGAGAGGAGGAGGAGGGGGAGGAGGGAGAGAGGAGGAGGGAGAGAGGAGGAGGAGGAGGAGGAGGAGGAGGAGGAGAGAAGAAGGGAGAGGAGGGAGGATAGAGGAGAAGGGAGAAGGGGAAGAGGAGGAGGAGGAGGAGGAGAAGAAGGGAGAGAGGAGGGAGGGAGGAGGGAGAGAGGAGGAGGGAGAGGGGGAGGTGATTTGCGATGTAGGGAAGTTGCATTCAGCAGAAGCCGACTCTCTTTAGTCCCGTCTTGGAGTTTGCAGCTTTAGCAGTTTGCACACCCTGAATATTTATCATGTTATTCCTCGTCTTCTTCTTCTTCTTCTGAGGGGGACAGCGTGGGTCTATCGACAGCCCCGGACGGCCCCCCCTCCATGACCCCAGCGACCCCAGTGTCTACTGTTAGCCTGGGGTCACGTCTCCCTGGATCTTCTGATCCGGGTCTGACGCCTGATCTGGTCCAAAACCACAATAAATATCAACCAGGAGGTGTTAGCAGGAGCTGCCCTTTAGCTTTAGGAGGACTTTGCAGCCTCCAGGTCGCCCCTGCTCATGAGGTGTGGGTCAGGCAGGAGATGAAATGAGGCTGATCCAAGACCTGCTCATGAGGTGTGGGTCAGGCAGGAGATGAAATGAGGCTGATCCAAGACCTGCTCATGAGGTGTGGGTCAGGCAGGAGATGAAATGAGGCTGATCCAAGACCTGCTCATGAGGTGTGGGTCAGGCAGGAGATGAAATGAGGCTGATCCAAGACCTGCTCATGAGGTGTGGGTCAGGCAGGAGATGAAATGAGGCTGATCCAAGACCTGCTCATGAGGTGTGGGTCAGGCAGGAGATGAAATGAGGCTGATCCAAGACCTGCTCATGAGGTGTGGGTCAGGCAGGAGATGAAATGAGGCTGATCCAAGACCTGCTCATGAGGTGTGGGTCAGGCAGGAGATGAAATGAGGCTGATCCAAGACCTGCTCATGAGGTGTGGGTCAGGCAGGAGATGAAATGAGGCTGATCCAAGACCTGCTCATGAGGTGTGGGTCAGGCAGGAGATGAAATGAGGCTGATCCAAGACCTGCTCATGAGGTGTGGGTCAGGCAGGAGATGAAATGAGGCTGATCCAAGACCTGCTCATGAGGTGTGGGTCAGGCAGGCGATGAAATGAGGCTGATCCAAGACCTGCTCATGAGGTGTGGGTCAGGCAGGAGATGAAATGAGGCTGATCCAAGACCTGCTCATGAGGTGTGGGTCAGGCAGGAGATGAAATGAGGCTGATCCAAGACCTGCTCATGAGGTGTGGGTCAGGCAGGAGATGAAATGAGGCTGATCCAAGACCTGCTCATGAGGTGTGGGTCAGGCAGGCGATGAAATGAGGCTGATCCAAGACCTGCTCATGAGGTGTGGGTCAGGCAGGAGATGAAATGAGGCTGATCCAAGACCTGCTCATGAGGTGTGGGTCAGGCAGGAGATGAAATGAGGCTGATCCAAGACCTGCTCATGAGGTGTGGGTCAGGCAGGAGATGAAATGAGGCTGATCCAAGACCTGCTCATGAGGTGTGGGTCAGGCAGGAGATGAAATGAGGCTGATCCAAGACCTGCTCATGAGGTGTGGGTCAGGCAGGAGATGAAATGAGGCTGATCCAAGACCTGCTCATGAGGTGTGGGTCAGGCAGGAGATGAAATGAGGCTGATCCAAGACCTGCTCATGAGGTGTGGGTCAGGCAGGAGATGAAATGAGGCTGATCCAAGACCTGCTCATGAGGTGTGGGTCAGGCAGGAGATGAAATGAGGCTGATCCAAGACCTGCTCATGAGGTGTGGGTCAGGCAGGAGATGAAATGAGGCTGATCCAAGACCTGCCGGGGAAACGCTTGAGGCCTTCTTTTTCCTCTTCCTGTGTAACTGACCCGGACCGGTGAAAACCAGAAGACGGACCCGGTTCTGATCCGGTTCTGTACCGGTTCTGATCCGGTTCTGATCCTCACGCCGGGGGGAACAGACCCCTATCTGATGGATTTAGATCCCAGCGGCTTCATGGGGAGCAGGTCGGGGTTCTGTTTACATCCCATAACCAGTAAAAAGATGTCCCAGTGAAAGAGCTGTGGACTCGTCGGGTTCTGCTCGGAGTCCAAAGTGCTGCAGCGGTTTGGATTACAAACTGTCACTGTTCAGCATGACACACACAGGTCTTGCTTGTCCATTGGAGCCTCTGTGTGTCATGAATGCATGGTGAATATTATCTTTATCCAATGCAAATAAAGTGTATTGTAGTTTGAAAGGTCAATCAACAGAATGTTGATCCCGTCCCTGGCACAACGTACGTTAGTGTTGTTTGGTAAGAATAAGAATATAAGTAGAAATAAGAAGAATTCCTACAATAACAATAGGTATCCACAGATACACTGTGAATCCCTAATCATCCATTTATGATACATTGTTGATATATCCCAAATGACTTCCTTTGACCGCCGCTTCCTCTTTTCATTATCTATTTAATAAATTCCCTGCCAGTGTCTAACCTCCATGGACCTTGAGGAGTTGTCTAACTGTTATGCCTGAGAGAGAGGAAAGGGGGGGAAAATGGACACATGAAAAACATGAAACATAATGAGCCGAATCCTTCACCAAGCCCAGGATGGAGATCGGTACGAGGAAGGGAAAAGGGTTTGTTCTCTGGGTCCCTCCGGTGCCTCCCTGTCAGGCCCTGCACCACGCTGTAGGAACCCCACCCAAACTACACTAGTAGTCAACTTGTTTTGTCGTACTGCGCATTAGCTCCTAATGTGATTCTGCCGTTTGTGGCCCATAATCAATCACACCCCCTTCACTTCACTTCAGATTACCGTTCACAACTATAAATCCCACCCCAAAAAAGCTCAGGAAATACCCATGAGGCCATGAAGCCATGAAGCCTGAATCGCTCGTGTGCTGAGGCGGAGGTTTGCTCGGTGGAACGGGCGTTGACCGTTTCAATCCCTTCTGATAGTAAACCGGTTGTGTTGTCCCTGGTCGCTGTGTTCAACAGGCTCCGTGTGACAGACCTCTCCCCCATGCAGCAAATCTTCCAGCGTCTCGAAGGAGAGAAATGCCGCAGTCAGCGTTCTACCCCCCCCCCCCCCCCCCGCCTCTCTCTCACACACGGATAATAAACTGGGGAAATGTCCGCTCCCATTTATTTACGGTGGAAGATGGGAGGGGGGGGGGGGGGGGGGGGGTATCGACTTGAGTGGAGATGAGTGACTGTATGGCAGAGATTTGTGAATATGTGAAAGGGCGTTGATCATTGAGAGGTAGAAAAGAGAGAGAGAGAGAGAGAGAGAGAGAGAGAGAGAGAGAGAGAGAGTCCGACCCAGAACCTTTCCCTCCCCTTTACCTCTCAAAACACCTTCACTGTCCGTTACTTGGGAGGAAAGGGTTTTACTAAATGACTAAAGAGTAAACAGGACAGGAAACATCAACGTCATACATCTATAGATATAGATGTGTGTCCTCCATCAGGACACAGAGACACTGTCATGATGTCCTGGTCAGAGAGCCAAGTCAGGCCGCGGCTGGACGAGAAGGTGGTGCCATCTATTTATGTATATCTATATCTATAAATATAGATCTATTTATGTAGATCTATATCTACTACAACATGTCAACATACGGCTCATGTGAAATTCCTCAGGGCTGGCCCCACCTTCTCGTCCAGCAACGCCTTGCCTTGACTCTCTGACCAGGACATCGATCTCAAACGATCTCGTTTGACCCCCCCCCCCCCCCCACATACACACACACGGCAGTATCTCTGTGTCCTGGTGGAGGACGGGGGGCCTCTGGGAAAATCAATAGTCCCCCAGTAGCCAGAGAGCTGCTGAGAGGAAGCTCAACACCGTGTGTGTGTGTGTGTGTGTGTGTGTGTGTGTGTGTGTGTGTGTGTGTGTGTGTGTGTGTGTGTGTGTGTGTGTGTATGGTATCCATGTGTGTGTGTGTATGGTATCCATCTGTGTGTGTGTGGGCAGGCCTGAGTGTGTGTGTGTAAGTGTGTGTGTATGAATGCACAGTGGCTTCTGTGTGATAAAGTGTGTGAGGGACAGTTAGAATGGGTCAGAGTTGCCCAAGGCTGTGCTGTCTGAGGAAGAATTACTTTGAAATGTAAATCCCGGGCCTCTAGCTCACCACTGCTACTCTGCACAACACCAGGAACCACCTTGGCTCAAGGATTTCTCAGGCTTCAAACATACACCCTTTAGGGAAAAGATTCAAATCACTGTCGCCAAGGTTACATAACTTCAGAGTGTTGATTGGGTGAGTGGGGAAGAGAAAGAGAATCACAGCGTTTCTCAACTTTCTTTCAAACAGGCAAAGTGAACGTTGTTTTCCTGTTGACGGCAGGATACCAGACGGCCATCCTCACACTGTCCAGTGCAGAGAGCCCAGTGCAGAGAGCCCAGTGCAGAGAGCCCAGTGCAGAGAGCCCAGTGCAGAGAGCCCAGTGCAGAGAGTCCAGTGCAGAGAGCCCAGTGCAGAGAGTCCAGTGCAGAGAGCCCAGTGCAGAGAGCCCAGTGCAGAGAGCCCAGTGCAGCTTCACTGCACTGGACAGTGTAAGGATGGCCATCCTAAGGCCATCAGAGACGATGGGGCATCAGCCTTGTGGAGCTCATGGGGCCCTCGCCCCATGAGCTCCACAAGGCAGCCAAGACCCAGACGGCTGGGGCTCCGCAGTCCGGAACCACGCCTTGGATACCGGGATAATGGATAAATATAATAATCTATAGTTAAACTATGAATGGGAAAAGATGGAAATGAACACATCTGAAAAGCAGGGAAAAAGGTATTCTCTGAATCCCAATCTGAATTATTTTAATATTAGCCCACAGAAGGAGAGTGACAAGGTTATCACTCAGAGAGCTTTATGGTCCCAAACCGTTTCCTCCCAACTCCCCGAAGGAGCAGACGCCATAAGTAGCTTATAATTGATCATTATAAGCTATAGCTTATAATAAGTAAATAAATAAATATAAGCTAATAGCTGTTATAGCTATTAATAATAGCTATAAGACTCTGCCACTAGCGTCTCATCCGTCACCTCTACAGGCGCTACGCTGGGCGCTGGGGAACCAAATGAAATGTTCATCATGCCTTGATGATCTACACATTGCTTTCCCTTACCTTTTGAAATGATTGCTTCTATAGAGCGATAATTGTGGTATTTTGTTATCACTTATGACATAACTGGGGGTAAATGAAGTAATTAAGTCACTTCTTCAACCGACTACATGGAAATAAATACAATTCACGTGATTTATTTCCTCTCCGTCCTCCTGACAGGTCAAGTCTGGAGACGAATACTAAACAGCACTCAGTAGCCGAGAAAGAACCCAGACGCACGCTGAGCCACATATCTTGTGTTCGCTCTTGAACCATGGACCTGGGGCTCTTTGAGGACGTCTCACCCAGTCTGTCTGGGGGCTAACCCTAACCCTACCCTACCCTAACTTAACCCTAACCCTACCCTAACCCTACCCTACCCTAACTTAACCCTACCCTACCCTAACCCTAACCCTACCCTAACCCTACCCTACCCTAACCCTACCCTACCCCTAGACTTCGGGATCTCTGTTTAAAAGAGGAGGGGATTTGCCTTCAGTGCCTCGCCTAGATAGCCGCAAACTCTTTCGAGATGGCCCAAGTCACTCTATTAAGTCTGCTCCTTTTTTCACCATTACCCTTTTTTATATTTTATATTTCGGTTAGAATCAAAGAATGGCATCCATTTGAAACCATGAGGTAGAAGATGTTCTTTCCGTTTGTAATACGCTAACGACGTCCATAACGTCCTGTTCTGACACCATAAAAAAACTCAAATTGTGACCAAATGGCTTTCCTATACACCTCACTGCTATGCACATCAGGCTTTTGAGGTCATTCTCCGATAACCCTTATTTTATCTTTCCTGCGCCGTTCCTATCCTCATTTCCTGTTCCTGTTCATCTCAGAACCAACCAATCAGCTGTCTCGTTGGCCACTTCAAGCACAGCCTTTAAATGCTCTGGGTAGAAGGAGCACTGTGGAGTTTCAGTGCTTCCTTGCTTCCTTCGGTATTTCCTTTCCTTCCCTTCTTCCTTCATGTGTTCATTTGGTCTGGCCCTTCCTCTCTTTGTGCTTAGTGATCATGCTCTGTACCAAGGCTTCCCCGCAGGGCTGGGCTTGATGGCTGTTTGGTACACAACTTCAGTCGGCAAGTCCACTTCCTGGTGTTGCTCTTGGTGAACCACTTTCTGAAGGACTGAAACACACTCAAGTGCTAAATGAAAACGACTTTTGACAGTTTAATCCGAGCCAAGGGAAATCATCTACAGAAAATGTTAGAAATCTAATTAGAACAACACTACGTTAATGTTAAATAGAGCGACAACCAAAACAGTGTTTCACAGAAGGTTCTACATCGGAAGTCGATGAAGATAAAACGCAGCAGCTACAACTATTTGTGACGGTTAACCATTTTATTGAACATCCTTCCCTGTAATGTATATAGAATATATACATCTGCAGGACAGTGTATCGACTTGTTGCTGAACACACACACACACGCCACACACACACCACCACACACACACACACACACACACATACACATACACCCCGCTACACACACACACACCACCACACACACACACACACCCTGCTACACACACATACACATACACATACACACTCCGCCACACACACACACACACACACACACACACACCCCGCCACACACACACACACACACAACCCGCCACACACCCACGCACGCACACAGATGGATCCCATGAGGATATATGACCTATCCTCGAACTTGAAAATCATATTTAAATACTGCAGCAGGTAAAATGGCTGACAAAACATATGCTATATAACAAACTATATGGAGTTTAGATCTACATGTGTGCATGTCAGGCTTAATCATAAACTGACTTCCAGTATATTCAGTAACATCCCAGGGACCAGACATTTGATGAGGATCTGCTGTCATCGTGATCTGGACTGTTTCAACATGCCAGTCACATCACACGTTCAGAGATCAGAACCACACAGTATCCTGGCTTCATGTAAGGAAATGCATGGAGCCTCATGCTGACGGGAACAGGAACTAGATTAGTTATTATTATTATTAGTGCTTGTTAGAAGTGGGCAGACGTAAGGGAATAATAGAGTTTGTCATTTTTTGGTGAAAGGACAAACCTCTTTCAAACTTTCTTTCTTCCTTTCAACTTCTCAAGGTGTCCTACTTCCCCCGCTGGTTTTGGGACAGTTTTATCATGCCCATCTCACAGCTAAGGGTTATAGTTTGTCCTCAAAATTGGGACTGCAAACACTCTTGAGATTCTAACTCTGATAAAAGGACTGTGAGAGCAAAAACAAGCTCCAACCATAGTTAGTCAATCACAATGAATCAATGGTTATGTAAACAGGCCGAACCAAAGAGCCAAGGAAAGCCTGGCATTCAGATCACTCACTAAAAAAAACTGCAGAGGAGTCTCTCTCACACCCCCCCACACTGGAAGACATACACGCACACTAGAGAGAGAGACACACACACACACACACACACACACACACACACACACACACACACACACACACACACACACACACACTCTGAGTGGCTGCTGTGGACCCAATTGAGCCCAATCGATGACCAGGACAGCGAGCTAGGTGTGTGTGCAGCTGTCCTGGCTGGAGACGGGCTGGATAATGATCCCCACACCACAGGCCTTCCTCTGCTCTCCACCTCCTCATCAAAAAGTCATAGATCTGCGTTCTCCGATCAGTAGTCTAACGGTAAGACAGCACTAGGCTCACTAATGTCTATTACACAAATAAAGAAGCCGTTTTTGGCATTGTCTCTTTATCTTTATCTTATACTGATTTATACTGTACATTTCGTTATCCTACATTTGTCAAATGATATGATTGACCTAAAAACCTGTGTCAATGATTGCCACCTGCCTGCAGCCACTATAAACACATACCTGTCTTGGTAGTACTGGGTCACTTCTAGGTGTTCCCCCATGAAACAAACAAGTAATACGTACAACTTCAAAAGTTAGAAGGGTAAAGTGTTTCTGCTCATGTTGTTTTACGGTTTGTTCAATAGGCGACAGCTATTATATTTAAATTGTTCTTCAATAATTCTTCACTAATCCAACAGTTATGTTTCTTAAAGGAACTCCAAAGCCTAAGACATCCTATTTAACACGAAGTGGGCTTCATCGTAGTGCCATGGATTCTGGATCCTGGTCTAAAGCCTGACTTAATGCACAAAGTGATCTTTAGAGCCACGCCCCTAAATGAAAAGGGGGCGGGGGGTTGGTTTTCCTTTAATGTATTTTGGTCTTCAGGACCACCGTACTTCCTGTGCAGGCCCACTGACCTGCCACCACTCCGGCCATGTAGAGCAGACCTATTCGTAAGATGCCATGGACCATCTCTAACGGCACGCCAATCATGAGCTGGAGCAGAGCGTTGAAACCCAACTGCTCCAACCTAGAGGGAGGAGGAGGAGGAGGAGGAGGAGGAGGAGGAGGAGGAGGAGGAGGAGGAGGAGGAGGAGGAAGAGGAAGAGGAAGAGGGAGGAGAGGAGGAAGAGAGGAAGAGGGAGGAGGAGGAGGAAGAGGAGGAAGAGAGGAGAAGAGGAGAAGGAGAAGGAGAAGGAGAAGGAGAAGGAGAAGGAGAAGGAGAAGGAGAAGGAGAAGGAGAAGAAGAATACTTTTTTAGTACATTTAAAATACAAAGACCCTGGTGGACATTAACAGGAGTGCAGGAGAATCTGAGGGTTAAGGGGCGTTTGACTCCCAACTGAAAGCTTCTGGTTTCAAACCTCAATGTCCGCACGCAGTCTGGCTGTGGAAATCCCAGAACAAGATGCTCTAACCTAGATCTGCATCTAAAACTTATCTAAAATTCAGGTCGCTGTGGATAAAAGGAGGAGGAGGGGGGAGGAACGGGAGACACTCACCCCACATGCATGAACATGTAGCTGAAGAAGCGCCACACCTGGGCGCGATGCCCTGGGTGGTACACCAGCGGGCTCTTCATGAAGTCCGGCTGGTAGGTCTGCAGAACCCACTTGTTCAGCATGATACCGTAGCACAGGAACACAACGATCTGGAGGAGAGAGGAGAGAGGGGAGGGGAGGGGAGGAGAGGGAGGAGGAGGAGAGGAGAGGAGAGGAGAGGAGAGGAGAGGAGAGGCGAGGAGGAGAGTAGAGTAGAGTAGAGTAGAGAGTAGAGTAGAGAGGAGAGGAGAATAATATTGCAGGTTGAATATAAAAAGAGATGACTTCGCCTCAACAAACCAGTATGTGTGAGGTTTAAAAAGGCAGTGTTTCCCCCGGCGCCTCATGCATGGGCTAACCAACAGTTATTACATCAGAGGACGTCCCAGGACCGGGAGAGGAAACATCTGCTCCAAATCCATTATCGCCTTTCCATTGATCGCCGAACGATCGCCTCTTCTATTAGCATCATTCAGCATCACAGCCAAGTCAGGAAGCCCAGCCGTAGGGCTGTTGAGAATTAGGACGCATTTGTGGGGAAGCAGCTGAGCTTTGTTCAACCGCCGCTGGTGATATCCAGCCCTGAACCACTGGGATACTCAGCCCTGAACCACTGGGATACTCAGCCCTGAACCACTGGGATACTCAGCCCTGAACCACTGGGATACTCAGCCCTGAACCACTGGGATACTCAGCCCTGAACCACTGGGATACTCAGCCCTGAACCACTGGGATACTCAGCTCTGAACCACTGGAATACTCAGCTCTGAACCACTGGAATACTCAGCTCTGAACCACTGGGATACTCAGCTCTGAACCACTGGGATACTCAGCCCTGAACCACTGGGATACTCAGCCCTGAACCACTGGGATACTCAGCCCTGAACCACTGGGATACTCAGCCCTGAACCACTGGGATACTCAGCCCTGAACCACTGGGATACTCAGCCCTGAACCACTGGGATACTCAGCTCTGAACCACTGGGATACTCAGCTCTGAACCACTGGGATACTCAGCTCTGAACCACTGGAATACTCAGCTCTGAACCACTGGGATACTCAGCTCTGAACCACTGGGATGAACCGAGCCGTTCAGCTCGTCGTCAGGACTGTTCAGATAAGGAGGAGGTTTTATTTTTCCTCTGGTTTGTACCACAGCAGAGGTGCACACGCACTGGGCGGATTAGTATTCTGTGGTAATGCCAGGCACTGGGAGCTCCCCCAGTAAGCTGGTGACTCCCAAAAGGCTGGCTGGTTATAATGCTCAGATTAACACACACAATTACAAATAATACAAAAAGAAATGTGACTATAGGCGAGTGTGAGGCAACCACTGGCTTAGTCTATCAAGTCTGTGATGAATTGATTAGCTAAGCTTATCTAAAAGCTTATGATTCAATCCTGAAATGTCTAGGTGGGTTTAAGCCAATCATTATAACGCAGCTAGATTACATTATGGAGCATAATATATGCTGAACAGTATATTACAGCACTCCTACATAACCACTACTTAGGTATGCATAGCCCTGTAACAAATGTTTCAATTTAGTACAAATCCTGACTGCCTTTTAAGCTCTCTATTAAAATGTATAAACTATATTTGGACGTATTGAGAAAATGGTGATTTTTAAAGAAATCCATTTGAATGCGGTGCTTGAATGTGGCACTGGTGCTGGTGGGATAGCAAGGCCCAGATGAAGATCACATGAACGGGTGGAGGAGAGAGCAGCAAAGGAGAACCTGGACACATTTCTTTTCTTCCATTTTGTCAAAGTGTAAATGAATCAAAGTTGCCCCAGGGCTTTTATTTTGAAATGCTCACCTGGACGATGGTGATGACGGCCATGAAGACGGGCGGGGGGCAGAGCCGGTTCTGGTGGAAGTACCAGCGCCGGTCCGTCTCACAGGGCAGGATCTCGTAGGCCACGTAGCGTACAAAGCGCTTATACACGCCCAGCCCCGTCTCGTCCAATAGGATCTCCCGCTGCAGCGTGCGGCGGCCATTGGCGATGGCTCGTCGGAAACTGCTGGAGCGTTTACTGCTCATCTGGAGAGCGAGAGAGAGAGACATAGGGAGAGAGAGAGAGAGAGAGAGAGAGAGAGAGAGAGAGAGAGAGAGAGAGAGAGAGAGAGAGAGAGAGAGATAGGGAGAGAGAGAGAGAGAGAGAGAGAGAGAGAGAGAGAGAGAGAGAGAGAGATAGGGAGAGAGAGAGAGACATAGGGAGAGAGAGAGAGATATAGGGAGAGAGAGAGAGAGAGAGAGAGAGAGAGAGAGAGAGAGAGAGAGAGAGAGTCTTAAATCCCATAATAGTACTATTCCGCTCGCAGACAGACAAGAGGCAAATCTGCCGTTATTACCGCAGATTAAAGATTTTTCCGACAGAGAACTGATCTCAGTAGCTTTTTTCTACTCGGTCAGAAGCTGTCCTGATTACAGACCAGCACACCAGCTGAACTCGTCATGACAACATGCCGCCCCACACCGCCCCCTAGCAGTGGGGGGGACCTCCTCACAAGATGGCTTCCCTCCTTCTGGTCTATTTTGGTGTCCTCCCAGTCTCGAGCCCAGCCATCGGCGTGAATAGTCATCTATCGAGAGAAGCGTGGGGTGTGGATAACTTTAGCAGAGTAGTTATTGAATTCACAGGCGATATTATAAGAGGTCAGCGGATCTGCTGAACCTATCGATCACCCAGGACAGATCGGCTGAGGAAGGCTTCTTTCCCGTTACCGCTGACCAATCACGTTCCATCTGGGTCCGTTTGAGCTTGGTTTTTGGAAGGCTTGTGACTAGAGTATTTTATTCTTGGGTTCTTGTTTGTGTTTTGGTGCAAGTCTACCAAATGCAGAGGTTTTTGTTGTGATCTTCTTTTATTAATAATCCTCTGTGATAACAGTCTTGCCAAGATCTTGGGTATAAAATCTGTAGCCTCGATACTAGACTGATCATTTGTGTGTATACTCTGAGGAGATGGATTTGATCAAATATGAAAGGATTGCACATTCAACATCAGTTGGCAATTCAATTGTTTCAAGTTAAAACAAATACATTTTTAGTTTTTTGGGGGATGAAATACATTGTAAATAAGTTTCAGATGCTATGGGGCTCATACAAGTGAGTCCTGAATATTTAACTCTGAAATATGTCTATTACAAAGAATGAATGAACAGATTGATTGAGTGATTCATTGATCATTTTAAGGCCATTGAAAGGGTTGAATCTTCAACAATCATGCCTTGGCTGTCGGGTGCAGTGAATGGCACGTCATATCGGGTTGGGAAAGGCTGAAAGGTAAGTGACACATCTACGGGATGCTTTGTGTGAGTTATTATGTGTCACTGCAGAGGCCTTTGCTGCATAATGTGTCTCATGCAAAATACTTCTTTAGAAATGTTGAAGACTGCTAAATTACGGACTGCTGCTTAGCACAAGAACATTAATGTCTACATTTTGATGAAAAAAAATACAGAAATATGTATATATAATCATAGAATACAGAAATATCAAAATAAGTTTTTAGTTTTCCACAGCTGAGGCTGAACTACGTCAGTGACAATATGTTAGCTTAATTCACACTGTGGCGACATGGTGAGCTACGCTCAATCCCTGCTCTGTGTAGTTAGGACACTTGCTAGTGGCTATTAGCACAGACCTATAACAGGGACATAGGCGCGACCATACTTAAGCAAAGACAAAAAAACATCCAGCGAACAAATATAAATATATGACCCGTTTAGTGAGAAAAAAAACATTCAACATTTAATTACAACTCAAATAATGATAAATATGTACGAATAAAAGTAAATAGAGCTAAGCTGTGCTGAATATAGCCGACCATGACGCTAGGCTAGGCTAGGCATGTAAAGACCTGTGTTCTACATGATAACCAGGCCTGGAGCTAGGCTAGGCTAGGCATGTAAAGACCTGTGTTCAATATGATAACCTGGCCTGGAGCTAGGCTAGGCTAGGCATGTAAAGACCTGTGTTCTACATGATAACCAGGCCTGGAGCTAGGCTAGGCTAGGCATGTAAAGACCTGTGTTCTACATGATAACCAGGCCTAGAGCTAGGCTAGGCTAGGCATGTAAAGACCTGTGTTCTACATGATAACCAGGCCTGGAGCTAGGCTAGGTGGCTGGTAGCACTCCCAATGGCAGGAGGGATGCATACATTTAGTATGGAAATGAGAGAGAGAGAGAGAGAGAGAGAGAGAGAGAGAGAGAGCGAGAGAGAGAGAGAGAGAGAGAGAGAGAGAGAGAGAGAGAGAGAGAGAGAGAGGTCCTCTACTGGGACACCTTAATGGATCTAATTGACAGTGTTACACACACACACAGATTGCCCTGCAGGCACATAGTGGGAGAGGTTGGTTGTTAAACCATCTCGTTATTTATTCATGGCTACAAATGATTTAATTAACGTTACTAGAGGATGAAAGCATCCCTGTGAAAACCAGCCAACGAGTACCACAGCTAACGGCTAACAGCTAACAGTGATCCTCAGCTAATAGCTAACAGTGATCCTCAGCTAACGGTGATCTCAGCTAATAGCTAACAGTGATCCTCAGCTGGCCCCCCAACACCTTACAGCACACTGGGGGGCTGGGGCCTCAGCTGGCCCCCCAACACCTTACAGCACACTGGGGGGTTGGGGGGCTGGGGGGCTGGGGCCTCAGCTGGCCCCCCAACACCTTACAGCACACTGGGGGGTCTGGGGGTCTGGGGGCCTCAGTTGGCCCCCGATCCGTCTCCTATGAGGCCCATTGAAAATAAAGAACTATACAGTCCGGATTAATTCATAGGAAGAGTGAAATTGAATTAATTCCACCCAATATGTAGGAACATGCCGTCTTTTTGGGGTGTCAAGAACAAACAGTTCCAGTGTTTTGTTCACCGAGACACGACTCTATCACAGACAAAACAGAACATGTTAGAATGTGCCAACACACTTTAAGTGTTTGTTACAGCCTCCAGCACACCAGCGTTCTCTGCCATCTTCCAGAGCTACCCCATGTGTCTGTCACCATGTTGTGTACATGGTTGGCTTCACTTGCCTGTGTAATACTAGTGTCAGGCAGAGAAACCGCTATCACACACATGTCCTGGGGTCAGAGGTCACTATCACACACGTGTCCTGGGGTCAGAGGTCACTATCACACATGTGTCCTGGGGTCAGAGGTCACTATCACACGCGTGTCCTGGTGTCAGAGGTCACTATCACACACGTCCTGGTGTCAGAGGTCACTATCACACACGTGTCCTGGGGTCAGAGGTCACTATCACACACGTGTCCTGGGGTCAGAGGTCACGGCTGCTGATCTTCTGGGCAGAAGTGTCCAGGTAAGGAAGCCTTTGTGTTTGCGTGTTGTGTTTCCTCAGGAGAGCCTTTAGATTAGCTTAAGTTGTTCAACGTCCCCTATCTGAACAGGGTAGGGGACGTGCAGGCCCCCTACCTCAGTCCTCACACCACCCTATCTGGGCGTAAATCCTCCAGGCTGAACAGGGTAGGGGATACCCTGTTCAGGGCACCACCCTGGTGCCCTTCTGAAAGAGATTCTCTTTCATACGGCCTACTCCCAAAACTCAACAGAAAAACAGAATCAAATCGGATCAAATAAAAACACACGGCTGTAAGAATACACAGACCAGTGTTGCCTGGGGGAGCTCAGAGAAAAAAAGATTCTTATTTTTAGCTCGTCAAACTCCAACGCAATTTCGTGTACTGGAGAGTTTTTGAGGCATAAAAGCACACACACACACACACACACACACACACACACACACACACACACACACACACACACACACACACACACACACACACACACACACACACACACACACACACACACACAGAGGTTACAGATGTGCAGGCTGACCCTCTGGAGGTCTCTCTGATCCGGTGCGCTCGCCTGGAGGAACGAGGGCCTCACTCACACCTCAGCCGACCAGACAGCGGAGATAATAGAATGCTTTCCAAGTCAAAATACCACCGTCGTCCGTCACAGCGTTGCTCTGACGGGTCCCCCACTTAGGAGCCATAAATCCCTCCCAGCAGGTAGAGGAGGCCCTGAGCGTGGAGGAGATAGAGGCTGGTAAAGCATTTCAGCCGTCAGCTGAGTGACGGGAGGGGGGGCGTGTCACATTGCTGACGCACACAGGGAAGTGTGTGTCAGAGACGAGGCTGTGATCATATGTTAGCAGGGTGTTAGCGAGGGTGTGATCACGGATATGTATGCAAATTGCAGGCGTGCATAGAAATGTGTGCGCGAGGGCTAGCGTAGCCGTGGGTGTGTGTGCACACGTGTCAGGCGATCTTTACTGTCTCAGAACCCGGGCGGTCCATATATTTCCCTATGGGGGTGGGATTAAAAAAAAAGAATTTGCATCAGATTGCTGCCTGCTATTCGCTACGCTGCGCTAATTGAAGATCATTTGCATTTGTTGTGTCTCCTAAAGTCAAGTGATTGTTCACAAGTCTCCCTGAATGATGAAGGGGAAAGAGCGTGCGTGTGTGCACATTTGGGAGAAATGTGAGAGAGAGAGAGAGAGAGAGAGAGAGAGAGAGAGAGAGAGAGTCAAGGAAGAAAGAGAGAGAAAAAGTGAGTGTTTGTATTTCTTCATCAGCCACCTACGCTAAAACCGAGAAGACACAGGCAGGAGTGTAGAAGCAGTTCACTCTGAATGACAACCCTAACCTATATTGTGATGAGTACCAAACACACACACACACACACACACACACACACACACACACACAGATCAGGACCCTAGTGGAGGGACAGTGCAGCAGAGAGTAAGTCAAGGGGTTTAACAAGGGTGTATGATTACCTAAGTCTATCCTAATTGGTTGCCGTGGTGATGTGCCATGGCAGCTCTTTGAGTGGGCGTTGTTTTTTTCACCACTGAAGTGTTTACCTGCATCAGCTCTGCGGCCCAGACGAACGTTTCAACATGATTGATCGCTCTTTTGTCAAACTAAGCACTTGAACACACGCTGAAGTTTGCCTTGTCCTTTTGGAGAGACAAGTCCATGTTCCAACCGTCCAGGAATCAAATCCATAACCCAACGACTGCAGCTCTAAAGCTCTCCTGCTTTAAGAACCAGAAACTGCAGAGATGCTGTGTTCATACCACAAAACATGCTACCAGTACTAGCGTCACGACAGCGCTGGATTATGTGCTTCTGTGTGATGTGTGTGCATGTGGGCACGCACACACATCCTGATCCTAGGCTTCCATCGCTCTCCAGCTTGAGTTGTGTGTGTGTGTGTGTGTGTGTGTGTGTGTGTGTGTGTGTGTGTGTGTGTGTGTGTGTGTGTGTGTGTGTGTGTGTGCGTGTGCATGTGCGTGCGTGCGTGCGTGCCCCCTCACCAGCTCGATGAGCTCCGGGTAGCTGACCTGCCCGTCCTCGTTGCTCTGCACGAGGGCGAACAGCATGTCCAGCTTGGAGGGGTCCAGCTGCAGTTCATGGTGCTCCACCAGACTGGTGAAGTTCTCCACTGCAATGAAACCGGTGTTGTCTGGGTCCAGCTGGACACACAACACAAAGAGAACACAAACACTTAGGGAACAATAGGCTAAGAATAGAGCAGTGCTGGTGTGCAGCTTCTGCTGCAGGTATTGGCTGGGTGTCCCGGTCAGGGTGGGGGGGGGGGGGGGGGGGGGGGGGGGGGGGGGGGGGGGGGGGGGGGGGGGGGGGGGGGGGGGGGGGGGGGGGGGGGGGGGGGGGGGGGGGGTGGCGCAGAGCTGCAATGCAGTGATGATAATTACACCAAATTAACGCTTTTATTCTCCTACAACTTCAGAAGTTATTTTGTTTTGGTGACTCAACCCTCTCTCCCCCCCCCCCCCCCTTTCATATACACACATTGCTTGAAAACAAAAACATTATCTGGTCATTTTGGAGCAGTTAATCCAGCAGAAATATCCAAATGAAACTCTCTAATGTTTTATTATATCTCTTTGTATCTCTAGTGTTTAATCATATCTCTATATCTCTAGTGTTTTAACATATCTCTAATGTTTAATCATATCTCTAGTGTTTAATCATATCTCTATATCTCTAGTGTTTTAACATATCTCTTTATATCTCTAGTGTTTAATCATATCTCTATATCTCTAGTGTTTAATCATATCTCTATATCTCTAGTGTTTAATCATATCTCTATATCTCTAGTGTTTAATCATATCTCTTTATATCTCTAGTGTTTAATCATATCTCTATATCTCTAGTGTTTAATCATATCTCTATATCTCTAGTGTTTTAACATATCTCTAATGTTTAATCATATCTCTAGTGTTTAATCATATCTCTACATCTCTAGTGTTTTAACATATCTCTTTATATCTCTAGTGTTTAATCATATCTCTATATCTCTAGTGTTTAATCATATCTCTATATCTCTAGTGTTTAATCATATCTCTATATCTCTAGTGTTTAATCATATCTCTATATCTCTAGTGTGTGGGGCTGGAAATCCATTGAACAGAAGATAAGATCAAGTCTATTGATCCCACACGGGGAATGCACTTGTTGGCTCAAGAGTCAAATAAAAAGTGATTATGTGATAAATAAATACAAATACATTAAAAAAAATAATAATAACAATAGGTATCCACAGATACTCTGTGAATACCTAGTAAAGTAATTACCTTCAAACTTTTCATTTGCATTAGATGGAGCTAATGAATAAGCATTAAGAGCCACAGTGGGTGTTGTTTAATCAGCGGGGCTAAGGGCCAGGAGCTTAGCAACAGGGGGGGGAGAGGCAAGAACAACAGCCCCAGAAATGACCTGGAGCCCTGTCAATCAAAAGACCAGCATGAATCAGGCAATCTGCTGGAACCAGTCCCCACAGCAGCAGGGTTATGGTCTCTCTCTCTCTCTCTCTCTCTCTCTCTCTCTCTCTCTCTCTCTCTCTCTCTCTCTCTCTCTCTCTCTCTCTCTCTCTCTCTCTCTCTCTCTCTCTCTCTCTCTCTCTCTCTCTCTCTCTCTCTCTCTCTCTCTCTCTCTCTCTCTCTCTCTCTCTCTCTCTCTCTCTCTCTCTCTCTCTCTCTCTCAGTGGGTTTTCATTAATCACCGTTGGCTCTGAGGTCTCGGCCCCCTCATGGGTGCTCACCGCCAACGTCTCCCTGGAAGTCATAAAACGGCATCAGCCTGGGTATAGATGGCCTGGGAACTGGCAGGGTGTGTGTGTGTTTGTGTGTGTGTGTCTGAGTTTATGTGTGTGTGTGTTTGTGTGCGTGCATGTGTGTGTGCGCACGTGTGCGTGTGTATATAGGGGAGGGGAGGGCTTAACAGCTTACAGATGTTGCATGAGTGTGCAGCCAGACCCTCGGGATGGACTGAGCTTCCCAGAGGAGGGGTTTGAGCTGTTGCTACCAGAGTGGACAGCTGTAGCGCGCCACAAGTTTACCGGACGGCACAAGACTGAGCATGCTCAGTTAGCACCTGGAGTCTCACTGCTTGTGACACTTCTCTGAATGTGTGTGTGTCTATTTCTGTATCGACGTGTGTAAAGGCTTACCTTTACTGGTCTGAAAGGTGTTTAGGGGTTTTTCTTGAATTGAAAACAAGCAATGCCTTCATTCCACATAATCTACTCGTCTGTCTATCCCTCATGTCGTTCTGTCTGTCCGTCTGTCTGGTAGTACAGGATGTGCTACTACTGACATTGTTTCTATAGCAGAGGTCATATGAAGCCACAGCTAAGCAAGATACGCTACGAGCAAGCTTCAGGGGAGTTAGCGATGTTAGCCCACTTAGCCAATCCGATATACAAAGCATATGGGACACAAACCAACAGGCAGATTATAATAAGGCACCATACAAATATTACAAGAAGCAGAAACAAGCTAAACATCTATAAATATTGAGTCAGAAAAGGCCTAAACTAATTCAAACAGCAAAAAAGGCAGGAACAGGCTTTTAATCCATTATTTACTATGTGTTTGTCTGTGTTAAATAAGTGAAAACATCTTTGAATGCATTTATGAAATTCCTTGATAGAAGAGGATTTCACTGACTTCGATCATAGATGCAAAGCCTCAGCACTTGGCAATTGTCTTTATTAAAAGAATCTGTACAATATGACAAACACGCACCAATTAACCCTAATTATTCATCTTGATTCTGATTTAAATAATGAACAAATCAGAGCACGTCATAATATATAACACTGGATGTGTAACTCTGAGCTCTGTAATTGTGTGTGTACACACGCGCGCGCGCGCGCACACACACACACACACACACACACACACACACACACACACACACACACACACACACACACACACACACACACACACACACACACACACACACACACACACACACACACACACACACACACACACACACACACGTGGAAACGGTGGTTCAGCACAGACACATCTGTTCTGCTTCTCGGCTTGACGACCATTCCACCTCCTCACCTTCATCATTCACCTCCTCACCTTCATCATTCACCTCCTCACCTTCATCATCCACCTCCTCACCTTCATCATTCACCTCCTCACCTTCATCATTCACCTCCTCACCTTCATCCTCCTCCTCACCTTCATCATCCTCCTCCTCACCTTCATCATCCTCCTCCTCACCTTCATCCTCCTCCTCACCTTCATCATCCTCCTCCTCACCTTCATCCTCCTCCTCCTCACCTTCATCATTCACCTCCTCACCTTCATCCTCCTCCTCACCTTCATCCTCCTCCTCCTCACCTTCACCAGCCTGTACGACGGGAGGCGGAGCCTGGCGAGGATCTATGGGGTCTATTTATAGATCAGGCTGGGGGGGTTAACCCTTTGTTGCCCTTCCCCCCCCCCCCCCCCCCCCCCCCCAAGGCATGCTGGGATCACAGGTCTCACAGCAGGTCTGCAGCCAAGAGGAGCAGAGCATGGAGAACACAGGGAGAGAGGAGCTGAGAAGATGAACCCCCCCCCCAAAACACACACACACACACACTGACATACACATACACATACACACCCGGGAGAGAGGCGATGTGGAGGGGGAGATGGGGGAGAGGGGATGATAGGGGAGAGAGAGCAGCATGGTGTGAAAGGGGGGGGGGGGTTGTGCGTTGAATAAGAATCACCAAGACACTGCGTTTACCCCCCCGCATCCACCGAGAACGCTGCGCAGACGGCAGGCCCTAGAGAGGGGTGTGTGTGTGTGTGTGTGTGTGTGTGTGTGTGTGTGTGTGGCTCCTGGTAGATCAGAACCTATAATATGCTCCAGGCACAGCCGAGGATGATGATGTGTGTGTGTGTGGTGTGTGTGTGTGTGTGTGTGTGTGTTGGGGGGGGGACGGACGGACGGACGGACCACAGAGTCCTGCAGATGTCTGATCACTGTCACACTCCATATGCCAGCACATCTCACACACACACACACACACACACACACACACACACACACACACACACACACACACACACACACACACACACACACACACACACATCATCCTCGGCTGTGCCTGGAGCATATTATAGGTTCTGATCTACCAGGAGCCACACACACACACACACACACACACACACACACACACACACACACACACACACACACACACACACACACACACACACACACACACACACACACACACACACACACACACACACACACACACACACACACACACACACACCCCATCGCCCAGCAAGGCGCTCGCTGACACAGACCGACGGGTGTGAGATACGTCTGCTCAACACGGAGTCACGCAATCATCCAGGATCCATTTCCCTGTTTGTCTGGAGCTACAACAGTACTACCATACATACATACATAACCATACATACATACATACATACATACATACATACATACATACATACATACATACATACATACATACATACATAACCATACATACATACATACATACATACATAACCATACATACATACATACATAACCATACATACCCCCCCCTACTACCACGGGGGGGGGGGGGGGGGGGGGGGGGGGGGAGAGAGAGAGAGAGAGACATAGGGAGAGAGAGAGAGACATAGGGAGAGAGAGAGCGAGAGAGAGAGACAGAGAGAGAGAGAGAGAGAGAGAGAGAGAGAGAGAGCGAGAGAGAGAGACAGAGAGAGAGAGAGAGAGAGAGAGAGAGAGAGAGAGAGCGAGAGAGAGAGAGAGAGACAGAGACATAGGGAGAGAGAGAGAGCGAGAGAGAGAGAGAGAGAGACAGAGACATAGGGAGAGAGAGAGAGAGAGAGAGAGAGAGAGAGAGAGAGAGAGATGTGTCTGCTGAGGAAGCAGAGGGGGGCGGGAAGCAGGCCCTTGTTGCCAATTAGGATTATCAATTAGCCGAGCACGGCGACCAGAGATGCATGCTGTCTAGGGAGGAGGGGGGCGGGGCAGAGAGGGGGAGGGGCAGAGAAGGGGCGTGGCCGATTCGGCTGACTCATGATGCTGGCACAGAGCGCATGAGAGAGAAGGAATGAGACAGAGACGGAGAGGGAGAGGGAGGGAGGGAGGGAGGGAGGGAGGGAGGGAGGGGAGCAGTTCTCAAAGCAATCCAACACGGGCGAGGGCGACAAGCCGCATGCGTTGCCATGGCTACCCAACTGCCTGCTCCGTACCCTTCTCTCTAAACATTATTCTATTTATTTCTTTATTTTGTCCTTTTTTGGGGGGGGGGGGGGGGGGGGCTCCTGGCAGCAGGAGAGACAGAGCCCAAAAACAAGAACCTATTAGAGGGCAAGAGGGTGAATGAGGGGGGGAGGGAGGCATGAGGGGAGGGAGAGAGGGAGGGAGGCATGGGGGAGGGAGGGAGGGATGGGGAGGGAGGGAGGCATGAGGGGAGGGAGGCATGGGGGAGGGATGAGGCATGGGGGGAGGGAGGGAGGGATGCGTGACAGCAGCGCGAGGAGAAGAGGAAAGGGATTCAGACATGCAATTGAAGAAAATAGGGATGATAAAATGAGGTGGAGGCGTCGATGCGGGATCAAAATGGTGGGGGAGAGAGAGAGAGAGAGAGAGAGAGAGAGAGAGAGAGAGAGAGAGAGAGAGAGAGAGAGAGAGAGAGAGAGAGAGAGAGAGAGAGAGAGAGAGAGAGAGAGAGACACACAGTCTAGTAGTCGAGATGGTTTGGAATCATAGAAAATTGGAAGTAATAGGAGGAGAGGGAGTAAAGCCCTGACCTCTGACCTCTGACCTCTGACCTCCCATCAGCACAGTGCTTCACCTATAAGGGGATCTTCACTATCTAACGTCTGTTCTGCATTTCTCCTCCAGAAGTCCAAACGCTGATTACTAAGTATATTATAAATATACACACATGTTCTATATATATATAAATGCATATATACATGTATGTATTTTGAGCTCTATTTATAGAAGCCCATACGATGTGAGACTCGTCTCTTGAGGTGAATCAGCTACGGGCCGATGCTGTCGGACCGGGACACTGACTCGACTATTATGACTCGCCTGTCCTGTCCTACCGTGACCGCCATCATCATCATCATCACCATCATCATCATCATCACCGCGCACCGTCCTCTGATCTACTTTGGTTGTGTAACAGCTGCCAACGCACACACACACACGCACACACACACCCGCAAACACATACGCACACACCCGCAAACACACATGCACACACACACCCGCACACACATACGCACACCCACACACACGCAAACACACATGCACACACACACGCACACCCACGCAGCTACCACAAGGTCAACTGGAAACCAGTGTTGGCCTGATATGATTCTCCTTGCAGAACATGGAGGGGATCTCCATGTTTTATCTCCCCACCTGCCGTCAACACTCACTCCACCATCTCCTGATCGCTCTCCTCTTCATGACGCTGTGGTCCAAACAGCGGCTGGTACCACTGGGTCACCACCAGGTCACCACTAGGTCACCACCGGGTCACCACCGGGTCACCACTAGGTCACCACCAGGTCACCACCAGGTCACCACCGGGTCACCACTGGGTCACCACCGGGTCACCACCGGGTCACCACTAGGTCACCACCAGGTCACCACTAGGTCACCACCGGGTCACCACTAGGTCACCACCGGGTCACCACCGGGTCACCACCAGGTCACCACCGGGTCACCACCGGGTCACCACCGGGTCACCACCGGGTCACCACCAGGTCACCACCGGGTCACCACCGGGTCACCACCGGGTCACCACCGGGTCACCGGGCCCTGGTGCCACCGGGTCACCACCAGGTCACCACCGGGTCACCACCGGGTCACCACCAGGTCACCACCGGGTCACCACCGGGTCACCACCGGGTCACCACCAGGTCACCACCGGGTCACCACCAGGTCACCACCAGGTCACCACCGGGTCACCACCAGGTCACCACCAGGTCACCACCGGGCCCTGGTACCACCGGGTCACCACCGGGTCACCACCGGGTCACCACCGGGTCACCGGGCCCTGGTGCCACCGGGTCACCACCGGGTCACCACCGGGTCACCACCAGGTCACCACCGGGTCACCACCGGGTCACCGGGCCCTGGTGCCACCGGGTCACAGCATGAAGAGAGGGAGAGAGATAGTCCTCTGCTAAGTGTTCTGCCTTCGTCCCTAAACCTTTCCTCTCACTCGGTACAGTAGGACACACACACACACACACACACACACACACACACACACACACACACACACACACACACACACACACACACACACACACACACACACACACACACACACACACACACACACACACACACACACCTCCCCACCATGTGTCCTTTCCTCTGGCAGACTCTTTATGTTAGCCTAGCATTAGCTCACCGCCTGTGTGTGTATGTGTCGCCATAATGTGTGCATCATGGCATGTGTGTGTATAATTGGCATAGTGTGTGTGTGTGTGTGTGTGTGTGTGTGTGTGTGTGTGTGTGTGTGTGTGTGTGTGTGTGTGTGTGTGTGTGTGTGTGTGCGTGTGTGAGAATGTGCATCTCATCACATTCTGTTTCACGTGTCTGCATGAACCCAAAATAGACTGAGCTCAGCATTGCAAACCTCCTGCAGAATGAGACTAACACAGTCACCATCTACACAGCATTACTTACTCTTTTCCTTCCCCTCTCTCACGCAATCTCTCTCACACACACACACACACACACACACACACACACACACACACACACACACACACACACACACACACACACACACACACACACACACACACACACACACACACACACACACACACACTATCTGTCTCTATCTTTAGCTGTTTTCCTGCTATCTCACTTTTCCTTAGTGCAGATTTCCTGTTCAACGTGTGTCCCCCTGTCTGCGTGCCGATGAAGAGTCATGGCTTCTTGATAAACCCTTTGACCCCAGCCTTTACAAAGCCATGAGCTTGTTGATGTGGTTCAACTAAATAAGCACACAGCTAAGCTCTGGACATAAATAATTGATAAGATACTGAAGATATTTATATATTTGGTGAGGTTGATCTAGATTCTGTCACAGCTAGTCTAGAATTGAATATATGGTTGTGGTGACATGTTTGTAGCCTGTATTACAACAACCCTGTGGTACTACGGGCCTTCCTCCTGTAAAATGACCATCTCTTTCCCTCTGGAACTATGATCTTAATGACCAACGCCACCTACCTCTCCAGTGTTCTCTCATCACTAAGCTGTTGTCTCTCTCTCGCTTATTTCTCCAACGTCTGAGTCCAACACATGCACGGTGCAGCTTCCGCTCAGGTATTACAGACATTATTGACACTTAGATCAATGCTCAACACACACCTCACACGCACGCACACACACACACACACACCAAGCACACACACACCAAGCACACACACACCAAGCACACACACACCAAGCACGCACGCACCGAGCACGCACCAAGCACGCACCACACGACACACACCTGCTGTGCTGTGAAGCAAGGAATTTACCCGAGGCCCCGACCAACAGAATGAGAAGTAGTTTCCTGCTCTTCTCATCAGTGATCTCTTCATCTTCATCATCTCATCACCCTGATCTCTTAACACCCACCGCTAGCATACCAAAAGAAACCAATCAGTCAATAGGTGATCAGCGATTCAAAGCAGAGGAAGATCAGGGTGTGGATTTAAACCACAGAGAGCTCCTTGAATGGTCATCTGGGATCCAGCAGTCCTACTAGCAGAACGCCTGGGGGAGGACGTCTCAGAGCCTGGACAGGAAACCAAAAACTGAAAGGGGCGGAGTTACACCTTGTTTCCTGTTTCACTACGGAGATATTCTACTGAAGACAAACTCATTTGAGTGAGTGGATAAAGCTTTCAGAAGGGATGTTAATAAGTGGATTTCTTCAGTGGCCAGTTAACAGGGCGGTTATTCAAACCTTCACAGACCCTTTTTCTAAGAACGTCGGGGTCCAGGATGTTCCAGTCTGTTCACCGGGAAACATTCACTAGGACTGGGCCTGTTTGTGTTCGCTGTTAGCCAATCACGTGCTCCCGCCTCCCGCCACACGAGCCAGACTGCTACCTATCTCAAGTCTGTTTTGTGAGGCTCCTTGAACACAAAAGGATATCGATATAAACAAGCGTTTCGCAGAGGGAGGGACGGAAAAGTGGATTCTGAGAAGGCATCTTTTACCAGGGAGGATTACGGGGAAATGGAAACACCAAATCCTGGTTTCTTCATCGCACCTTCTGTACAAATGATTCAACACGAGCCATGACCGGGCCGGAGGATCTGAAGCCCATCGCCGTGACGACGACCGCCACACAACTCCTGACCATGTTGGTATTCATGCTACAAACACAGAAGGGTGCCTCCTTTAAGACACTGAGCACACACACACACACACACACACACACACACACACACACACACACACACACACACACACACACACACACACACACACACACACACACACACACACACACACACACACACACACACACACACAAACACAGACGCAATGCCCCAAAGGGAATCATGCACATACGCATCTCTACACACACAGGCTTGTGCTTACACACACGCACACACACACACACACACACACACACACACACACACACACACACACACACGTATAAAAATGGCCAAAGAGAAGCACGGATGTGTTCATGATGGGACGCACACACACAACTACCCGCATTCACATGCTTTCGCACGCACACACAAAATCACAGACTCAAACACACACACAGAATCACAGACACACACACACACAGAATCACAGACACACACACACACACAGAATCACACACACACACACACACACACACACAGAGTCACAGACACACACACACAGAATCACAGACTCAAACACACACACAGAATCCCAGACACACACACACGCTAGTAGCATCTCCATTGGGTTCTTGTGTTCAATGTGTTGCTGATGGGCTTCTCCTGACCCTGCTACTCAGCAGGGGGTCATCGATTCCTCCCTGTTGGCCTGAACTGCCTCCCCAATCTATCTGTCAATCAACCACAA
The DNA here is from genome assembly GCA_026745465.1 of Lota lota. Classification (NCBI taxonomy): domain Eukaryota; kingdom Metazoa; phylum Chordata; class Actinopteri; order Gadiformes; family Lotidae; genus Lota; species Lota lota. Next base: position 357,899 of record JACYXH010000014.1, on the reverse strand, counting down.
GACCCCACCCCGCCCCCCCGAAGGGGAGTGCATGTGCACGTGCATGTGCGTGTGCACGTGCGTGTGCACGTGCGTGTGCACGTGCACATGCGTGCGCACGTGCACATGCGTGCGTCCAGACCTTATGTAAGATGCGCCAGCATAGAGCATCACAGCAGCGATATGGACCGGTGGTGATTGGATTGACTGCCAGCAGAGCATCGTAAATTAACCTGTTCCTGCACCAGGCCGCAGAGACCCACCCCCTGCTCCACACCCCCTGCTCCACACCCCCTGCTCCACACCCCTCTCATGCAAACAGATCCATGGCTACTATTCTGCCCGCTCACTTTCTACACCGCCGTTCCCTTCAGTAACGACCACAGAAAGAAATGTGTCTCTCTGGCTAAGAGGACAGTGGGAAGCCAGATGTGCAGTTGGGTGTTTTCCAGCTGTGTGGAAACAGCCATGTTGGCTTGCGTTTGGTATTGCAGACTCAATCGGCTGTGTTTGTGTTGTACAAGGGAATCATTTCCTAGACTGAAACGAAGAGAGGACAAAAGAGTCGTAGATTAAACTCTCTCCACAGAAGATCCAAATGAAGAAGCATGAGAAAAAGGTCTGCCTTCAATATGCGCACACACACACACACACACACACACACACACACACACACACACACACACACACAAAAGCTAAACTCCAAGGCTTGCACATAAATGCCAATTTGACATCTAATCATTTTAGACAATTACATTTTCCTGATTAAGCAACAGGAGCCTCCAATGTTCTTTTTGACTGTTTAAATCAATAAAACACATCCAATAATCAATAGATGGATACATCACTACACATCCCTCCAGCTAATCAGGGATACTGCTGTGCTCTGGGACCTCTTCTAACCAGAGCCCTACACGACCTCAGCATCTCAAATCATCCTCACAGGCAGAGTCCACACACACACACACACACACACACACACACACACACACACACACACACACACACACACACACACACACACACACACACACACACACACACACACACACACACACACACACACACACACACACACACTTCCCCTCCCCTGTCAATCCCTAGATAGGAGGTTTTTAGGAGCAGGAGCCCGTAACCACAGAAACGTCTGCCGCTGTCTCTCTCTCTCCCTGGCTGACTAGCTGTCTGGCTGACTAGCTGTCTGGCTGACTATCTGTCTGGCTGACTAGCTGTCTGGCTGACTAGCTGTCTGGCTGACTAGCTGTCTGGCTGACTGAATGAATGAATGCAGGACGGTGTGCGTGTGCAGCCTTACCTGCTCTTGTATGAGCTGAAACAGGGAGCTTCTATCCATATACTGGCCCGGGAGGAGGGACAGGCAGCCAAGGACAAGGGCATAGGGAGGAGAGACGCCGGAGACGACGGGGGTGGGGGGAGGAAGGGGACTCGGCGTGGGGTAGTAGGAGTGTGGTGCCTGGATCGTAGCAGCGAGCAGACAGCCCCCTCCGTAAGCTATGACCCCCCCTCTGTAGTCCAGTCAGGTCCTGGGGTCCTGCTGCTGGTGGTGCTGGTGCTGGTGGTGCTGGCGGTGCTGGTGGCTGCCCCCACCTCCTGGTTCTGCCTGCTGCGCGCTGGCTTGGTTGCCGTGGCGATGCGTGGCTCGGCGTGTGCGGTGATGGCGTGTGGGAGGGAGGCTGGGAGGCTCGGCGTGGCGAGGCGGGGAACGCCAGCAGACGACAGAGACTAGGCAGCTCTCATTCACGTCTCCAGCTCCTGCTACACCCCTCTCTCTCTCTCTCTCTCTCTCTCTCTCTCTCTCTCTCTCTCTCTCTCTCTCTCTCTCTCTCTCTCTCTCTCTCTCTCTCTCTCTCTCTCTCTCTCCTCTCTCTCTCTCTCTCTCTCTCTCTCTCTCTCTCTCTCTCTCTCTCTCTCTCTCTCTCTCTCTCTCTCTTGTTTTCTCCTTCACTCAGTTATACACACACTGCACTGCCTGCATACCAATGAGGCAGAGAGAGGGGGAGGCGGCCTCTTTCCACCAATCAGAGAGGCGGTGGGCGGGGTCAGGGGTTGCAGCTTCTCTCCTCACTGCAGGAGGGGGCGTGTCTAAGGGAGGGAGCAGAGGATGGGCTCTACTGCGGCTGTGGGGTGAGCTTACTACTGGGGCGCGCACACACACACACACACACACACACACACACACACACACACACACACACACACACACACACACACACACACACACACACACACACACACACACACACACACACACACACACACACACACACAACACACACACACACACACACACACACGTTATTGCCGAAGCAGACATTTTAAACATCAAGGGGGTGATACCAAAATAGGCGTATGAGGAATATGACAACATTGCGGTCTATGTAATTATTGTAAATTACAGCTGGCCCTATAGCAGTATGATAGGCAGAGAGGATGGAAAACACACGTGTTAGTGATCCAATCATGAACAATGTACAACATACATAAGCCTAAGAATTTTACTCTTGCGTACTTGTACGTTAAGATGTAATAAAAGCAACTCTGATTCTGACCTACACCTTAACATATTTGAATTGGAATTAAAGTATTTTGGTTCACCATTTGCTGTCTCTCTCAGATTTTCCCTGCGGAGCCATCAAATGCCCCCCCCCCCCCCCCCCCCCCCCCCCCCCCCCCCGTGTATCACAGATCATTGCTAAATTAAAGCGGAACAAAAGACTTTGTTTCATTTTAATCTCGTGCATAATTTAGACAGCGAGGAGGGGTGTACTCGCTCACAAGGGTCAGGCAAGAGCATCTCTCTCTCTCTCTCTCTCTCTCTCTCTCTCTCTCTCTCTCTCTCTCTCTCTCTCTCTCTCTCTCTCTCTCTCTCTCTCTCTCTCTCTCTCTCTCTCTCTCTCTCTCTCTCTCTCTCTCTCTCTCTCTCTCTCTCTCTCTCTCTCTCTCTCTCTCTCTCTCTCTCTCTCTCTCTCCTAGAGAGGACGAGATAGGAGAGATGGAGATCAGCTGAGCTACCTGCGGCGCCGCGGCGCAGAGGACAGGCTGACCCCTCCCTCACCCCCGTGGCTCCAGCTCCTCCCCCCTGGCGTCGTTCCCTCAGCTCAGCTGCCGTAGTGCTCCTGAGCAGGGTTGTTAACCAGGCCCCTCCCCCTCCCTCCAACACGCTAGCACGTACCACGCCGCGGGGCTCAAAGTCCCGCGTGACGCCATCTTGTAAAAGCCAACGTGACCACCAGAGTTAACGAGGGGCAGCAGACTCCTCGTTACGGTAATGTGAGCGGGCGGCCATATTGGATCTGGGAAGCGCCTGCGGACTGCAAAATGGATACCTGCTGATTGATTGGGACAGTGTGTGTGTGTGTGTGTGTGTGTGTGTGTGTGTGTGTGTGTGTGTGTGTGTGTGTGTGTGTGTGTGTGTGTGTGTGTGTGTGTGTGTGTGTGTGTGTTGGAGTCCCACTCACCGGGTGTGAGTTCATCAGCATGCTGGACATTGCATGCGAACGTGGAATTGACCTGTTTGGGGTTTTCCAGTGACTCTGTTCACACTGTTGAGGTGAAGAGGCCTCAATGTCAATCAAGTCGATCAACAATGACGTAGTAACCATACAAAACAATACAGAAATCATTTAAAAAGAGAAAAAGAACATTATAAAATGTTTATGAAGAGACATCAATCAGTCAGAAACAACAGAAATATCCATTAGTCAAAAGGACTAGTCCCAGTTGTAGAGACTATAAGGATGGTGAATATGGACATGGGAATAAGAGTTTTAACTCTTATAAATAAAGTGACGCAGTACAGATAAACCCAAGGCATCAGGTCCCTGAACTGAGTTCTTTCATAGAACAAAAACAACTGAACCACAGAACCGCTCCTGATGGTGGATTCACCGCAGGAAGCAGGTTTTCTGCTGGAGGGGATGCAATCAAGAGCAACACACAACACCAATCAGAAAACAAAGAGCCAATCAGATCAGAGTCCACCGTTTCCCTGGTAACCTCATCCCAAACTCCACTGGACCAACAAACGAGCAGGGCCAGGCGGAAACTAGAACCCTTCTAGAAGACAACAGGAAGCACAACACAACAACATTCACACTGAGTGTAAACAGACTGTGTTACTCTACAGCTCTGCACACTGAGTGTAAACAGACTGTGTTACTCTAGAGCTCTGCACACTGAGTGTAAACAGACTGTGTTACTCTAGAGCTCTGCACACTGAGTGTAAACAGACTGTGTTACTCTAGAGCTCTGCACACTGAGTGTAAACAGACTGTATTACTCTAGAGCTCTGCACACTGAGTGTAAACAGACTGTTACTCTAGAGCTCTGCACACTGAGTGTGTAAACAGACTGTGTTACTCTAGAGCTTTGCATACTGAGTGTGTAAACAGACTGTGTTACTCTAGAGCTCTGCACACTGAGTGTAAACAGACTGTTACTGTAGAGCTCTGCACACTGAGTGTGTAAACAGACTGTTACTCTAGAGCTCTGCACACTGAGTGTAAACAGACTGTGTTACTCTAGAGCTCTGCACACTGAGTGTAAACAGACTGTTACTCTAGAGCTCTGCACACTGAGTGTAAACAGACTGTTACTCTAGAGCTCTGCACACTGAGTGTAAACAGACTGTGTTACTCTAGAGCTCTGCACACTGAGTGTAAACAGACTGTTACTCTAGAGCTCTACACACTGAGTGTAAACAGACTGTTACTCTACAGCTCTGCACACTGAGTGTAAACAGACTGTTACTCTACAGCTCTGCACACTGAGTGTAAACAGACTGTTACTCTACAGCTCTGCACACTGAGTGTAAACAGACTGTTACTCTAGAGCTCTGCACACTGAGTGTAAACAGACTGTTACTCTACAGCTCTGCACACTGAGTGTAAACAGACTGTTACTGTAGAGCTCTGCACACTGAGTGTAAACAGACTGTGTTACTTGAACATGCTGGTCGTGGTTTGGTTTTTGTAAGACTATGTACTCCTAGTGGCACATGTGTTTACAGGTATATAAACTGTATTAGGGTAACCAGATTCTGAGGCAAACAATGTGTGTGTGCGTGTACAAATGAGTCTATGAGTGAGTGTGTGTGTATATGGTGTGTGTGTGTGAGTCAGTGGATCTGGGGGGAGTCGTATTCATTGGACTAATGTGACTCAGACACAGCTTCCTTCCTTGGGCACTTCCTGTCCCTCTGTCCCTCTGTCCCTCTGTCCCTCTCTCTCTCTCTCTCTCTCTCTCTCTCTCTCTCTCTCTCTCTCTCTCTCTCTCTCTCTCTCTCTCTCTCTCTCTCTCTCTCTCTCTCTCTCTCTCTCTCTCTCTCTCTCTCTCTCTCTCTCTCTCTCTCTCTCTCTCTCTCTCTCTCTCTCTCTCTCTCTCTCTCACACTCACACTCACACTCACACACACACACACACACACACACTCACTCTCTCTAATTACCTCATGCAACATTCATACAGCTCAGAATGCAGAGCGTAGTGGTTTACTCAACCACACAATCACAGAGAGGGAGAGGGGAGAGAGACAGAGTGAATTGAGTGAGAGAAAGAGGGAGATGTGTGTGAGACAGAGAGAAAGATCATTCAGCGAGGGAAAGAGACTAAGAGAGAGGTAGAGGAGTAGATGATGGATGTAAAGTATGCTTAGCAGAACAAACTGATACTTCAAATTCAAATGAGGTTCCTGCATTGAGTTGACCAACGCCCCCAAATATCCTACCGACTGATCGTGCTGAAGAACATGGGTCTTCTCAAAGGTTATTACTGCTGGTGTATCGCAATCAGCTGACAGACCCCCTCACAAAGCAGTGCTCTTAATGATTTGGACTTTGATGACCTTTTCTTTGGACACATTTGAGAGTGTGTGTGCGTTGATGATTTAGATGGATGATGCTGATAACCCTTCACCAGTGATTGTTGTTCAACAGAGCGGATGCACGTGCATGATAAACACTGCAGCAAACGAATCAGGCCACTGACTGACACAGATTGAGTTCAAACTGCTCCATTTTGTCAATTCTCCGGGGCTGGGGAAGAGGGTAAAGAATTCATAGTAGGCTCGAGTGACGGGAGGAAGTTTGAAAAAATATGAAAAAGAATACGCTTTCAATAATAAGAGATGTGGAATCACTGAGCAAAAACCTTAACAACAATACAACTATAAAAGTAGTTCGGTGGTTTCCTCTCACCCTAAACAGGGAATGAAGAGGATGGTCCTTATATGTGTCATCATATTTGCTTGGGCTGGGCTAACTTTAGTGTGCACACGTTGTAGAAAATGTGACATATACGCGTACGTACAACATCAGGTAGCTTCTTAAATACGTCTTTAAACCCAAATAAAATGTGCCATTTGATCCTGGAAAGACACGTAGCCGACACAATCCCATGTCTTACCTAGATAGATTCCAAGGGTAAAATGCAAATCACGTGATGTCTTGCATTGCACATTCATGGGATCTCGGCATTCAGCAAATGTGTCATTTATAACTGTGACAGATGTATGTAGCCTATTGTAATTAAATCAATTTAGGCATGAGGGTGTTACGCACCTGAACAGCAACGACGTTACAACCTTTTAAATGATTGTTTACAAATATCTACAGAATATTGAAGCATGCAGCGACCTCTAGTGTCCACGGCATTGCAACATTATAGGGAAACTACGAGATTAGGAAACTACTGGTTTTAATCAATTGACAGCAGCAAAATAAATCAGATAAATTATCTCAACCTAGAAAATCTATAAAATAGTATATTATTGAATTGGGTTAATTATTGGGTTACTTGAATTATTAAAGTATCAGGGAGAGAAACGTGGAATGTCAATATAATTATTTCAATCAAATGAGACCAGAATGCGATCATCATCAGACTAGACGGAAATGCACAGACCCATGCAGCTGGCGATACATCACTTGATGAGATTTGAATTGGCGTGGGAGAAACGTGAGAAAGATGCCTTAATGCAGAGCGCAGACGAGATCACACTTTCACTCAACTTCAGCCGCTGCTGCCATCTGTTGGTGAACTCAATCTAAAACAACACAGCCACTAATGTTCACACGGTCCATAATGTTTCATTTTATATTCTGCACTAATGTTTCTGTACTTCTACTGTGAGACACAAGTTCCTGTCTGGGATTATAATGTTAGTCCGTTTTATCTTTTCTTCTTCAAGGCACTTTGCGTTAGACAGTGTCTATATGGGCACTATCTGCGAGAGCATTGTGAACGCGCCTTGGGTCCCCTGCTGGAGTGACAGCACGCAGGTGTCCTGTTATCAGGAGGCAGACGTGACAGCTGTCATTTGGTGTGTGTGTGTGTGTGTGTGTGTGTGTGTGTGTGTGTGTGTGTGTGTGTGTGTGTGTGTGTGTGTGTGTGTGTGTGTGTGTGTGTGTGTGTGTGTGTGTGTGTGTGTGTGTGTGTGTGTGTGTGTGTGTGTGTGTGTACAGCAACTCTACCGTCAGCATGCCGTCACCTGCTAACTTGTCCAAATGTTGTAACAACTGTCCAACACGGCGCGTGGACACCTTGGCCGGAAGTCAAGATATACAAACGGCGGTTTGTAAACGACACGTTCTCCCTTCCTTAGGTCCCGCACAACAAAACAGCTTAACTGTTATTAAGGTAGGCCTACTGATAAACGCTGCTACATCTTCCCCTTCATCTGACTGTAACACAATACAGGTCTTTATTGCAAAAGTTAGTGCATCCATATTTTACTGAAAAAAAGACATTCAGCTTATGGTGCCTTCAGTCATTATGGTACTCATGGACTTCTCCAGCACACGAATTACTGATTCTTCTTTTACAAGCACACTAAAAACATTACATTTTTCAAAAGCTCTTAGGTCAAAAGTGTAGGGGTAAAAGTAATAATAATAATACCTTATTAGCTTAGTCCCTCTATTGTAATGCCTTCTTATGTTATGTTTTTGTCCTATTTTATAAGTTTTTAGATATCTAACACCTTATTTTATTGATCACTTATTTTTTGTCATGTATGCACATTGCGTCTACGCTTGTGGTATTAAATGTGCTATATAAAGAAACACCTGACTTAACATAACAGAAACAGGCAGATTCAGGTCAACTGTATCAAAAAAGGAAAAAAGAGCAGGCAAATAATAATTAACGAACACATTAAGTAGGCCTAAGTGATGAGGCTTCACTCTTTCACTTCTTTTAAATGGCTTGCGTCTGATTCAAAAGGCTTGCACGTTGGCATTCATGTTGAAAACGTAACCATGTTTTAAAAGAACGTACATTATAATATTACTGTATGTACGTTTCAATTATTTCAATTACAAGATGACATAGGATAAATATAGATTTCAAGTTCTACGTCTACGCCCCTAGTTATCCTATTTGCAATTGAGCTTAATATCCATAGTTAAAAATGTAGATAATATAAATACATATATATATATATATATACATTTTGATAATATAATATAGGCCTTCTGATAACTCGTATCATTAATGCTGTTATTGTTGTAGGCTTTGCTATTGTCATAATCGTCAAGTAGGCCTAATCAAGCGAGTTCATATTTGGCTGCGATAGCCTTATTTTAATTTACCCAGAAACACGTGACTCAAGAAACGAAATACTAGCCTATTCGGTATAATCTAAACACAACACCTGAAAGCAACACGAAGAAGCCTGCTCTGCCACACCACACTTCAGACACGAAGAGCATTGGGAACACGTTCATTACACCACAGACAATTAGGCCGGTCGGTTTCCCCAGAATACCGTAATAACGACCGATGAAGGTCACAGGGGCGCATACTGTGTTATTACGACGACGCTTGTTGACCAGCACGGGTCCTTCGTTGTTCAGGACATCCCTGCCCAGGAGAAGGGGAGTGGTCTAACGGGGCGAGAAGTGGGCGCCTGGGTGCTGTTTTCAGCACCCATTTCTGGGCACCACCACACTAGTCAAACTACACGTCAGTTGAGCACAAAACGTCTGCAACACTAACGACAGACTCGACGTCGTCAACATTGGCCTACCGGTTGAGTGATCAAACTAGCGCACTGTTTGTACGTAGCCTCTACACGTCGCGTGGACTCCTGTAATAATCAGAGCGCCATTACGCGCGTTCATATAGTCTATATCCGGTGAATTAGTTCACAAATTGTTACTCTCTCACTCGCTCAACCACTCACACGTTCACTCAATCCCTTCAGCCGCTCGCTCACCCGCTCACTCATTTCACAACTAATTTGCTCACTCGCTCGCTCACTCACTCACAGGCTCACGCACTCCCTGACTCACGCACTCACTGGCTGGCTCACGCACTCACTCCCTGACTCATGCACTCGGTGGCTGGCTCACGCACTCACTGGCTCACGCACTCACTGGCTGGCTCACGCACTCACTCCCTGACTCACGCACTCACTGGCTGGCTCACGCACTCACTCCCTGACTCATGCACTCGGTGGCTGGCTCACGCACTCACTGGCTCACGCACTCACTGGCTGGCTCACGTGCTCACTGGCTGGCTCACGCACTCACTCCCTGACTCACGCACTCACTGGCTGGCTCACGCACTCCCTGACTCAGTGACTCACGCATTCACTCGCTCACTAACTGGCTCACTCACTCACCCTCGCAATAATGGAGCACAACTCAAAGTGGGTGGACACAAACAAGAAGAATTGAATCCACACAGGCTTAGTCCAGCTCGGTGTGGGGCAGGGGCTGAGGGCTCCAGTGCTCACCTTGGCGTGGAGCTTCAAGTACAGGCACACTTACAGATGGTTATAGATCCCTACATCCCTCATCGTTGGACAGGCGTTGTGCCTCATCACGGGGCAACAAGGGGTGGGCATCACAACATAGCCTACTGCTCTTTCATTTAATCATCCTAAATGATCACTGTCACAACAACGTGCCAAGCAAAACACTGATATGACTTTCATAAGGAATTCAAAATGGCGATACAGGAGAAGTCAACATCAAAATGTACAAATATCGAAAATAATAACGTAGTTATTGCCGGGGCATGTGTATGTGTTGTATAGAGGTGCCCCTAGTATTTGAATAAGCTCGACATGAGCATGCACGTCAGGCTCCTGAACAAAAGAACGCCATCGATGCCTGGCTCTCAGGATGATGGTCCCCACATGCACTTGTGTTCACATGGGGCTAACCACCGGGGAACGACACCTTACCCCCCATGTGAGGTTAACACGAGGAGAACACGGTTTTCATAAATCCATAAATCCAGATCTTTATTGTGTTGGCAACTTTCCTGACAATGGAGCTCCGTTGCGACTGCCATAGTGACAATAGTATCCGTTTATGTCCAAAAACATCAAACGTAGGCAACCTTATCACCAAAACACAACCTATATGAATCTATATTATCACTGGAATCTTCGTCCGTGCCTTATATCTGGTGATATTTCATTTATACGAGGTTTTACAGCAAATAATCTCAACCACGTCACTTAAAGTCAATGGAGGCGCTGTGTTAGTTCAACAACTGTATCGCTGTATTAAAAGCAAAAATGAAATTTTACGTTAATCGAAATACATGCAATCGTTTGAGCATAGATTCAATTTTAGTAGCGCGTCCACGTTTTGGCGATCGGCTCTGTCCGTTTGGGTTAATTTAATACGAATTCTGCAAATTTCCGAACGACCCGCAATACTTTCGGTATGTTTTGGTCAAATAAAAGTTCTTCCACCGAGGAAATAAAAGAGAAAAAACGTCTCGTTGTGAAGCCTAATCTGTCCACTACCTGCCCGTAATGTTTTGTGACTAAATGCGTCTCCACAGCTTTTCTATTTGACACAAGTTGGAGGACGAAGAAACACAAACGGGACCGCGCGAGATCCATGGAGTCCGCTTCATCAGCTGCTGGCAGTTGCTGTTCTCAATCACGTCCGCACACAGGCTTCATAGGCGCACAGGCGCTCGAGCCCTAAGATACATTCATACGAAATCAGCTCGTTAAAGACACGTCGCGGGACGAGCCCGAACATCAGCTCCTTCAGCAGGCGAACCGAGAGCACAAGGTTCACATCGGAAACACGGAACGTTCCGGGAGAAGCTTTTATTTCTGGAAGCTTTATACCGCGGCTGGTGACGCGCCGACGCTTAGCAACTCAGGTCCGGGATATTTGAACTGTGACAGTTTAGTTGAAAAACAACAACTAAACTTAAGAGAAAGTCAAGATGGCAGAGTCGACAGCCGCCCCCGCCAAGACGAAGCGGACCCCCAAGCCGAGGAAACCCGCCTCTCATCCGAAGTATTCCGAGATGATCAAGAAAGCCATCGAGAGCGAGAAAGCCAGAGGGGGCTCCTCCCGGCAGAGCATCCAGAAGTACATCAAGAAGAACTTCAGCGTCGGCGACAACTCGGACCTGCAGATCAAACTGGCCCTGAAGAGGATGGAGGCCAGCGGCGTCGTCCGTCACACCAAAGGCATGGGCGCCTCCGGCTCCTTCAAGCTGGTCAAAGGCGACGAGGTCAAGAAAGCCCCCAAGCCCAAAGCGGTCAAAGCCAAATCTCCGGTGAAAGCCGCCAAGCCCAAGAAGTTGGCCAAGCCCAAGAAGCAGCCCAAGTCACCGGCAAAGGCCAAGAAAGCCAAGTCTCCGGCCAAGAAGCCGAAGAAGAGTCCGAAAAAGGTCGCGGTGGCTGCAAAGCCCAAAAAAGTGGCGGTGAAGAAGGCGAAGCCCGCAAAAGCCGTCAAGGCGAAGCCCGCAAAGAAGAGCTCCAAGCCCCGGGCGAAGGCAGCCAAGAAGGCAGCCAAGAAGAAGTAGAGGAGCCCTGCCACACAGACTTTGAATCCACACATAAAGTCACTGTAAATACTCTGAGGAAATGTTTTCTTATATGTATTATTTTTGTATCATCCGAAGTTATTATCCTGATGTTTTTACAAACGGTTTCCACCTCGTTGCCTACAATGAGGCTGTAACGTTAGAAAGTAAGTCGTGTCATTGTGATGATTGTAATTTAATTCTCCTGCATTGCAGCATTTATACTGTTCCTTTCAGAGCCCATCGTCCGAGCCTGTAAGGTCTTAAGTTTGTCATGAATGTGACTTATCGATTAGCTTTGGACCAGTAAATAGTTATCGGAAGTCTAAGAATGCATTCAGGTGTTCAATAGCGAGCACTGATGCGCTGTACATTTCAAATGTAAAATAAGTGTGTCCAGTGGTTTAATGGCGCTTCAAATGTCCAATTTTAATCATAATTAAATATTCACTGGTGAACGATATCAAACCCTATAAAAAAATTGTGTTGAATAACTTCAAACACTGTTTATACTGTAATAAAATAACATTTGTCATCTTCTACCAAGTTGCGTTTTCTAATTAACCCCATTATAACGGATTAACAATTATATTTCTTGGAAGATAAATGACATGACCGAGGAGTCGAGAAGTCCTACGGTGGAACTGTACAAATTAAAAAGCCGCACGCAAATCTCGACATCATAATGAACGGAGGTAGCGCAGCCAGACCAAGTGCGTTTGAAGCGGACTGCGTTGGGTAAAAATGGACGAACGCCATTGGATGTTGGAGTTGGCGGACGGGTGGGGCTGTCCCGCTGATTGTAGAGATTTAAGTGACAGGATAAACAAATGATTTTATACATCGACGTAAACGTGCAACGTATCGTTTACAAGGAGGCTAATTAATACAGAAAATAAATAAATCATTTATTACAGATAGGTCTATGATAATAACGAGTAGACCTAATGCACTGAAATAGCAGAAGCCTTACTATTGTGCAGGCCTCCTAGACATTGTTAGTGATTGTTTTACCAGGCATCAGGCTAAACCCCTTCTACAGGCTACTGAATTCTCAGCCCGAAAACCCCTTTCACACTCGTCCACAGGCACATTGCATTCCGGGTCTAATGCAAGTTAGACCTACCCTTATCAGAGGGTTATTTGGAGTTCAACATTATCATAATCAGCGATGCAATTATGATGCCAACTTTGTTTGACTTCAAAATAAAAAAAACGCTCAATCGCCGTCGATACTGCTGCTACTAATAGTAAAATGCTACAACTAATGTTCGTACTACAACTAAACTAACTCGACACACCCATCTCTTGACGTTTTTCTCCGTTGAGCGGACGTCCAGCACTGCCATCGTGTGGTGTATCTGCCTGTCTTTCGCGTCCCAAACATTAGGGAAAGCGCAATGTGGATGCAGGGCGATTATGAAATGACTTTGAACCTTTCCCAACAAACAAATACACACAAACACATTAAGGACTTACATAAGTGAGCTCATATATATATTCAACTCACATATATATATATATATATATTGGATTAGATCTCAGCAAATATTTCAAGCACATTATTTTAGACTAAATAAAAAAACCTTCAGTAGGCCAGCAAATTGCTGCTATGCCGACACTGATTTCTAATGCAGCGATCCATCGTCACAGTGGCGACAGTAACCAAGTACTGCCAGTGTTGTCGAGGGACCGCGCACTCACCCCGAGAGCCTTCTGTCAGCCTCCACTGCGCCGGACCGGCTTTCCCACTGCGCTCACTGCTGGCAAGCTTCACCGAGGGGACGGAGCACTGCGTTACTCCAGAGAAGACGAGACGGGCCCCAGCGGAACTTGATGCAGCTTGTCTAGGCACTCACCTTCATACGGACATTAAAGCACGCTTAAAGCTCCGGACTCGTGGACATGCGGAGCTGCCTTTGCTTGTTGTCATCGTTTACTTCTCGGCCCCTTCTTGAGTGGCGCATGACCTGACCATTTTACACCGTTCCGAATAGTATAAAGTTGTAGCAAAAAAGTACAATTCAATGACTTTTTAATTGAATCAAGCACCTCTTCAGAAGCATGGCGCCAGGGTTCAAGTCATCAATCAAACCATCTGTCGCCACATAATCAACACATCAATTAACTGCAGACCTTGTTAAACGTTTGAACGTGTTCTTGATAATGAAATAATAATTAGGGGTTACGTAAATGCATTGTGGAGATATGGAACTGCAATGCAGTTCACTACTATACAAGTAGAATTCGAAAGTCTTCGACTCCACTAGTTTACTGCTAGGAATTAGCCAAATCAAAGTGATCTTTCCCCATCGACTTTGACTCGTTATTTTTTTCCAATGCCTTATTTCTAACATGTTATGCATGGACATGCCGTTTGAATAAAATGCTCTTTTATCTGAGATGTGCATTTGATAAAAGTTTACTCATTGATCAGAGTTCAGGCAACACAAGCCATTCACACAGAATTAGAAAAATAAAGCCATACATAGTCTGAAGAAAAGAGTAAAATAGACAAATGCATTTGGCCTCTAAAATGTCAACAAAAACACAGCATGTCTAATGACAATGATATATAATCATATAAAATGCCATTGTTGAGATTTCTCATTTTTGCTTTGTTGTGATACTGGTCATAGATGAAGTTAGCCTATCATTTGGTGAATTTACAGTCAACTTCAGAAAGGTTTGATAACTCCCTGACTAAAGAGCCACTAGTGGATGCGTTGGTGTTATGAAAACCAAACAGTTCATATTTCTGCAGAAGCGTTGGATTAATGAAGGATTGGTACATGGACCGTTTGGAAGGATTTGGTGCTGTTGAGATCAACCTGGTCCGTCACAGTACACAACTCTGTGGTTGGGAAATGTACCAACAATGTTTGTAGCATGAGCAAAGCGGTCACACCTTTAAATGATACTCTAAGCAATATCTCAAACCTCCTCAATACTGTGGAATAATATCAGCTCTTTTGTTTTTCAAATACTTTGCCAACTACTATAACTATAGTAGCTAGTAGTTAACTATAACTACTATAGTTAACTAAATACTATAACTATAGTAGCTAGTAGTTAACTATAACTACTATAGTTAACTAAATACTATAACTATAGTAGCTAGTAGTTAACTTAACTACTGACGGAGGCTTCCGTTAGACCAATCATTCAGGTTTTATTCTACTTCCTGGAAGTGACATCACAATGGCTGCTCATGAGGATGTCAGTATGCTGAAGGACCCTGGAGGCCCTCCACAAGCTGCATGCGGCCCTTTGGTTGGCTGCAGGTCAGCTGACCCAGGGGTCTCCCAATAGAGTCATGTGACCCTGCTCACTGGAGTGTGTAGAGATTCAAACGGTCCGATACCTATCAGACGAACTGTGCATCTTCTTAATGTCCTCCCCCGTTCTGAATAAAGCACCCATATGGACTCCCCCGTTCTGAATAAAGCACCCATATGGACTCCCCCGTTCTGAATAAAGCACCCATATGGACTCCCCCGTTCTGAATAAAGCACCCATATGGACTCCCCCGTTCTGAATAAAGCACCCATATGGACTTCCTGGTGTGAGTGGCTAAGCAGCAGCGCAGGAAGGAACGCTAACCCCAGATTAGCCCCGATAGCCGAGCCGGGGAAGGAGAACACCCAGAGGCCTCGTACAGTCAGACCAGGTGTGGGCGGAGCCAGGCAGGTCAGGGCGGGGCTTGGCTGGGGTGTGGGCGGGGTCCGGAGGTTTGGTCTTGAAAGGCTGCAGGCTGAGAGGGGCGGAGTGAGTGAGAGAGAAAGAGAAAGAGAAAGGGAGAGAGAGAGAGCGATAGAGAGAGAGAGAGAAAGGGAGAGAGAGAGAGCGATAGAGAGAGAGAGAGAGAGAAAGAGAAAGGGAGAGAGAGAGCGATAGAGAGAGAGAGAAAGGGAGAGAGAGAGCGATAGAGAGAGAGAGAGAGAGAAAGCGATAGAGATAGAGAGAGAGAGAGAGAGCGATAGAGATAGAGAAAGAGAAAGGGAGAGAGAGAGAGCGATAGAGAGAGAGAGCGAGAGCGAGAGTGATAGAGAGAGAGAGAGAGAGAGAGAGAGGGAGAGAGAGAGCGAGAGCGAGAGAGAGAGAGAGAGAGGGAGAGGGAGAGAGAGAGAGCAGGCCTGCCGGGGGAGAGGAGGTCATTTATGGCGGCCGGCGGCGCGGTAGATGACGAAGCCGAGGACGGCTGCCACGGCGGTGCCCAGCGCCACGCGCAGCCAGAAGGAGCTGCTCATGTCCGAACCGTTCAGGTGGCTGCTGGGAAACACGAAGACGAGATCAACGAAGGACTGGTTTCCTACCAGACCATTAAACACTAAACAGCACACATGAAAGGTCCCTACTGCCTAGGCATTTAGAAGACCCTGTAATCCCAAGTGACCAAGGCATGTAGTGACATCATCGAGGTGCAGGTAAGGCTTTAAGGATGCCACCTTCGCCCCTACACTGTCGCCCCCCACCTTTAAATCCCACTGAAGACTTAAGGAAGAGGTGAGTTAGAGGTGTGTGAGCGGGAGCGTACGTACGGGAACATGGCGGCCCAGGCCAGCTTGGCGTAGATGGCCTCGGCGGTGGAGTCCGGAGAGAGGACGGAGAAGGGCATGGGCGGGGGCAGGCGGTGCTTGTAGCAGAACTGGGCGGGGGTCGTGCCGTGGAGCTGCTTCACCTCAGCCAGGTCCGCCTTGGAGGCCACCAGCACACAAGGAACCTGGCTCTCCATGTAGTGTTGCTGGGGAGAGACCAGCACTCAGCTCTACTGTACACGTGTGAATGAGCGTGCACGTGACGCACGGACACGACAACAGGGGAGTAACACAAATACACATGCAACGCACACAGCTAGAGTAACAAGAGTTCAAATAGAAATACACAAGGAGGAGCTCTATAGAAGAGTGTGTGTGTGAGTGCGTGTCATCCCCAGCATCATGAACCTGCAAAGTGAAACCAGTTGTGCTTTCACCAGTCATTAAGGAGCAGGTGGGGCTGGCATCAAGGACGCCCACTGGTAGACACAGCCATGCCACTAAAGCATTGTACCCACCGTCATGGCTAGGGTTAGGATACTACACACGTACTACTACATACTCAGGCCCAACGCACACGGCCGCATCGGACTGACGGGAAATAAGCTTTTAGAATCTCCATCAGAGTCCTACAGTGACTCTACATCTGTACAGACATCTGTACAGACATCTGTACAGACATCTGTCCATGCATACAGACATCTGTCCATGCATGCAGACATCTGTCCGTGCATACAGACATCTGTCCGTGCATACAGACATCTGTCCATGCATACAGACACAAATCCAGATGGTTCCAGGAGGGAATCCACAAACAAAAAGCAAAAGCCTTCCAATGCAAGATGATCCTTTGTGGGCAGGATTTCTGTTGCAGACCTTGTAGATGCTGGCGCAGTAGTCGAAGGACTGTGGATCGCTGGCGTCGTACATCAGACACGCCACGTCGCAGGACGCGTACGACGCCTTCAGGAACTCCGTCTCCACGTCCACCTCGTACAGCTGTGTGGGGGGGGGGGGGTCAAGAGGAGCTCAAAGGTCACGATGCAGCGTAGATATCGGTATGTGTCGTCGTATAAGAAATCCTGACGATGATATCAGAAATGATGCAAGGTTTACTTCAGAACTGGTTCATTCATTACGAGTTGTATAAGTGCTCCTTGTCCTCCCGTGCTCTCTGCCTTTGAGGTGTTCTTATCACCACTGTAGCCGAGATGTGTCTGGTCCATTAACACGGCTCCCAGTACAGACTGGAGAACCCTTTTGCTTTTACATTTAGCTTCCTTACATCACACCTCAATAGTTTAGACCGTGAGAAGCCCTCTTTAGTGTTGAGTATCTTATGGTGCCTACAATAAGACTAGAAAAGTCCTGAGCGGCAGTATGGAAGCGTACTCACGATGAGGTACCTCTCCTGGTTGTTGATGGTCACCGTGTTGATGGTGTAGGGAGAGAAGGCGTGGCCGCCACTCCCGTGGAGCTGAGGAAGACAAGCCCGTGTTGAGATGAACGATATCATCACTGACCATTTATTGAGTCCTTCAGCAGATGCTTTTATCCAAAGGCATTGAATTGAGATAGTTGTAGTCATGCGGAGCTAGCAGGGTCTGGGACGCCTACAGGGGGCTGCAGACCCAGACCCTCCGGCAGGGCGTCTCAGACCCTCCAGCAGGGCGTCTCAGACCCCTCCAGCAGGGCGTCTCAGACCCTCCAGCAGGGCGTCTCAGACCCTCCAGCAGGGCGTCTCAGACCCCTCCAGCAGGGCGTCTCAGACCCTCCAGCAGGGCGTCTCAGACCCTCCAGCAGGGCGTCTCAGACCCTCCAGCAGGGCGTCTCAGACCCTCCAGCAGGGCGTCTCAGACCCTCCAGCAGGGCGTCTCAGACCCTCCGGCAGGGCGTCTCAGACCCTCCAGCAGGGCGTCTCAGACCCCTCCGGCAGGGCGTCTCAGACCCTCCGGCAGGGCGTCTCAGACCCTCCAGCAGGGCGTCTCAGACCCCTCCAGCAGGGCGTCTCAGACCCCTCCGGCAGGGCGTCTCAGACCCTCCAGCAGGGCGTCTCAGACCCTCCAGCAGGGCGTCTCAGACCCCTCCAGCAGGGCGTCTCAGACCCCTCCAGCAGGGCGTCTCAGACCCTCCAGCAGGGCGTCTCAGACCCCTCCAGCAGGGCGTCTCAGACCCCTCCAGCAGGGCGTCTCAGACCCTCCAGCAGGGCGTCTCAGACCCTCCGGCAGGGCGTCTCAGACCCTCCAGCAGGGCGTCCCAGACCCTCCAGCAGGGCGTTTGCTTGGCGATCGTACCACGATGTTGCGGCCCACGAAGGCCTGCAGGAAAGCAGTCTTCCCCGTTCCTCTCGGTCCGATCACCTTACAGAGAAACACGGTGCGCTGGGTCTGGGCCTTCTCCAGGTCCAGCTCCTTCTGCTGGGTCACTGCGGGACACACACACACACACACACACACACACACACACACACACACACACACACACTTTAAAGAATGCTTGCTTATTCAGTTTTGTGTAGGAGACAGAGATAAACGGTCACACACAGAAATACAGAGACGTTGCCAGACTGCATTAAAATAACAAAACAAAGAGAAACCTGAAGATTGATTAACGATAACTGAAGGCCACGCCTTAAAGCATGGACCCCAGGTGCATAACGTCGGCCTTTCGGCCAATGGGCTGCCCTCTCCAGGCTGGTGGCCAGGTAGAGGTGTGGTCAGCGCTCCGTAGTAAGGCAACCTAAAGCGGCTGACCTCTGAGGCACACAGCGTACATGAGGGTCAAACTGATGACATCACAGTCTCTAATCCTGCCCCCCCCACACACACACACACACACACCTACACACCTACACTCACACACACACACACACACCTACACACACTCACACCAGCACAGACAAATAAACACAACCAGCGGCCTGCATAGAGAGGACTTCACTAATGGAACAGAATAATGGAACATACGCAAGCATTTCATAAGTGGACAGGAAGTGTACAGCATTTCCCAATGCATGCGTGGGCACACACACACACACACACACCTCGGAGTCCCACCGTCATTCAGTGTACCATGGATGAGACCATGTAACGCTGGGCAGATGGAGGTGTACAAGTCTACTGGACCGGTGGACCGGATTACAAGGTTAATCCAGGGTAAGCGACTGGTTTATCAGAACGGATTATACTACTGACAGACAGAGGGAACATCTCGCCCCTTCTTGTTGCACTCATAACATCAACTCATCAGTCTGTGTGCAACACGAGGTTCAAACACTGTTTTCTCCATACAATACCACACACACACACACACACACACACACACACACACACACACACACACACACACACACACACACACACACACACACACACACACACACACACACACACACACACACACACACACCTGTGACGGCGGTGGTCTGGGAGTCCTGCTCGGCGAGGATGGGGTAACCAAGGTAACCCAGGTACTCCAGGCAGCGGTGGATGTCCAGGTACGCAGAGAGCCTGTCACGCGGCCGAGACAAGGGCGTTAGACGCGGCCACCCCCAGTCAGGAAGACCAAACTGTTTGTAACTTTACTACATTACTAAAGCGTGCAAGTTCAGCATCTCAGCCTACATGTTGTCATCTAAGCTGAGGGAACAAAACATTACAGGCAAAGATGTCTCCCTGTAGGATGCCTTACAAGGAGACTTGCAGGCATCGGGGAACTTCAAACCCCGTAACCACCAGACCTCTGGCTAGCCCCTACTCCGGCTAGCCACTAGCCCCTACTCCGGCTAGCCACTAGCCCCTACTCCGGCTAGCCACCAGCCCCTACTCCGGCTAGCCACTAGCCCCTACTCCGGCTAGCCACTAGCCCCTACTCCGGCTAGCCACCAGCCCCTAGTCCGGCTAGCCACTAGCCCCTACTCCGGCTAGCCACTAGCCCCTACTCCGGCTAGCCACTAGCCCCTACTCCGGCTAGCCACTAGCCCGTACTCCGGCTAGCCACTAGCCCCTACTCCGGCTAGCCACTAGCCCCTACTCCGGCTAGCCACTAGCCCCTACTCCGGCTAGCCACTAGCCCCTACTCCGGCTAGCCCCTAGCCCCCAGCTAGCCACCAGACCTCCGGCTAGCCACTAGCCCCTGACTAACCCCTAGCCCCCGGCTAGCCACTAGCCCCTGACTAGCCCCTGACTTACGTCCACTGGCAGAGGTATCCGTGGTGGGAGAGGTAGCCCTGGTCGGTGGTGGGCACGGAGCTGAACACCTCAGGGCCCCAGGGCGTGTAGGGGAACACGCAGAACAGGTTCCTGAGCTCCGCGGGGGACAGGGCCGAGTCCTTATCCTGGAACCAGGGACAACAAGCTCGCTGGAGTACTTTGTCAGCTGGTTTTGTGTGTTCCTAGTTTGAAACGCTTCCGGAGCTCAGCAGAGATCTGAACGTTGTGCAGCGTCAGCTTTTTCTAGATAAGGTGCTCACCTGAACATTTTGAAGACGTAGCATTACCACTGACGGCCACTAGGCTTATTAGGTTTGCAGAAACTGCATCCGCGGTCTAGTTATATTCATTAGAAGCGCAGAACCGCAAGGCTTTAGTTATAATAACTTGAAACCTTACCCCTTTCACTGCAGCCATTGTACTGAACAATATCACTTGCCTTCGTCATGTGACCATTGGTCATGTGACCATTGGTCACATGACGAGTGAGGGGCGGGACGTCCCTGTGCCGAGTGGCTGTCGGCACCTGTCACTCACCTCGTCGTACTTGTCGAACAGCCGCTGCAGGAACTGGTGGCCCAGGTGATTGAGCTCTGTGGTGCATCCAGCTGGAACCCGTAGCCTAGCAACACAGAACCACAAACAAGCTAACGAGAGAGAGTGTGAGAGAGAGAGAGAGAGAGAGAGAGAGAGAGAGAGAGTGTGTGAGAGAGAGAGAGAGAGAGAGAGAGAGACAGAGACAGAGACAGAGACAGAGACAGAGAGAGAGAGAGACAAGGAAGAATGAGAGAGAGATGAGCCTATCACCAGACCTACTGAAGAACAATGAGCCTATCACCAGACCTACTGAAGAACAATGAGCCTATCACCAGACCTACTGAAGAACAATGAGCCTATCACCAGACCTACTGAAGAACAATGAGCCTATCACCAGACTTACTGAAGAACAATGAGCCTATCACCAGACTTACTGAAGAACAATGAGCCTATCACCAGACCTACTGAAGAACAATGAGCCTATCACCAGACTTACTGAGGGAAGAGGTGGTCTACAGAAGAACAATGAGCCTATCACCAGACCTACTGAAGAACAATGACCCCATCACCATACTTACTGAGGGTAGAGGTAGTTATCTGTGAGCTCCAGGGTGTCATCGTATCCAAAGTTCCTGAGGATGGTCCAGGTGGTCTCGTGACGGCCCCTCTGGATGAAGAGGGTGTTCAGGAACAGGAACCCTGTGGGGGTGGTATATATACAGTATATATGCTTTATGAATGAGATTAGCGTGGAAAAACACTTGAGTGTTGTTCTTTCCACAAAGGGCACTTCAGGGTAAGACACGCGGAAGTGACCATTGTTTTGGAATTGCTCCGCAGTTTTCGTTAGGAATTGCCAGAAGAGATTTCATTTGGAACAACTGGGACATTAAAAGGTTGCTACTCTCTTATTTGCCTGAGTGAAAACCCCCTTGAGCAAGGCATCTACAAGCGTTTTTAATAGTTCTGATAATTAAACAAGTGTCAAAGCTGGTGAAAACCAGCATCCATGACACTTAGGTCAATCCCCTTGTGTCTGATTGGCTGACCTGTAACAAGTTTGATATTTGACTATCAAAAGCAGTGGCCTCCATCATAGACTGTCAGGTGCACATCCACTGCGAGCTACTTCTCCATGCAGTGCAGTCTATCCCTGCCACCGGGGCAAGACAGCCAGCAGGACACGACACACACAGAGGGGTAACCATGGGTGTCGGCTGGTCTGGAAGCACCTGAACAGAGACCTGCCTCTCAGAGGGCTGAGTCTGAAAGCACCTGAACAGAGACCTGCCTCTCAGAGGGCTGAGTCTGGAAGCACCTGAACAGAGACCTGCCTCTCAGAGGGCTGAGTCTGAAAGCACCTGAACAGAGACCTGCCTCTCAGAGGGCTGAGTCTGAAAGCACCTGAACAGAGACCTGCCTCTCAGAGGGCTGAGTCTTTACCGTTGAGCGTGAGGCCGTTGTCTTGGACTCCATCGCTGGTGTTCTTCCAGACCACCGTCTTCACGTCCTCCAGGGCCTGAGGGGCCAGCGGGTTCCCGAAACAGGCTTTCTGCAAAACAGACACCATGTCTAAATGTCTGACAGCAAACAAGGCCTCCCGCCCATAGGGTGAGTGGAGAGGAACGTGTGTGTGTGGAGAGGGACGGGTGTGTGTGGAGAGGAATGTGTGTGTGTGAGTGGAGAGGAAGGGGTGTGTGTGGAGAGGAACGGGTGTGGAGAGAGTGTGGGGGGGAGGGTGTGGGGAGAATGTGGGGGGGAGGGGTGTGGAGAGAGTGTGGGGGGGGTAGCGGTGTGGAGAGTGTGGGGGGGGGGGAGGAACGAGTGTGGAGACCTGAAAACGGTTGAGCTCCACATCGCTGAGGATCCGGTCGTTGTCCCGGTCGGAGATGTAGAAGATTCTGGAAAGGGCGCGGACACACTGAGGCTTCAGCTGAGAGAGAACACGGGGAGGGGAGGAAACAGGAAGTGGTCATCAAAGTGGGTGGAGGAGCACGGTGCTTCAGCATCCTCTCAGGCGTACATGGGTGTCAGATTAAGAGAGCGGTCTTTGACCGTACAGACCTGCTTGTCTTCTGGGTCGTAGAGGGGCGCGGTCGGGTGGAGCACGGCCTTCTGGGCGTAGTAAAACAACTCAGAGATGTTCTTCAGGTTCTTCGCGGAGCACTTAGGATGTGGAGAGAGATGGAGGGTGTGTATAAGAAAACGCTATCGCTCTGGCAACGCCAACTATGCCGGTACGACATGGGTTGCCAGGTAAGATGAAGAGCCCCCTCCACGAGGTCAGCACTACCTCGACACACGTTTCGATCTCCGAGAACTGGTTCATGATGGGCAGAATGGTTTCCATGGAGCTTCCTGACCGCAGGTCGGACTTGTTCCCCACGAGAATGATCGGCACCCTGGGAGCACAGAGGAGGAAAAGAAAGGAGATGGTCTGCATTTATGTAGTGGAGTCTTCTTCCTCAAGGACACCTCAGCACACAAACAGGAGGAGCTGAGGATCAAACCAGCAACCTGTCCACTGTGCCTCCCAGCTACTGACATGAGTCAGAACACACACACACACACACACACACACACACACACACACACACACAACCACACACACACACACACAACCACACCCACACACACACACACACACACACACACAACCACACACACACACACAACCACACACACACACACATACACACACACACACACAGCAGCAGTTACATACTTTTTTCCCTTCTCTGCATTTCCGTTGACTAAAGGGATCCATTTAGTTTTGATCTGAAATACAAAAACAAGACAAAGTGACAGTCCCAACAGAGTTCTAACTTTGAGGTTTAACTCCGTTTATTCTACAGTGTCACCAACAGCGCTGATGAGCCGGCGTGTTGTCATAGCAACGCTCACCTTCTCGATCGTCTCCTCCTTGGTGACGTCATACACCACGCACACCACATTGGCCTGGAGGAGGAGGAGACAGAGTACGGGGTCATGTGACACCAGGATGTGCTGGCCCAGTGTGGGCTGTGTGGATCAGAGCCTGTGTGAGTTGAAATGTGGAGGCAGGGCCTGCTTCTACCTTGATGATCTCTGCCCTCAGGACCTCTTCCGTCTGTTCTGTTTCTGTAACGAGCCACAGAAGAGGACATGAGGCGAGTGACGTCCACAGCACTTCACACACAGGCCTGGCTATCCAGCGGTTACGCGCTGGCTCAGAAGGGCGCTCACCTGAGTAGTCTACGATGTGTGTGGGCACCTTCTCTGGAGTGACGTCCGCAGGAATGGTGATCTCCTCTGCTCTGAGGGGCACCTGGGGACAGATTCATATACAGTATGTATTTAACGTGTATTTAACGTGTTAGTTAATGTAAAAACTAACTTGGAATAGATTAATATACAGTATATGGATTCATAGATGTATATAATTAGTTAGTAGTTCTAATGTAAAAACTCCCTTGTTATAACGTATATAATGTTAGAACTGAATGATCAATATGAGATCACATTGGTCGGCATCAACAGGACAAACGTGAGAGGACCTACTTTACAAGGGTGTATTTATACTAACAATACAAAGGAACCGAGCCACATACCTCATCGGGAAACTCCTCCCCCACCAGGGACATGATGAGGGAGGTCTTCCCCACTCGAGCTGTGGGGCAGTAGAGGAGGTCAGACCAGTACACCTTGTCTTAATTCACCGTAATGCGCGTAACTCACGGTGACAGAGTGAGAGCACGTGTGCAGTTAAGACAAGAAACTTATTTCGCATAGAGATATCCTGTGATATGGATGTGAAAGACTACGTTTGATTGTGGCTTAGCCTTCAAGGTATAATGAATTATGTAACGCAACAGTGTGTTACATGTGGTCATCTTGTCTGCTGGTGGTTTAGCCAGTATTTGGTGACCCACACACACCCTCTGATAAGAGCTGTAATCAAACACAAAGCACGAAAGCATCGCTCATATTTAGGAGAACTTGCTACAGCAACAGAGTTACATACGTTGTCATACTGTGGACCGCTGAAGACTAAGTTAATTCAATACATATCAGGGATTAATGGCACTTCATCCCAAGGGGACGTTTAATGCACCCATTGGGCACCCTATGCATTAGTTGTGTGTGGTCTTTGTAACAGGATGACAGGAGCAGTTTAAGGTGTGTTAGTGGAAAATCCCTTCATTGGACATACTGGGCTACACGTCTAGTGACAGCAGATTTGATTTGTACCTTACATTGTTGTGAGATTACAGGGTGTGGCAAGCTTGATCAGCTCTATGAGTCATGTGTATATGAAAGTATGTGAAATAACCCTTAGACACGTGCTTCTTGTTTTGTTAATGAATGTAAGGACATAGCCAGTATCCGCAGAGGCAAATGGATCAGCATGAGTGACCAATATAAAATGAGGATTTATAAAGTCGGTGTACTTGAAAGATATTTGATAATTGGTATAATTACTTAAAATATTTAGCCTATAAGGAAAACCTATGTACATCAGCCCTTACTTGTCTGCTACTGTCCCTCATAACAACTCACTGCAGGAAGTATTGAAGGTAGCAGGCTAATGCTACGACGCTAGCCGCCAGCCTACTAGCTTCTGGTCATGTCAGTGGGGAACTTACGCTCTCCCAACAGAAGTATTCTGACGTCTCGTTTCATGCTTACTCCGGTTTCCACAACGTGTTTTTATGTGAATTTATCGGGTCTTAATCTAGTTCTAAATGTCAAGTTTCCACCACAAGATGTGAGCCATTCCAAACCGGTAACATCCAAGGTGAAACTGCAATGCCTTTCCGGGTCACTCACTGCAAACAAGCGCCCTCCAGCGGTGGAGACGGGTAATACAAACACACGCATTAACCCTTGGCTGCCGAAAGCTTTTTGCAGAACAAACATTTAATTGATGTCGATTGTACAAATACAGCAGATGTAACAATTAATTTGAAGTAAACGGTACACGGTTTGCAATTAATCATCCACTGAGTAACTAATCTGACGATAGGAAATAAATCCTATTCCATTTCACATTTACGTTCATGTTTATAAAAACATTTCTAAACAAAACTACAAAAAGCTTTTCATTTATCAGTGAAATGTAAAAAAGGCTCCGTACTGGAACTGGAGTCAACGCACTATAAAACATATTTCATTAAAACAAACTCAGTAGCATTTACACATACAAATAAAAAAGGTGTTTCCTAAAATATAAATTAAAAGTAGTTAAAACTGTCCCACTTCATACAAATAAATCGCATAGCAGAATAAAACGTGACAGAACAAACATTTGAGTCCAGGCCCGTGGAGGACGTGCAACATGACTAACTGGCCGGTTTGGGCCCTTGGACCCGGGGGAGGTCTGTGCGGGGGTCCAGAGAGCATGTGGTGGGGGTCATGGGGTACTCGCGAGCCCCTTCACCTCCCACAGGTAGATCTCGTCGTAGGCCAGGCTGAAGAGGAGGCCCCCGCTCGGGGAGAAGCACAGGGCCTGCAGGGCGTCGCTGTGAGGCAGGAAGTCCTGGAACCGGCCGCTGGGGGACCGGATCAGCTTCAGGACCCGGCCTGGACCCGGGCGACGAGGAGGGGGTACAGAAGAGAAGGTGTCATTCAGTTATACCTCAGGTTATCATTTGTTTCTACTAAAAATAAATACATATAGTCAGTAATACAGACAATATTAATATGAATACATAACAATGGTGCACACTGCAAGACAATGGGACATTTATTACATTATATTTCATAAAAGACGACGTATGTCAGAGATGTGGAAAACCCAGGACTAATGACCAAGTAGTGACCAACGGTTTATAAAACCCAGGACTAATGACCAAGTAGTGACCAAAGCTTTATAAAACCCAGGACTAATGACCAAGTAGTGACCAAAGCTTTATAAAACCCAGGACTAATGACCAAGTAGTGATCAAAGCTTTATAAAACCCAGGACTAATGACCAAGTAGTGACCAAAGCTTTATAAAACCCAGGACTAATGACCAAGTAGTGACCAAAGCTTTATAAAACCCAGGACTAATGACCAAGTAGTGACCAACGGTTTATAAAACCCAGGACTAATGACCAAGTAGTGACCAAAGCTTTATAAAACCCAGGACTAATGACCAAGTAGTGACCAAAGCTTTATAAAACCCAGGACTAATGACCAAGTAGTGATCAAAGCTTTATAAAACCCAGGACTAATGACCAAGTAGTGACCAAAGCTTTATAAAACCCAGGACTAATGACCAAGTAGTGACCAACGGTTTATAAAACCCAGGACTAATGACCAAGTAGTGACCAAAGCTTTATAAAACCCAGGACTAATGACCAAGTAGTGATCAAAGCTTTATAAAACCCAGGACTAATGACCAAGTAGTGACCAACGGTTTATAAAACCCAGGACTAATGACCAAGTAGTGACCAAAGCTTTATAAAACCCAGGACTAATGACCAAGTAGTGATCAAAGCTTTATAAAACCCAGGACTAATGACCAAGTAGTGACCAAAGCTTTATAAAACCCAGGACTAATGACCAAGTAGTGATCAAAGCTTTATAAAACCCAGGACTAATGACCAAGTAGTGACCAACGGTTTATAAAACCCAGGACTAATGACCAAGTAGTGACCAACGGTTTATAAAACCCAGGACTAATGACCAAGTAGTGACCAACGGTTTATAAAACCCAGGACTAATGACCAAGTAGTGACCAACGGTTTATAAAACCCAGGACTAATGACCAAGTAGTGACCAACGGTTTATAAAACCCAGGACTAATGACCAAAGCTTTATAAAACCCAGGACTAATGACCAAGTAGTGACCAAAGGTTTGTTTCCCTTTCGGTTGCCCTTCAGTTGGGTTAGCTAGCTACCCAACTAACCCAGTTACCTAGCTCACCACCCAGTGAACCCGGGAATCAGACCAGCAGCCGTGCCACAGCATTCTACACCCATATGGGATTTACTGGAATTACAACGTTCCGACATGTAAATACTGTTTATGCCCTCCTCTGACTATTACAACTAGGGAGCTGGTATTTCCCTGATAGCGCTGACTAGGCAATAAAAAATACAGCAGTGACAACAAAAGGCATACAAAAATGTAGCTCTACATCTACATTTATTACCTATTACCCATCATATAATGGTAATTATTCGTTTCCATCATACAGAATTATTCTACATAATTATTCACCTAGCGGCACTCTTGGTTCTAATGCTAAATTCAGTTCCCCACTCAGCTGGCGTCTAGAACCAAGACGGAACCAAGAGGACTGCTAGGGGAACAAGGCCCATAACGGTTCTATCCAGGAGACACAGAACATGCTGGAACTCACCGGTGGATCCCACAGCGATCAGAGGCTCCTTGGGGGAGAGGCTGAGGCAGGAGGCCCAGTGGGGCAGCGAGATCTTCCTGATGACCTGGAGAGACGGCACACATACAGGGAACGTTCTGGCACGATGCTGACCGTTCATTGGCTGAGATCAGCTTGGATGACACTAGGTTATTGTTGGTCAAGCTGAGAGAAATGGTCTTTGAGGAGTGGACTGAATCTGAATATTAACAGGGAATGTCTTGTTATCTATGCAGGTATTTCAGGGTACCTGTTTCCTGGCCAAGCTGTAGAAGGAGATGTCCTTGTCCGCAGCGTAGCCGGTGTACACTAACAGACCGGGGTCTGTGGGACAGAAGGCAGCCATGCTGGGAGGGGGGCTCTCACCCTCCTGCTGATGGGACAGAACACACACAGACTCAGACTCAGACACACAAACACACTCCAGACACACACACACAGACTCAGACACACACACACACAGACTCAGACACACAGACTCAGACACACAGACACACAGACTCAGACACACAGACTCAGACACACAGACTCAGACACACAGACACACAGACTCAGACTCAGACACACAGACTCAGACACACAGACTCAGACACACAGACTCAGACACACAGACTCAGACACACAGACACACAGACTCAGACACACAGACTCAGACACACAGACTCAGACACACAGACTCAGACTCCAAATAAAATGCTTTGTCAAGTTAGTTCTACAACACTTTACCCCATGATAGACAGGAGCGGGAAATGTCAGCCAATCGAGAAGGTCGCATTTGATTTTCGGCCAATCAGCAACCCACACACTGACACGTCTGTCCGAACTGGCGGCCAACCACAACTCGTTTCCTTCCAAACCAAATTGCTTGAACTGAAAAAACAAACCGTAAATGAAACCAGTTCTTGAAACCAGTTAATCCTGATCCTGATGGGCGTGCGAGGCTCTCTCACCTGTCGGGCCACACACTGGAGGCAGGTGACCGCCGCCCCCCGGTGGTCATTCAGCACACGCACCGTGCTGCCGTCCTCCGGGTTGCTGACCGCTACCAGACCGTACTCTCCGGCCGAGAGGATCATGTGACCTGTTCACAAACAGAGAGCACTTCAACCAAGACCCAGCTTCACACTCCTGTTCCACGCAACGGGAACCACGTCACAATGGCCGCTGCGCTGTCGGGAAGTCTACCCCGATGAGGACTCTAACCCTCCCACCTAGTCCGTCCCCGTCTGCCCTGAGGCTCACCAGGAGGAGGAGGAGGAGGAGGAGGAGGAGGAGGAGGAGCAGGACGAGGAGGAGGAGGAGAAGCAGGAGGAGAAGCAAGAGGAGGAGGAGGTGGAGGAGAAGCAGGACGAGGAGGAGGAGGACGAGGAGGACAACGACGAGGAGGAGGAGGACGAGGAGGACAACGACGAGGAGGAGGAGGAGGAGGAGAAGCAGGACGAGGAGGAGGAGGACGAGGAGGACAACGACGAGGAGGAGGAGGAGGAGGACGAGGAGGAGGAGGACGAGGAGGAGCAAAAGGTGGAGGAGAAGCAGGAGGTGGAGGAGAAGGAGGACGAGGAGGACTAGGAGGACGAGGAGGAGGAGTTGGAGGAGGAGCAGAAGGTGGAGGTGGAGCAAACGGTGGAGGAGAAGCAGGAGAAGCAGGAGGAGGAGGTGGAGCAAAAGGTGGAGGAGAAGCAGGAGGTGGAGCAAAAGGTGGAGGAGAAGCAGGAGGAGGAGCAGAAGGTGGAGGTGGAGAAGAAGGTGGAGGTGGAGCAAACGGTGGAGGAGAAGCAGGAGGTGGAGGAGGAGGAGGAGGAGGAGTTGGAGCAGGAGGTGGAGGAGGAGGTGGAGCAAAAGGTGGAGGAGAAGCAGGAGGAGTTGGAGCAGGAGGTGGAGGAGGAGGTGGAGCAAAAGGTGGAGGAGAAGCAGGAGGAGGAGCAGAAGGTGGAGGTGGAGCAAACGGTGGAGGAGAAGAAGGAGGAGCAGAAGGTGGAGCAAACGGTGGAGGAGAAGCAGGAGGTGGAGGAGGAGCAGGAGGAGCATGGCTCACCGTGGGCCGAGTACTGCAAGGCGCTGACCCTTCCTCTGTGAGGCCGCAGCTTCCTGTCCATCTCCCCGGATGCCAGGCGGAAGACCCGGACCGTCCCGTCGCTGTACCCCGCCGCCACGCACACCCCAGGGGGGCGGGCGGGCGCGGGGGTCCAGCACACACAACTACAGCCCTGCAACACACACACACACACACACACACACACACACACACACACACACACACACACACACACACACAGTTAGATGATGAGGTTCTTCCAGACATGGAGTTTAAGTAAAGGCCAGTAAAACCCACATGATATTGTTTCAGTATAACCAAGTGTCCCCTTTACTGCACACCGTTCACACTTTGAAACAGACCGGCGTGGCTCTCATGTCTTTTCTGTGCACAACATGAATGAGGACGTGTGGCAGCTACTCTCTGTACCAGACCAAACCAACGCGGGCTATCGCCACCTACAGGTCGGGGAGGGAAGCAGCCTGTGGAAAGAGCACCACCTGGTTGAGGACCTGGAACTGCACCACCAGCTCCCTGCTGGGGGCCGACCACACCCGCAGGCTGCCGTCCTCACCGCAGGTGGCGAAGTGCATCTCGTCCGCGCTGAACGCCACGCCGTTCACCTGGAGGAGGAGGAGGAGGAACAGGAGGAGGAGGAAGAGGAGGTGGAGGAAGAGCAGGAGGAGGAGCAGGAGGTGGAGGAAGAGGAGGAGCAGGAGGAAGGAGGAGGAGGAGGAGCAGGAGGAAGGGGGAGGAGGAGCAGGAGGAAGAGGAGGAATGGGGGAGGAGGAGGAGCAGGAGGAAGGGGGAGGAGCAGGAAGAGAACACACACGGTGGATTCAGCAGGCTCAGCAATGCAAGCAGGACCTTCCTGAATGTGTTCTGTGATGTGCAAACCTTCCACTAAGTTCCCCTCAGATGCTAGCTGCCAACTGAAGGACTATTTAACACTATTGCATCATTTGGGAAATGCCTTTTCTGAAGCGACTTACGGTGAATTCAGACGGAGGTCATTGAGGACCAGGGTTGGGGTTAAGCTCCCCGCTCAATGAGGGCCACAGCTAGGCTACCCACACCGGGGATCAAACCCGGTACCAACACTCCAGCCTGAGTGGTTCTAGACCCTACCCAGTTAGTTAGGACACACCCCCCCCCCCGTGTTCAGAACCGTTGCCATGACAACGGCGGGGCGCTGAAGAGGAGAGAGGACGGGTGGTACCTGGGTCTTGTGTCCGCTGATGAGGCGGATGCTGCTGCGCTCCAGCCAGTTGATGTACCACAGGGTGCCGGCGGTGGTGCCCACGATGCCCATGTGCAGGGCCTCGTCGAAGGCCGCGCTCACCACGGTGCCGTCCAGCAGGATCTCCTGCTCCAGCAGCACGCGGGCCCCGCTGAGGGTCAGAGGAGCGAGGGGCCTCAGATGATCACATCAGGACCGCTCCTTCATATGTCAAGTGGTCTACACTGCAGAGAGCCAGAGGCTGTGTCCTCTACACTGCAGAGAGCCAGAGGCTGTGTCCTCTACACTGCAGAGAGCCAGAGGCTGTGTCCTCTACACTGCAGAGAGCCAGAGGCTGTGTCCTCTACACTGCAGAGAGCCAGAGGCTGTGTCCTCTACACTGCAGAGAGCCAGAGGCTGTGTCCTCTACACTGCAGAGAGCCAGAGGCTGTGTCCTCTACACTGCAGAGAGCCAGAGGCTGTGTCCTCTACACTGCAGAGAGCCAGAGGCTGTGTCCTCTACACTGCAGAGAGCCAGAGGCTGTGTCCTCTACACTGCAGAGAGCCAGAGGCTGTGTCCTCTACACTGCAGAGAGCCAGAGGCTTCATTCCCAGGGCTTCCTCTCAGAGCCGGAGACGGAGGAGCTGTATGGGTGGCTCACCTGTGGGTGGTGTTGGGGGGCTCACCTGTGGGTGGTGTTGGGGGGCTCACCTGTGGGTGGTGTTGGGGGGCTCACCTGTGGGTGGTGTTGGGGGGCTCACCTGTGGGTGGTGTTGGGGGCCTTCACATCCAGCCTCAGGGCCTCCACTGCCGCCACGCACCACAGCCTCAAACGCCGGGTGTTGCTGCCGGTCAGGAGCCGCTGCCCCCGGCACAGCAGCACCCCTGGGTGCAGAGAGCAGAGGGTGCAGAGAGGAGAGGGTGCAGAGAGGAGAGGGTGCAGAGAGCAGAGGGTGCAGAGAGCAGAGGGTGCAGAGAGGAGAGGGTGCAGAGAGCAGAGGGTGCAGAGAGGAGAGGGTGCAGAGAGGAGAGGGTGCAGAGAGCAGAGGGTGCAGAGAGCAGAGGGTGCAGAGAGGAGAGGGTGCAGAGAGGAGAGGGTGCAGAGAGCAGAGGGTGCAGAGAGGAGAGGGTGCAGAGAGCAGAGGGTGCAGAGAGGAGAGGGGTGCAGAGAGGAGAGGGTGCAGAGAGGAGAGGGTGCAGAGAGCAGAGGGTGCAGAGAGGAGAGGGTGCAGAGAGCAGAGGGTGCAGAGAGGAGAGGGTGCAGAGAGGAGAGGGTGCAGAGAGCAGAGGGTGCAGAGAGGAGAGGGTGCAGAGAGGAGAGGGTGCAGAGAGGAGAGGGTGCAGAGAGGAGAGGGTGCAGAGAGGAGAGGGTGCAGAGAGCAGAGGGTGCAGAGAGCAGAGGGTGCAGAGAGGAGAGGGTGCAGAGAGCAGAGGGTGCAGAGAGGAGAGGGTGCAGAGAGCAGAGGGTGCAGAGAGGAGAGGGTGCAGAGAGGAGAGGGTGCAGAGAGGAGAGGGTGCAGAGAGCAGAGGGGTCAACGATGGGTGAAGACATCCTCAGTGTCTGAATAAATAAAGAGTTCTTATTTCCAGCTGGTCCAGGACGAGAGGGCGGAGCCCGTACCGATCTCTCCCTCGTCTGCACGCCAGGTCATGAAGCATCGCTGGCGCTGGCAGTCCCACACGCACACGTGGCCGCCACCGCTGCCCGTGAACAGCAGGGAGTCTGCGCCGTAGCACATGGAGGTCAGCTTGGCCCCGCCCAGGCCTGCGGGCGTGGTCACCCGCTGGACCTACAGAGGTTAGTGCCAATTACAAAACCTGCTCCAACTACCGTAGTTACAGTACAGCAGTTAGAGTACAGTAGTTAGAGTACAGTAGTTACAGTACAGTAGTTAGAGTACAGTAGTTAGAGTACAGTAGTTAGAGTACAGTTAGAGTACAGTAGTTAGAGTACAGTAGTTAGAGTACAGTAGTTAGAGTACAGTAGTTAGAGTACAGTAGTTACAGTACAGTAGTTAGAGTACAGTAGTTAGAGTACAGTAGTTACAGTACAGTAGTTACAGTACAGTAGTTAGAGTACAGTAGTTAGAGTACAGTAGTTAGAGTACAGTAGTTAGAGTACAGTAGTTACAGTACAGTAGTTAGAGTACAGTTAGAGTACAGTAGTTACAGTACAGTAGTTAGAGTACAGTAGTTAGAGTACAGTAGTTAGAGTACAGTAGTTACAGTACAGTAGTTAGAGTACAGTAGTTAGAGTACAGTAGTTAGAGTACCGTAGTTAGAGTACAGTAGAGTAGTTAGAGTACAGTAGTTAGAGTACAGCAGTTAGAGTACAGTACAGTAGTTAGAGTACAGTTAGAGTACAGTACAGTAGTTAGAGTACAGTAGTTAGAGTACAGTAGTTAGAGTACAGTTAGAGTACAGTAGTTAGAGTACAGTTAGAGTACAGTAGTTAGAGTACAGTAGTTAGAGTACAGTAGTTAGAGTACCGTAGTTAGAGTACAGTAGAGTAGTTAGAGTACAGTAGTTAGAGTACAGCAGTTAGAGTACAGTACAGTAGTTAGAGTACAGCAGTTAGAGTACAGTACAGTAGTTAGAGTACAGCAGTTAGAGTACAGTAGTTAGAGTACAGCAGTTAGAGTACAGCAGTTAGAGTACAGCAGTTAGAGTACAGTAGTTAGAGTACAGTTAGAGTACAGTAGTTAGAGTACAGCAGTTAGAGTACAGTACAGTAGTTAGAGTACAGCAGTTAGAGTACAGTAGTTAGAGTACAGCAGTTAGAGTACAGCAGTTAGAGTACAGTAGTTAGAGTACAGTTAGAGTACAGCAGTTAGAGTACAGTAGTTAGAGTACAGTTAGAGTACAGTAGTTAGAGTACAGTTAGAGTACAGTAGTTAGAGTACAGTTAGAGTACAGCAGTTAGAGTACAGTAGTTAGAGTACAGTTAGAGTACAGTAGTTAGAGTACAGTAGTTAGAGTACAGTAGAGTAGTTAGAGTACAGTAGTTAGAGTACAGTAGTTAGAGTACAGCAGTTAGAGTACAGTAGTTAGAGTACAGTTAGAGTACAGTAGTTAGAGTACAGTAGTTAGAGTACAGTAGTTAGAGTACTGCTATTAAATCAGGAGATGAGGCTGCTTGCTTTTACTCTGCCTGTGCTAGTGAATTCAGAGAGGAAATATTAGTAGAAGAAATGTGTAATTCCTGCGGTCTAACTTAGTAGTTTGGTCTGTCAACTGTCCCCAGAAATAACCTACAAATGTAAGAATGCATCGAATTAAATAGTATATTCTATAATTCTATAAAGCCCATCATATTCTACACAGTGGCATAGAATATGAATGTCAGTTCATATGAATCCCTTCATAATTATACTCACACACCAACACACCCCAAACACACACAATACCCCCCCCCCCCCCCCTCATCCCCTGAGGTGGCGAGTGGGGGGCTGTACCTTGAGGTCCACGTCCTGCAGCTGGGAGTCCAGGAGGCAGAACAGCGCCCCCTGGCTGCCCACGCAGGCCAGCCGGCTGGCCCTGCTGGGGCTGAAGGCTGCATGGTGCAGGGGCCCCTCGGCCCTCACAGTGTGGAGCAGCTGGAAGGTCCTGCTGCTCCACAGCGCCACCACGGGGTCAGAGAAGTCCCCTGCAAGGGGAACACGAAAAGTTCACAACCACTAACCCTAAACTGTTTAGTTCTGATGCTGAGTGGTTTATCACTGGTGTTAGGAGGTCAACCACTAACCCTAACCTGTTTAGTTATGATGGCTTATCACTGGTGTTAGGTCAACCACTAACCCTAACCTGTTTAGTTATGATGGCTTATCACTGGTGTTAGGAGGTCAACCACTAACCCTAAACTGTTTAGTTATGATGGCTTATCACTGGTGTTAGGTCAACCACTAACCCTAACCTGTTTAGTTATGATGGCTTATCACTGGTGTTAGGAGGTCAACCACTAACCCTAACCTGCTTAGTTATGATGGTTTATCACTGGTGTTAGGAGGTCAACCACTAACCCTAACCTGTCTAGTTATGATGGCTTATCACTGGTGTTAGGAGGTCAACCACTAACCCTAACCTGTCTAGTTATGATGGCTTATCACTGGTGTTAGGAGGTCAACCACTAACCCTAACCTGTTTAGTTATGATGCTGAGTGGTTTATCACTGGTGTTAGGAGGTCAACCACTAACCCTAACCTGTTTAGTTATGATGGCTTATCACTGGTGTTAGGTCAACCACTAACCCTAACCTGTTTAGTTATGATGGCTTATCACTGGTGTTAGGTCAACCACTAACCCTAACCTGTTTAGTTATGATGCTGAGTGGTTTATCACTGGTGTTAGGAGGTCAACCACTAACCCTAACCTGTTTAGTTATGATGGCTTATCACTGGTGTTAGGTCAACCACTAACCCTAACCTGTTTAGTTATGATGGCTTATCACTGGTGTTAGGAGGTCAACCACTAACCCTAACCTGTTTAGTTATGATGGCTTATCACTGGTGTTAGGAGGTCAACCACTAACCCTAACCTGTTTAGTTATGATGGCTTATCACTGGTGTTAGGAGGTCAACCACTAACCCTAACCTGTTTAGTTATGATGGCTTATCACTGGTGTTAGGAGGTCAACCACTAACCCTAACCTGTTTAGTTATGATGGCTTATCACTGGTGTTAGGAGGTCAACCACTAACCCTAACCTGTTTAGTTATGATGGCTTATCACTGGTGCTCATAAGTCAGTCCATATTAAACGGTAAATACATGTGACGTGATGATTGACGACACAAACATAGTCGAGGTCATTTAAGTCTGTGTCAGGTGTTCCCTTTCTTTTCAAGAGGTCATTAGAGGGGACACTGACCCACGGAGAGGAACAGGAGGTCGTCTCTGGAGAAGGCCATGCTCTGCACCGCCCCCCGGTGGTAGGAGACGGTGTTTCGGCAGGCTCCACTCTGAACGTTCCATATGCAGATGAGACTCCTGCTGCCGCCTCGCCCTGCGGCTGCAGATGCCACTGTCTGGGGGGGGGGGGGGGGGACACATCAGCAGGAGGACTGGTTAGGGCATGACGAAACTCTCTCACAGGTAGGGGTTACACTACCAACCCCTAACTGTCAGAAGGGCTTGCTGAAGACGCTAATAAAAAGTAGTAGAAACGTGGGCATGGTTGTTTTCACGAGCAGCAAGCAGTGGTGTCTGAGTGAGGGATTCCTAATCTTAGTGCCTGCTTCAATTCTTTCCTTCATTTCTTTCATTTCCTCCCATATCGTTAATAGTTGGGGGAACAGTAGATGTTCATGCACTTTTCCTACAGACCGTGGCCAATGGGGTTTGAGCTCAGAACTCCCCATCCTTGTCCACCATTTAAAACATGTGACCCAATCAGCAGGGCTCTGTTAAAGGGGGCGGGGTTAAAGTGGGCGGGGTTAAAATGGGCGGGGTTAAAGGGGGCGTGGCGAGGGAGGTACCAGGGAGTCGTGGGCGGAGGCCAGGGTGGAGATCTCCTCTGTGTGGCCCACCAGGTGCCTCTGGACCCCAGTGTGGAGGTTCTCCAGCACCAGCACACAGCCACAGGAATACGCAAACACCCCTGCAACACAATCAATACGCAGGGGATCAATCAACCTCAACAGTCAACAGGAGGCTTTTTAGGCATTGGTCATTGTGATGCCCTCGTTTAAAACTACAACAACCAGCCAACAAAGCAGACTCGGTTTCCTCCAGAGAGCTGGATGAATGATCCTGGTAATATCCTTCAGACCTTCTGCTTTTGAGGAGCGGTTTCCAACCCTCCTCAAGGACACAGTGATACGCTTTGGGCTGAGTGGAGAACGGGACCATTTTAATTGTAGGCTATAAGTAATCGCTGCTTTATCTGCTGCATGACGTCTCAGCGAGCCTGTTGGCAGGTGTGCTGCATTGGGGACTTGATTGATCATATTGACGTTGATGTTGTCAGAAGCTAAATTAAATATAAGCTAATATACAACAGGCCTACATATGCCAATGGTGTGTTGCATTTTGCGTAGCTGTAATAATACCAACTCAATCAGGGACGAATGTTGAATTGTACTCCCGACTGTGGTAGACTGAACACAAGAAGCTAACGACAGAAAACATTGGTCCATCACAGCAGAGCAGAGGCAACCAGGTGTTCACCAGGTGGACCTAGTCTTGTTTTCTACACGTACCTGTGTCCGGCCTCCAAACCATATTGTCCCGCCCATTGCCATTGTAGCCAATCACTGCTTTCAACCTCAAGCCCTCTTCTCCTGGGGGCGGGGCCAGGGCAGCCTGGGCAGAATAATGTTTGCATCAGCGTTTTATTTCACTTACTTAAAGGAGTGTGTGCATCCACCCACTACACAGCAGTACCGTACCGGGTCCAGAACAGAGGTCTTGTAGCGAGGTGTGAAGTGCTTGTAACAGTCCGGTCGGATCGGCTCTTTTGGTTCAGATTCTGACCAAGACACGGGAAAATATGGATCTTTATGTCAACCTTTCATTAGAACTGTTCAATAGTTTAAAGTTTATATTAATGTCAAGACAGGCCAGGGCTTATATATTAGCCGATTATAGATCAAAGTAGAAAGTTGACCATGGAAGACATGTAGAACGTGTGCAGATCTTAAGACTCAGGGACATGAGGCCAGATGTCCTTCACATGTCTCCATCCAACAGATCCCCCCTCTACTACGATCTGCTTCATGGGGCAACAAGTCCCCCTAAAGGAGCTCTCCTCAGCATCAGAGAGAAGGACCTGCACCTGTCTCCAGCGGCGAGGAGCTCTGCGTGGTCCTGGGAGGAGAGGACCCAGACAGCTCTGTGACCCTCAGGAAGGACGAGGAGCCCGAACCGGGACCAGGGGAAGGAGACGGACCAGAGACCTGGACAGGGACAGACGGAGACCCCTCAGGGTCCTCACAGAGGGACAGGAAGCCCGACACTGGGGTGGGGGGGAGAGAGAGAGAGAGAGAGAGAGAGAGAGAGAGAGAGAGAGAGAGAGAGAGAGAGAGAGAGAGAGAGAGAGAGAGAGAGAGACAGAGACAGAGAGAGAGAGAGAGAGAGAGGGACAGAGAGAGAGAGAGAGAGAGAGGGACAGAGAGAGAGAGAGAGAGCGAGAGAGACAGAGACAGAGACAGAGACAGAGACAGAGACAGAGACAGAGAGAGAGAGAGAGAGAGAGAGAGAGAGAGAGAGAGAGAGAGAGAGAGAGAGAGAGAGAGAGAGCGAGAGCGAGAGCGAGAGCGAGAGCGAGAGCGAGAGCGAGAGCGAGAGCGAGAGCGAGAGCGAGAGCGAGAGAGAGAGAGAGAGAGAGAGAGATAGAGAGAGAGAGTGTGAGTGAGAACAATGAACCAGTATCACTCCATCTCAGCTGCCTGTGACATGCGCCTGCAGTATGACATCGTACCCTCCTGGTCCACAGCGTCAATGGCGCTGATGTCCCACCGCGGGGGGGAGAAGGAGGGGAGGGGCGCCGCCCGTCGGGGCATCCCATTGGACGACACCAGTCCGTTCTCTTTGGGTCTCTGCTGGGACTTTAGCGCTGTGAGGAGGAGAAGAAGTGTGATAGACTGAGCGTGTGGATAGACATGAGTAGCACCTTCACACTACAGGTCATAAGGTCATAGGTAACACCTTCACA
The DNA here is from genome assembly GCA_026745465.1 of Lota lota. Taxonomy (NCBI): domain Eukaryota; kingdom Metazoa; phylum Chordata; class Actinopteri; order Gadiformes; family Lotidae; genus Lota; species Lota lota. The sequence continues at coordinate 318,575 of JACYXH010000014.1, read as the reverse complement.
CTACAGGTCATAAGGTCATAGGTAACACCTTCACACTACAGGTCATAGGTAACACCTTCACACTACAGGTCATCAGGTCATAGGTAACACCTTCACACTACAGGTCATAGGTAGCACCTTCACACTACAGGTCATAGGTAACACCTTCACACTACAGGTCATAGGTAACACCTTCACACTACAGGTCATAAGGTCATAGGTAACACCTTCACACTACAGGTCATCAGGTCATAGGTAGCACCTTCACACTACAGGTCATAAGGTCATAGGTAACACCTTCACACTACAGGTCATAGGTAACACCTTCACACTACAGGTCATCAGGTCATAGGTAACACCTTCACACTACAGGTCATCAGGTCATAGGTAACACCTTCACACTACAGGTCATAAGGTCATAGGTAACACCTTCACACTACAGGTCATAAGGTCATAGGTAACACCTTCACACTACAGGTCATCAGGTCATAGGTAACACCTTCACACTACAGGTCATCAGGTCATAGGTAACACCTTCACACTACAGGTCATAAGGTCATAGGTAACACCTTCACACTACAGGTCATCAGGTCATAGGTAACACCTTCACACTACAGGTCATAAGGTCATAGGTAACACCTTCACACTACAGGTCATCAGGTCATAGGTAACACCTTCACACTACAGGTCATCAGGTCATAGGTAACACCTTCACACTACAGGTCATCAGGTCATAGGTAACACCTTCACACTACAGGTCATCAGGTCATAGGTAACACCTTCACACTACAGGTCATAGGTAACACCTTCACACTACAGGTCATAGGTAACACCTTCACACTACAGGTCATCAGGTCATAGGTAACACCTTCACACTACAGGTCATCAGGTCATAGGTAACACCTTCACACTACAGGTCATCAGGTCATAGGTAACACCTTCACACTACAGGTCATAAGGTCATAGGTAACACCTTCACACTACAGGTCATCAGGTCATAGGTAACACCTTCACACTACAGGTCATCAGGTCATAGGTAACACCTTCACACTACAGGTCATAGGTAACACCTTCACACTACAGGTCATCAGGTCATAGGTAACACCTTCACACTACAGGTCATCAGGTCATAGGTAACACCTTCACACTACAGGTCATCAGGTCATAGGTAACACCTTCACACTACAGGTCATCAGGTCATAGGTAACACCTTCACACTACAGGTCATCAGGTCATAGGTAACACCTTCACACTACAGGTCATCAGGTCATAGGTAACACCTTCACACTACAGGTCATCAGGTCATAGGTAACACCTTCACACTACAGGTCATAGGTAACACCTTCACACTACAGGTCATCAGGTCATAGGTAACACCTTCACACTACAGGTCATCAGGTCATAGGTAACACCTTCACACTACAGGTCATCAGGTCATAGGTAACACCTTCACACTACAGGTCATCAGGTCATAGGTAACACCTTCACACTACAGGTCATCAGGTCATAGGTAACACCTTCACACTACAGGTCATCAGGTCATAGGTAACACCTTCACACTACAGGTCATCAGGTCATAGGTAACACCTTCACACTACAGGTCATCAGGTACACAATACACCTGTTCCCAGAGGCATCGTAGGATAGACTCAGGTGTCTCCCAACACTCATGATGGGTCTGCTACTCTGATGCACCGGGGCGCGGGTAGTAGACTAACCTTAACTAGTCTACTACCCGCGCCCCGCTGGTAGTAGACTAACCTTCACTAGTCTACTACCCGCACCCCGCTGGTAGTAGACTAACCTTCACTAGTCTACTACCCGCACCCCGCTGGTAGTAGACTAACCTTCACTAGTTACTACTAGCTACTACCCGCGCCCCGCTGGTAGTAGACTAACCTTCACTAGTTACTACTAGCTACTACCCGAGCCCCGCTGGTAGTAGACTAACCTTCACTAGTTACTACTAGCTACTACCCGCGCCCCGGTGGTTACGGTGCAGAGCCATAGTTAGTGTTCGGAGCGACGCCTCTGGGAAAGGGTCTTTAGGCTGTGAGAGACCGGTACCTAATTTGAGCGGGGGGGCGGAGCTCGTCTTGGACGGAGAGCTGTGAGGAAGTACAGGAGAGCACAGGTCAGACCTTAAACAACAAGGTGAGACCGCCACTTACTACTGCAATACACTGGCTTTGTCAGCGGGTGGTTATTTCACTACTTCTTTTAAACCTTATCACTCATAGTGTTGTTAGCTACACCCGACATAACAATCAACATCTTTCAATGAATATGTCAATAGCAAATAATCAAACGTGTGTGATTGGTCATTACCGGCTGTCAGTCAAGGGGTGCACAGGTTCAGGGAGGAAGTCCCAGAGGAAAATGGCGTCGCCCACGGAGACCACGCCCATCTGGTCAGGGGTGAAGCCCACCTGCTGCATGCACGGGGTGTGACCTATGACCTTCTACCATACAGCAGAGCAGAGGTTAAAGGGGTACAGTCGCCTGGGGGATGGACGGTGAACCCGACCGGTGGAGTACCTGAGCGCTGACGTCCAGCAGCGTGCGGTAATCCCACACCTTGATGGCGTCGTCTCCGGCCGTCAGAAGGAACCTGCTGTCCTCGCTCACCTCCAGCGACACACACCGCTTCTTGTGAACCTCGGACACCTGCCGGGGTTTGATTCCCCGGGTCAGAGCATGAAGTATACGTGTAACAACATGTTGGCGTTGTAGGATCAACAACACAAACAAGGCGTGTCCGTAGCCATCGCCGTAGACCTGTAGTTCACTCTGTAGTTCACTCTGTAGTTCACTCTGTAGTTCACTCTTCTCACTCCTTGGAGCACTTCCTAGCAGACTCATCTGAAGCCACTCGCAGCTCATGTTGGTGAAAAGGTAGGGCAGAGGCATGATGCTCAACATTCACTGGGGGGTGAACCCACAACCCTTCAGCTGGGTTTCAGACCCCCTAACTACTGGGCCAACCCCCGTTTATGCTTAATGATTGACAGCGGGTGGTATGGACATGATTGACAGTAGGGGGGTATGGACATGATTGACAGTAGGGGGGTATGGACATGATTGACAGCAGCGGTATGGACATGATTGACAGCAGCGGTATGGACATGATTGACAGCGGGGGTATGGACATGATTGACAGCGGGGGTATGGACATGATTGACAGCGGGGGTATGGACATGATTGACAGCGGGGGTATGGACATGATTGACAGCGGGGGTATGGACATGATTGACAGCGGGGGTATGGACATGATTGACAGCAGCGGTATGGACAGGGCTCACCTCTCGGAGCAGCTGGCCGGTCTTGGTGCTGATCCACAGGACCTTGTGGGCCGAGGTGGCGACCAGCAGGGTTCCGTCTGAGGCGAGCGGGGAGAAGCACACGCTGACGGCCGCGTCCAGCCGGCTGCTCGCCACGTCCAGGATGCTGACGTCCACGCGCAGCAGCTGGAGACACACACACACACACACACACACACACACACACACACACACACACACACACACACACACACACACACACACACACACACACACACACACACACACACACACACACACACACACACACACACACGTTAAAAATGTAATTTAATATACAGTAATACAAGATATGATTGCATGTAAAAAGTAACACGAACACACATATAAACCATTAAAGGTTAAGGGGGAACAGAGAGAAGACTAGTGAGGACCTCACCTCATCCAGGGGTGACCGCTGTCTTAAGTTAAGTCAAGTTAAGTTAAGTTAAGGGGGGAACAGAGAGAAGACTAGTGAGGACCTCACCTCATCCAGGGGTGACCGCTGTCTTAAGTTAAGTCAAGTTAAGTTAAGTTAAGGGGGGAACAGAGAGAAGACTAGTGAGGACTTCAACTCATCCAGGGGTGACCGCTGTCTTAAGTTAAGTCAAGTTAAGTTAAGGGGGGAACAGAGAGAAGACTAGTGAGGACTTCAACTCATCCAGGGGTGACCGCTGTCTTAAGTTAAGTTAAGGGGGGAACAGAGAGAAGACTAGTGAGGACTTCAACTCATCCAGGGGTGACCGCTGTCTTAAGTTAAGTTAAGGGGGGAACAGAGAGAAGACTAGTGAGGACTTCAACTCATCCAGGGGTGACCGCTGTCTTAAGTTAAGTTAAGTTAAGTTAAGGGGGGAACAGAGAGAAGACTAGTGAGGACTTCAACTCATCCAGGGGTGACCGCTGTCTTAAGTTAAGTTAAGGGGGGAACAGAGAGAAGACTAGTGAGGACGTCACCTCATCCAGGGGTGACCGCTGTCTTAAGTTAAGTTAAGGGGGGAACAGAGAGAAGACTAGTGAGGACCTCACCTCATCCAGGGGTGACCGCTGTCTTAAGTTAAGTTAAGGGGGGAACAGAGAGAAGACTAGTGAGGACCTCACCTCATCCAGGGGTGACCGCTGTCTTAAGTTAAGTTAAGGGGGGAACAGAGAGAAGACTAGTGAGGACGTCACCTCATCCAGGGGTGACCGCTGTCTTAAGTTAAGTTAAGGGGGGAACAGAGAGAAGACTAGTGAGGACGTCACCTCATCCAGGGGTGACCGCTGTCTTAAGTTAAGTTAAGGGGGGAACAGAGAGAAGACTAGTGAGGACGTCACCTCATCCAGGGGTGACCGCTGTCTTAAGTTAAGTTAAGTTAAGGGGGGAACAGAGAGAAGACTAGTGAGGACTTCAACTCATCCAGGGGTGACCGCTGTCTTAAGTTAAGTTAAGGGGGGAACAGAGAGAAGACTAGTGAGGACGTCACCTCATCCAGGGGTGACCGCTGTCTTAAGTTAAGTTAAGGGGGGAACAGAGAGAAGACTAGTGAGGACGTCACCTCATCCAGGGGTGACCGCTGTCTTAAGTTAAGTTAAGGGGGGAACAGAGAGAAGACTAGTGAGGACGTCACCTCATCCAGGGGTGACCGCTGTCTTAAGTTAAGTTAAGTTAAGTTAAGGGGGGAACAGAGAGAAGACTAGTGAGGACTTCAACTCATCCAGGGGTGACCGCTGTCTTAAGTTAAGTTAAGGGGGGAACAGAGAGAAGACTAGTGAGGACTTCAACTCATCCAGGGGTGACCGCTGTCTTAAGTTAAGTTAAGGGGGGAACAGAGAGAAGACTAGTGAGGACGTCACCTCATCCAGGGGTGACCGCTGTCTTAAGTTAAGTTAAGGGGGGAACAGAGAGAAGACTAGTGAGGACCTCACCTCATCCAGGGGTGACCGCTGTCTTAAGTTAAGTTAAGGGGGGAACAGAGAGAAGACTAGTGAGGACCTCACCTCATCCAGGGGTGACCGCTGTCTTAAGTTAAGTTAAGGGGGGAACAGAGAGAAGACTAGTGAGGACCTCACCTCATCCAGGGGTGACCGCTGTCTTAAGTTAAGTTAAGGGGGGGAACAGAGAGAAGACTAGTGAGGACCTCACCTCATCCAGGGGTGACCGCTGTCTTAAGTTAAGTTAAGGGGGGAACAGAGAGAAGACTAGTGAGGACCTCACCTCATCCAGGGGTGACCGCTGTCTTAAGTTAAGTTAAGGGGGGAACAGAGAGAAGACTAGTGAGGACGTCACCTCATCCAGGGGTGACCGCTGTCTTAAGTTAAGTCAAGTTAAGTTAAGTTAAGGGGGGAACAGAGAGAAGACTAGTGAGGACCTCACCTCATCCAGGGGTGACCGCTGTCTTAAGTTAAGTTAAGGGGGGAACAGAGAGAAGACTAGTGAGGACCTCACCTCATCCAGGGGTGACCGCTGTCTTAAGTTAAGTTAAGGGGGGAACAGAGAGAAGACTAGTGAGGACGTCACCTCATCCAGGGTGCGTGCGTCCGCCAGGGTGACCACGTACTCCGAGGGCCCGATGAAGCCCAGGCAGCGGCTGTCCCTGCTCACAGCGAGGGCCCCTGGGGCAGATGGGGCCCCTGGGGGCCGCGCCGTACCGTGGGCCACTGCGTTGCCTGGACGACGGAGGGGTCTGTTATCTTATTATTGTTATCTTATCGTACGGTGCTTATTCGCCTCGTTCATCCAAAACGATCCAAAAATTAGCCAACGCTTTTCTGTCCGTATTGTGACTCAAATCTCTGTATATTATACAACATCGTCTCATGAATTCAAAATCCCGTGTTGTCAAAGAAAATCAAAACTGTCTACATAATCGGTGGAATTTGTATAAACATTTTTTTAACCTCAACATTACATTTATTACTTGCGCAAAGTGCGTGTATGTGCATCTGTGTGTGTGTGTGTGTGCGTGTGTATCTCTGTGTGTGTGTGCGTACCCTGAACCTTGAGCACAGTGTGATCGTCGTCAGCGTTGTAGAGCACCAGGAAGCCTGCAGCGCCAGTGCTGTACATGAACTCTCCACTAGGGGAGAAGAGAAGGCTGAGCACCGGCCCACGATGCTGCCTGGAACACACAGGCACACACAGGCACGCACACACACACACAGGCACGCACACACACACACACACACAGGCACACACACACACACACACACAGGCACACACACACACACACACACACACAGGCACGCACACACACACACAGGCACACACACACACACACACACACACATTACCAACCCATGACACACACACCATTCTGCTAAGTGGATCTGTAGAGGCTCTGCAGACCATGGACCATCTCCTGGCTCCATGACAGCAGTGGAGACCCACCCGTGCTCCGCCAGCATCTTGGCGCTGCGGACGTCGAACACCCTGACGAGGCCGGAGCTGAAGCCACAGGAGAAGACCTGCAGGCTGGGGTGGAAGGCCACCGCGCAGGGGCAGTCCTCCGAGACAAAGTCATACAGCTGGGGACAACGAGACAAAGTCATACAGCTGGGGACAACGAGACAAAGTCATACAGCTGGGGACACAACGAGACAAAGTCATACAGCTGGGGACACAACGAGACAAAGTCATACAGCTGGGGACACAACGAGACAAAGTCATACAGCTGGGGACACAACGAGACAAAGTCATACAGCTGGGGACAACGAGACAAAGTCATACAGCTGGGGACAACGAGACAAAGTCATACAGCTGGGGACACAACGAGACAAAGTCATACAGCTGGGGACACAACGAGACAAAGTCATACAGCTGGGGACAACGAGACAAAGTCATACAGCTGGGGACAACGAGACAAAGTCATACAGCTGGGGACACAACGAGACAAAGTCATACAGCTGGGGACACAACGAGACAAAGTCATACAGCTGGGGACAACGAGACAAAGTCATACAGCTGGGGACAACGAGACAAAGTCATACAGCTGGGGACACCGAGACGGGGATTGAGCACAGCATGAGGATCACTCAGATTCCATGACATCATTTGTAAAGATGACGCACTACAGTTAAGGTTGTACAAAACAGGGATTAGCTGTTCTATTTGAGCAAATTCTGTTAGTGGAAATCTTAGAAAGACGAACCATCTCTCTCTCTCTCTGCAACTAGTGCAGAAACACAGAGCTCTAGCACCCTGGTCTATCTGATCGCTATGCTGCACCCATCCAGCTGTGTTTAGAGACGCGCTCGAGCCCTGTGCAGCGAGTCTGATGGGTGCTGTTGGGTGGCTTTGGGTACAAGCGTGTGAATGCGAAGCGCGTGGCGGCGCGGCCGACCTGCTGCAGCGAGTCCACGTGCCAGACCCGCACCGAGCCGTCCTCCGACGCCGTGGCCAGGTGGCGCCGCACGCCGTCGCAGCTGAAGGCCAGGACCCGGCGGGCGTGCGAGCGCATCAGCGTGCTGTAGCCGTGGCTGCTGACGTCCAGGTAACCCAGGTTACCGGTGGAGGTGGCCGCCAGCACCCGGAGCCGTCGTCAGAGACCGCCACCAGGCTCACCGGGCCCTCGTGTTCTGTTGGGACGGGGTCACGGGGTCAGCTTGGTACTGACCTTAGTGACCACATCAGAATTACAACGCCTCACTGGAAGGTAAAACCTTTGTTTTGCAGAAACATTTCAAATGACTCATCCACGGTTTGCACATTCATCCAACTTTTTCATTTTCTCCTTTAGGATTTTGATCTCGTTTTAATTCCTTTACTGCCGAGACCCATTTCCCTGATGAAAGTACATTTAGAGTGCATGACTCAGACCCACTGGCAGATCAGGCGACACCTTGAACACAGAACAAGGAGGGGATATAATAAAGCAGGATCATGAGATAGGGAGACATGGCAACGCTGAAGATTCATTTTTCGGTCTCTTATCGGGTTCAGATGTGACTCACTGGACTGTGGGAAACGTCATGTTTTTCATTAGTTGTTCTTTTCTTTGTGCCTCTTACTGCGAGACCCCAGATGCATTAGTGAGGCACAAACTTCCCAAAAGAGGCTTTTTAAGAGCGCACAAATGAATAAATTACCCCCATGTCCTCATGAACAGATCGCCCCCCCGGCCAGAGCAGCACATCTACTGGAAAGAAGTTGGATGCAAAATGCAGGAGTAGAAAAGGGCAGAATTGTCTAAAAACACAAACGCTCTCACACCGCTCTCTTTGTCCAGCTCGCGTGTTGGACTCCCACCCAAAGGCTCCTGGCTTCAATCCCCTCGTTTGAAACTAAATGTATCAACCTTTTTTTATTCAGGTTGAGGGCCTCATCCACAAGAGAGACCTGCTTCAGACCAGTGTCCGCAGCCCGGCAGCCCAGCATGGAACCTGCAGCCCAGCATGGAACCTGCAGCCCAGCATGGAACCTGCAGCCCAGCATGGAACCTGCAGCCCAGCATGGAACCTGCAGCCCAGCATGGAACCTGCAGCCCAGCATGGAACCTGCAGCCCAGCATGGAACCTGCAGCCCAGCATGGAACCTGCAGCTGTGGGTGAAGGCTTCCCGTATCTACCAATGTACCGACATCGGCTTCTGGATAAATGCTCTGCTAAAGGTTCAACGTCACGGAGGTTCTGACCGGCTTCCAGGAACACAGAGGAGAAGTCCAGGGGCCAGAGACGCAGGAAGCCGTCCTCGGAGCCCGTCGCACAGAACGCCGACGTGAAGCTGATGCTGTTGATGGCAATGCCTGGCCCTGGCCCAGAGACACACACACGCACGCAGAGACACACACACGCACGCACAGACACACACAGACACGCACGCAGGGACACGCACACACACGCACGCACGCACGCAGACACACACACGCAGAGACACACACAAACACGCACGCACGCACGCACAGACACAGACACACACAGACACACACACGCACACAGACACGCACCCACAGACACGCAGACACGCACACACATGCACGCACACACACACACATGTACACAGAGGAAAACCATCATTACAAATTCTGTAAATGTTAAAAATCCATTATCTGATCTTATCTAACATACAATCTTAATACTACCCTAATGACATTGACTTACTGTGATATGTGGGTTGTTTTGCACTTTTTGACTTTGACATGAAATTCTTAAAAAAAGAGAGAAGAGAATGTGGCGGTGAAAGTGGCGGTGAATGTGGCGGTGAATGTGGCGGTGAAAGTGGCGGTGGATGTGGCGGTGGATGTGGCGGTGGATGTGGCGGTGGATGTGGCGGTGGATGTGGCGGTGGATGTGGCGGTGGATGTGGCAGTGAATGTGGCGGTGGATGTGGCGGTGGATGTGGCGGTGGATGTGGCGGTGGATGTGGCGGTGGATGTGGCGGTGGATGTGGCGGTGGATGTGGCGGTGGATGTGGCGGTGGATGTGGCGCTGGACGGCTCTCGGAGGACCCACCTGTGTTGAAGGTCCACTTGTCCCGGCGCGGGCCGTGGGACGGCTGGGACGGCTGCAGTCTCCTCACGTTCTTGATCAGCACCTGGCCGTAGTCCACCTCCAGGATGTGGCCGCTGAGACTGCTCACATAACTGGAAGGTGGAGGAGACCAAGACCAGGAGGAAAAAACATTCAGGAGCAGGATAGCAAGGATGAAGCCTAACCTGCTGCTAAATTAACCCTAATCTGCTCCTGAATGAACCCTAACCTGCTCCTGAATGAACCCTAACCTGCTCCTGAATGAACTCTAACCTGCTGCTAAATTAACTCTAACCTGCTCCTGAATGAACCCTAACCTGCTCCTGAATGAACCCTAGCCTGCTCCTGAATGAACCCTAGCCTGCTCCTGAATTAACTCTAACCTGCTCCTGAATGAACCCTAACCTGCTCCTGAATGAACCCTAGCCTGCTCCTGAATGAACTCTAACCTGCTCCTGAATGAACCCTAACCTGCTCCTGAATGAACCCTAACCTGCTCCTGAATGAACCCTAACCTGCTCCTGAATGATGATCTGTATTCACTGTAGATCACTGGAGAAAAAGCAATCCTTCAGGTGTGCCAAGTAGCTCTCGCTAGCCGTGCAGAATGTTTAGTCATGGCCTGTGAATGCTGTCAATGGGTGCGGCCGGTAGTTTCTGGACTTGACTGAACTAATAAAGAACAGCTACAGTGAATCATCAACGAGTCAAACGCCAAACCGTTACACACTCGGTTAAAGTCTACAAAAAGCGTAGGAACCCTGGAGTCTCAACAACGCAGAGCAACCCAAAACACTCGTATTCTCAGCCTCAGCCTCACAGCGTGCGGTCCGGGGCCTCGGGGCCGTGGGGGCCGTGGGGGCCGTGGGGGCCGTGGGGGCCGTCCCGGAAGGCCACGTCGGTGAAGTCCAGCGAGTGGTAGCCCTCCAGATCCACCGGGCACGAGCGCAGGGCGCCGCCTCTCATTCGCCACAGACGTATGTTGTCCCGCCCACACGACACCATCCTGACCAACCACAGAAGACCATGAACAAGACAATTCATCCAGACGATTCTTTTCATACAGCCTACCGTCAACCATCCATCATCGTTTCCATACAGGCCATTTGGTCGACACTTTCACCCAAAAGAGTTCAACAACACCGTGAGCACACATCTGGTCATGGGCCAAAACGGCGACCTCAGTGGGAATCAAACCCTGCAACCTGAGCGCATTACCGCCATGATGCTAGACAGCACCATGAGGTCAGGGCTCACCGCGTGTCATCAAAGTGGGCCACCTTCATGGTCCGAATGTCTACGTCTGTGTGCGCTTTGGCCAGGATGGAGACGGCCTCCCCCGGCCTGCTGACCTGGGCGGTGTCCCACACCACCACCAGCTGTGAAGGAGAAGATGCAGAAGGTCAACAGCGCCCAGGCCCTGACCTCCCCCGGCCTGCTGACCTGGGCGGTGCCCCACACCACCACCAGCTGTGAAGGAGAAGATGCAGAAGGTCAACAGCGCCCAGGCCCTGACCTCCCCCGGCCTGCTGACCTGGGCGGTGTCCCACACCACCACCAGCTGTGAAGGAGAAGATGCAGAAGGTCAACACCGTCCAGGCCCTGACCTCCCCCGGCCTGCTGACCTGGGCGGTGCCCTGACCCGTGGCCCAGTCTCAGGGCTCCCATGACAGGCAGAGGCCCGATGTACTGACAACAAACGCTCGGCGCGTCGTGCTCGCTGGCCAGCGGGCGGTACAGCAGGGGGGTACAGCAGGGGGGTACAGCAGGGGGGTACAGCAGGGGGGTACAGCAGGGCGGTACAGCAGGGGGGTACAGCAGGGGGGTACAGCAGGGGGGTACAGCAGGGGGGTACAGCAGGGGGGTACAGCAGGGGGGTACAGCAGGGGGGTACAGCAGGGGGGTACAGCAGGGGGGTACAGCAGGGGGGTACAGCAGGGGGGTACAGCAGGGGGGTACAGCAGGGGGGTACAGCAGGGGGGTACAGCAGGGGGGTACAGCAGGGGGGTACAGCAGGGGGGTACAGCAGGGGGGTACAGCAGGGGGGTACAGCAGGGCGGTACAGCAGGGGGGTACAGCGGTCTCAGCAGGGTATAGTCGTGCCATGCGTGGCTTGTTTGTGGAGGGACGCCAGGCGAGTCCTACCGTCTCCGTGTCCTTGTAGTCCCCGCTTGAGCCGTCGTGAAAATCGCACAACGCTCACGGTCTTCAAGTCTTCTAACTGGTTCAACTTCAAATGAACCGAGAGCGGGATGCAATCCCCTTTTCCCAGATCCCAAATATTTACGTCTGTCAGATACTGACGCGACCGTCGGCGTTGTATTGTTGACCAACAGCAGGCGGCGGCGTTCTGGGGGCGTGGATCTCACCGAGCGCCCTGAGGCGATGGACGCCCCATAAACACTTCCTTTAGGTCCCAAGCTGCCATTTTGTCGGCGCTAACGGGGGCCGCTACAGCCATGAACCGTTGAATCATTCAAAAGTCTTTGATGGAGGGTCTTTCCACAACCCTTTAGTTGGATAAAGATAAATATGTTGGGTCTTCTGAGTATACATGTTCTCTTTGTCCTCATGCACCCAATGTCAATGGTGGTCTTGTTTTCATACTTTAAATGAATGCAGATGCTCTGTGAACATTTTGAAACCATTAAGCATTATGAATTCATTTACCAAACTCACCGTTTTGTTGTGTCCATCTTTGCCCACCCCGCAGAGAATGTTTCCACTGAATGAGAAGCTTGGAGACAAAATGAGCGGAAAGTGGTGATGAAAAGCACGTGTGTGTAACCAAAGATATTTTGTGTGTGCGTGTGTGTGTGTGTTGAGAGCGTGTGTGTGTGTGTGTTTGAGTGAAAGCTAGCATGTCAAATGCTAGCATGTGTGTGTGCATGTTTGCATGTGTGTATGGAAGGCCAAAAGGGTCAAATCTACACCTCATTGTAGACGTGTAGTCATTCAAATCTGGGTGAAATGTGGCATTATGAAAATGAGGCGTCGTTTTGACCCTTCTGGCCTTCCATATGTGTGTGCATGCATGCTTGCATGTGTGTGTGCGTGTTACCTTAGCGAGGACACTGAATGATGGTGAGTCTTGAACGTGACCAGACAGCTGCCCTTGTTGTAGTCCCACAGCCTCACAGCACCAGGCCTGCCGGTCTGGGCCGAGGCCAGCAGCGTGGTGCTGGCGTCGAAGGCCAGGGCCGAGACCTACCGAGATGCACACCAAACTGAGCCCTGCGCTACGTGCTGCACACCAAACTGAGCCCTGCGCTACGTGCTGCACACCAAACTGAGCCCTGCGCTACGTGCTGCACACCAAACTGAGCCCTGCGCTACGTGCTGCACACCAAACTGAGCCCTGCGCTACGTGCTGCACACCAAACTGAGCCCTGCGCTACGTGCTGCACACCAAACTGAGCCCTGCGCTACGTGCTGCACACCAAACTGAGTTATATATTACTTAGTATGATGTAGTTACATACAGCTTCATTACTCCTATTATCAGTTCATGTTATACATTACTCGATATAGTTGTATACAGCTGTATCATTACTTTATTATCAGTTCATATTATATATTACTTGATATAGTTGTATACAGCTGTATCATTACTTTATTATCAGTTCATATTATATATTACTTGATATAGTTGTATACAGCTGTATCATTACTTTATTATCAGTTCATGTTATACATTACTCGATATAGTTGTATACAGCTGTATCATTTCCAGACGCTGTCGTCTGAGATCTTCCCACGGTGGGGAGGGGGGGGGGGGGGGGGGGGGGGGGGGGCAGGAGTGGGCCAGATTAAAACCATTTCTTGACCAATTAAATCCCTGGATGGACTGCATCATGGATGGGTGCAGTCTAATCATGGAGAACGTTCTACTTCAGACATTTTGGTCAATCGTAAGTGGCTGCAGTAGAATAGTTCAATAGAAGCTGATTACCTAAAAAGCACAAACAGAAGATGTGAGTGCAGGACAAAGAGAGGAGTGCGTGTGTGAGTGCAACGCGCCGTTTCCTAGACAATCTCAAAGCACCAGGAAACACAGCCCCCCACATCTGGCCAGCTGCTTTACCTTATCCGTGTGTCCGATGAAGAACTTCTGCCGGCCGGAGGAGATGTTCATGGACACCACGATGGCGTGACAGGGGTACACCACCTCGTCGCCCGCTCGGGTCCACAGGGCCTGCGTGGGAACCAAACGGGCCTCTTTCACTGGCCATTACGTTGGACACGCCCGCTTTCTCTGGTACTTTCCGGCCAGCGCCGTGCGTTCCCCTCTGGGCGGGGACTTGAACCGAGCGGGACGAAGGCCAGACGGGTTCTGAAGCGTGCGGTCACTTACGTGTCGGGCGGTGCCTCCGCCGAAGCCGATGACCCGGTTGAGTCGGAGTATGGGGTCCGGACGTGGATTCTGGAGAAACCCAGAGAACACACGGTCTAAGCAAAGCCATGCAGGTGACGCCGTCGCATCCAATCACATCGCAGCCTACTTCTCACCATGTGTGTAGTCGGCTTGGCTGAGACACAGGGCACAGGGCGGGGCGCGGCCACGCCTACCATCTGCAATCACATTCAGATGCTCAGAGCTCAGAGCTCAGTGCTCAGTGCTCAGTGCTCACTGTTGTGCTCAGTGCTCACTGTTCAGTGTTCACTGTTCAGTGTTCACTGTTCAGTGCTCAGTGCTCACTGTTCAGTGTTCAGTGCTCACTGTTCAGTGTTCAGTGTTGTGCTCAGTGTTCAGTGCTCAGTGCTCACTGTTCACTGTTCACTGTTCAGTGCTCACTGTTCACTGTTCAGTGTTGTGTTCACTGTTCAGTGTTGTGCTCAGTGTTCACTGTTCAGTGCTCACTGTTCAGTGTTGTGCTCAGTGTTCACTGTTCAGTGTTCACTGCTCAGTGCTCACTGTTCAGTGTTCAGTGCTCACTGTTCAGTGTTCAGTGTTGTGCTCAGTGTTCAGTGCTCAGTGCTCACTGTTCAGTGTTCACTGTTCAGTGCTCACTGTTCACTGTTCAGTGTTGTGCTCAGTGTTCACTGTTCAGTGCTCACTGTTCAGTGCTCAGTGCTCACTGTTCAGTGTTGTGCTCAGTGTTCACTGTTCAGTGTTCACTGCTCAGTGCTCACTGTTCAGTGTTCAGTGCTCACTGTTCAGTGTTCAGTGTTGTGCTCAGTGTTCAGTGCTCAGTGCTCACTGTTCAGTGTTCACTGTTCAGTGCTCACCGCTCAGTGCTCACTGTTCAGTGCTCACTGTTCAGTGCTCAGTGCTCACCGCTCAGTGTTCACCGCTCAGTGTTCACTGCTCAGTGTTCAGTGCTCACCGCTCAATGTTCACCGCTCAGTGTTCACTGCTCACTGTTCAGTGTTCACTGCTCAGTGTTGCTCCAACCAGCAGAGCCTTCGACGCGATGCACGTTACATTTGCAGTTACGACGATATTGATTTAAATGCTTTGATTGCTCTCGGCCTCATGCAGGACTTTGGATAAAAGCATCTGATGAATGCTTAGATGTAAATGAGGAGACAGTGCTGAACTGCAAAGTAAAGCAATAATACTACGTTATGATGAGAACAAAGAATACAACCCATTCACCCAAGGCTCAATCAACCAAGGAATGTGTTTCTCTCTCTAGTTGAGAACAGATGACGTGACGGCTTCCTCCCGGCGCAGGTCTGACCATGAGGGGGAGACGAGGGAGGGAGACGAGGGAGGGAGACGAGGGAGACGAGGGACACGAGGCCGCGCCTCAAGAGGAGGCGACACTGAGCGTCCAACGCAACACACGGAGTAAAACAGCCAAACCTCGTCGGTGTCGCCGTCCTCACTCTGGCCGCTGGGGGCGTGGCTCTGGTGCACGTAGACGTGCGTGCCGCCATCTCCGTCCTCCCGGGGGGTCCCGGACGACTCGGCCCCGGAGCCCCCGGGACTGCGGGAGTCCCGGGGGCTCTGCTGGAGCTGGTCCTCCCGGGAGACCACCACATGCAGATCAGGGAGCTCCGGCACCACGGGGGGTCCGGCCCTCGGCGGCTGGGGGCGGTGGGGAGATTTAGAGACATCGCTAGAAAAGGCAGACTCCATGCCCACATGGCTGGTCGCCATGGCTGGTCGCCATGGCTGGTCGCCATGGCTGGTTGCCATGGCGTTGCACGGCGTTTCAAGCAGCAGTTTCAGATGGTCGGTTGCCTATTTTTTTTTTTACAAGATACAATAAAATATATGTGTGCCTGCCTGGTTCATTTGATCATTAGGATTGATGATTGAGGTAATGGTGAAATGTGAATCAGCTAATGTTTTTGACATGGGAAGAAGAATGTTCTGTTTGTTCTGCTGCACTATTTGGTCCTCCTGAGGAACCCAAAGATCCACAGGTGGGTCCCAGCATGACCCGGTCTGGAGACCTCCCTGAGGGACCCCTGGGGGAGACAAGGAGGAGACGGGGGGACAAGGCTGGGGGCCTTACCCTTCTCGGGACGGTGAGCTGCTGGATGAGGGACACGTGGTCCTTCCCTGGTCTGATCAGTGTCCCGCTGCTGGACACCTCTCTCACAGGACTTTGTTGCTCGCATGCTGGGGTAGAGGAACAGGTTTTATTATGGTTTTAGATATAATATATATATAAGTTAGACACATTCAATTAAACACAAAATAAAAATACAACTATGACACGTTAATGCCTTCATGGACACATGATCAGTAAATGGCTCATCACTTACTAGAGCCAGGGTTAGGAGGGTCTTTCTGGATGGAGTCAAAGGGCATCTTGGCCCCTTCTGAAGGACACCTGTTCCAAACGGGTTTATATTTAAAAGAAAACCTTCATGATCACCATTATCTTCTAAAGCCCCATGCAACTAGAAGAGAGAAGTTTTCTTCTACCTGGTTCTTGTGATATTAAAAATACAATATACAAAGCTGCACACACACACACACACACAATATACAAAGCTACACACACACACACACACACACACACACACACACACACACACACACACACACACACACACACACACACACACACACACACACACACACACACACACACACACACACACACACACACACACACACACATACACACACCTGATGTAGTCGTAGAGGTGGTGCCAGCGCTGGCCCTTGGGCACGGGAAAGGACATGTCCCGGGGTGTGGGCCCCGTCCCCTGAGATGAGGACAGACCCCGCTGCTTGGCCTCGCTGAAGGACAGCCCTGCAGGAGACAACGTTGTGGATTCATCTGGGGACACAGGCTGGTGGCATGGTCTGACAAGCACCCACGGAAAACTAAAAGCAGTACAAGTATTGTCTGTAAAGGTCCACACCTTCTGTCGATTGTCCTCTGTAGTAAGTAGTAACCATCTACCGGTGTGGAAGGTGAACGTGAGTACCACATTCGAGTTGACCTCAAAAGGTCAAGCGCTTGGTTCTAAAAAGGTCAACCGCTTGGTTCTAAAAAGGTCAACCGCTTGGTTCTAAAAAGGTCAAGCGCTTGGTTCTAAAAAGGTCAACCGCTTGGTTCTAGTGGCAGAGCACCAGCAGAACACCAACTTCACCCACTAGAACCAAGACCTCCTGCTGGGTGCTCCTCACCTGGGTCCAGCAGCAGGTCGCTGGTGAACATGTTCTTCACCGCCATGTTGGAGCACAGCTTGACGCTCTTCAGGTGGGCGTGGCGCCGGTTCAGGTAGACGGACAGGATGTAGTGGAGGTCCATGGACAAGCAGGTCCAACGCACGGTGGAGGGCGCCGGCCCCACCAGATCTGGAGGGCAGAGTTTCAGTACCGACGTGTCCAACTCACGCCTTTCACAAACTCTAAGAACTATTTCAATGAGCTACACTGATAACATCGCTTGTATTTGATTACAGATTGAGTCAAATCCCAATTTGATAAGATGTTATAATCCCACACACCGGGGGTTGGAACCAGCAACCCCATGACTGGAAGAAGACCACTCCCGCTGCTCAGCCTAATGACTGCAGTCTTTTGGTTAAAACATCACCGTTTTTTTACCACAACAGTACCGTGTTTGGCCGACTGGACCGTGCTCTCGTAGACCGAGTCCTTGGCAGCGCCGCAGATGAAGGGGAACTGAAGGGACGTCGCTGTGGACTTGAAGTCTTTGAACATGTTGGAGAAGGCGATGCGAACCACCACACCGCCCTACAACACAGTACAGCTCCGCTTAATTAATTAATTAATTAATTAATTAATTAATTCATTCATTCATTCATTCATTCATACATTCATACATTCATACATACATACATACATACATACAATATAGATGTATTGTGTCTGTACAGACATATCGACATAGTTGTAAACCACAGACTAGGCTAGGAGTGAAGTGGTGCACCTCGACAGCGACGTCCAGGTGCACCACAAAGTACTTTGAAGGGGTGGGCCTGAACAGCAGGTAGAAGTAGCGGCCCGTCAGGCCCAGGCTGTGAGCGCTGACTTTGGGAACCAGGATGTAGTTGCTGGCAGGAGTCGAACCCTTGATTCGGAAGGCGGAACACCTGAGCGTCTTGTCCTGGAGGAAGGGGTCAGAGGTCACCGTATCATCCTAACGTAGCACACTACAGATGCACTGGTGTTGGTGCTCTCTTCACCATGTACAGGGAGACATCGCCCTCTTTGGTGGACCTTTTCCACTCCTCGATCTTTAAATGTTTGAAGATGTTGACGTAGGGATGCTGCCAAACTGAAAGAACAGGTTTTTAATAATCGACAGAAGCTAGTGATGGTTGCAGAAGTTATAAACGGAGTTTATGCTTGATGGTGTGCATGGTCATCTAAATCGTAGGTTACCTTTTGAGGCCATTGATGTAGAAACGAAGCGGACTGCTGACTTAACTACACTCTGGTCAGCTGTTCACAGCTTAACTTACCGCCGCTAACCAGATAAACCACCCGGGGTCGTTTCACCGATCTTTATATGTTTCTTTTAGAAATGGCTATAAGTTACCACCGACTTTTTGGTTACTAGGTAAACAAACGCTTTGGCTTTGACATGACGGCGATCCTGCTTTCAACTCCCGCTCCAGCCTCCGCTGCTTTCACGACGGAAACCCCGGCGTCTGCGCGTGCGCTTGGGTTTCTGGGAAATGTAGTTTTTACAATGCCGTTGATTGCGGCCCGACGTGACCATAGGTTGTGACCCTGATAACTTGAATACGAGGCTACCATTATAACCATTTTCATTAGACACCCCTCGTGTGTTAGATAATGTATTAACCCACTCACTGATTCCACCATAGTAGAGAGAGGAGCCCCATTGTGAGGCACTGGGAGTTATGGGGTCAGGCCAGAACCCCCCCCCCCCCCCCCCCCCCCCACCTTAAGATAAACCCTGTTGCCCCCCTAAATGTGGAGTTCTAAATACTTATTAGTGACATTATTTTAGCAGATGATCATACACAGACTTATAATGGCTTTCCAAACATTTTGAGTTTATTTCACAAAGTCAAGTGGATAATTGAAATGTTCTTTGCTTTGGGGCCGTACCCTATGACTGCGGTGGTAAGTGAACTTCATTCTAACCTATAAACACTGATGGAGAAACATGCAATACACCTCGTTTAGGACAAAAATGAACCCAGTTCTGAAAAGCGCCAGCTATAGAACCACTGAGGTTGAATGGTTCTTAACATATAGCCCTAGACCCCAGCCTGCCACCCTAGATGAACTGGTCTGGAACCATGAGGGTCTAGACCCACTGAATGGTTCTTAACATGGTCATTTAGCCCTAGACCCCAGCCTGCCAGATGAACTGGTGTAGAACCATGAGGGTCTAGACCCACTGAATGGTTCTTAACATAGTCATATAGCCCTAGACCCCAGCCTGCCACCCTAGATGAACTGGTCTGGAACCATGAGGGTCTAGACCCATTGAATGGTTCTAAACATGGTCATATAGCCCTAGACCCCAGCCTGCAACCCTAGATGAACTGGTCTAGACCCATCCCCACTGTTGTTAGGAGGATGCTCTCGATGACCTTTCAGGTCCAGGTGTCTTTCTACAGTGACTTTGTCAGCAGGCCTGTACCACAATGGAGAGAGAGCTTCTACAGATGCATTACCAGAACAGGCTCTTCAAGAAAGAAAAGTGCTTTTCACCAACTCAGCCAGGTAGTTCACAGATGAACACAGATAAATATGTTATCAGCACACAGATAATTGAAAAAATAAATACATTAGTCACTAAAATGATAGCCAAATTGATCACACTTTTTTTTTATTTTTGACATTTGTAATGTTCAGACAGAGAAGAACAAGTTAAAGAAAACATTTTGAAATAGCACTGAGATGGAGAGAGGCAAGCCCTGAATCAAAATAATGACTTTTTTTATTTATTCTTAGGAGCAGAACCTAATAATCACATTCAGCTATAATGAATATCTGTAATAGTGAAGTCTGTGTGGATATAGCATTTTTTTTTAACTTTTTTTTAAAACAAAACATACATTCACGTCAACTGTTCACAGACATCTCAAAAAACAAAGATTCAAAACACCCATTCTTAAAGTGTGGGTTTGCAGTGTGAAGGCTAGGTGTGGGGTCATCCCTGACCTTGTCTGGCGGGGCCACGTCTCACCCCCCCACACGGTGTATGTTCAGTCAGCTTGTCTTGAATCCACCCTGGGCCCTCCACCCACACACCCACCTTGGAATGAATCAGAGGCCATGTCAGACTCCTTCACCTGTTCCCTTTGTAGTACACTATTTGGGGCACCACCATTTTGTAGTGCTGCTGTCCCAATTCTGAGTGTACAGTTCCCTATATAGTGCACTACTTAATACCCACCAGGCCACAAATAAGTGTACAGCTGATGGACACCTCCGTATCCCATGATGCACTGCGGTTTTCATTTTCATCGGACTCATTCAATATACCTGGTGACCCCTAACAACGCCTGGTTTATGCCACCGATTCATGTCACGCCGACAGAATGTGGAGCACTATGAGTTCCCCCTATCCCCTGCCTCCCTTAATAGTGTGCTATAAAGTGATCACTGAGTAGGGATTAGGGAACAAGGGAACAAGTGAACAAATTCTGACACGGCCAGAGAGAGAGCTGAAAGATGGCAAAAAGACACTTGAGAAAGCTGAAGAAGGGCTGGGGGGGGTTCCTAAGAGAGCAGTTACAGTAGACAAACGTCTTTTGGCCACCGAGGTCAGGGGAGGGACATTCTTTGTTCGAGAGTTGCTTGGTTTTTGTTGGCCTATTTGTCGTCTTCTTTCTTCCCAAGTTGCCGTTCCGACTGCAGTCCACAAGATGGCGCAATTTAACCTTGTTTTGACTGTAGCGGAGGTCCAGTCCACCGGTTTTAACAGCACTGCTCAGCTTCAATGAAACCTTCCTTCTCGTGAACCCCGATTTCAACCTCTGCGTATGACGAGTGACAGCCCTGGTTACGGAACTTCATCGATGGCCAGTAGTTATTAGTGCGCCGCTGTGGAAATAAACAAAACTGTTTTCAGCCCCTGAGGTAACAGGCAGTACTTCATCAATGTCCAGCGCATGTGCTGGTGGTTAATGTGCTAGTGTGCAACACACACACACACACACACACACACACACACACACACACACACACACACACACACACACACACACACACACACACACACACACACACACACACACACACACACAGAGACAGAGACAGAGACAGAGAGAGAATTAAGGCTACATCAAAACCCCTATTTTGTTATTCCTCTATTTAGTTGTGCATGCAGAGTGGTGAGGAAGAGGAGGTTTGAGGCAGAGCAACACAGAGCCATGAGGAAGAGGAGCGTTCAGGCAGAGCAACACAGAGCCATGAGGAAGAGGAGGGTTGAGGCAGAGCAACACAGAGCGGTGAGGAAGAGGAGGGTTGAGGCAGAGCAACACAGAGCCATGAGGAAGAGGAGCGTTCAGGCAGAGCAACACAGAGCCATGAGGAAGAGGAGCGTTCAGGCAGAGCAACACAGAGCCATGAGGAAGAGGAGGGTTGAGGCAGAGCAACACAGAGTGGTGAGGAAGAGGAGGGTTGAGGCAGAGCAACACAGAGTGGTGAGGAAGAGGAGTGTTGAGGCAGAGCAACAGAGCGGTGAGGAAGAGGAGCGTTCAGGCAGAGCAACACAGAGCAGTGAGGAAGAGGAGGGTTGAGGCAGAGCAACAGAGCGGTGAGGAAGAGGAGCGGTGAGGTGTGTGTGGTTTGATTTGCTCGCCTGCATGAGGTAGAAGGGTGGAGCGACTGCGGGGTGGGTGTTGATGTAGTAGACGGCCAGCAGGGTCAAGGCTACCAGAACCACCAGGGCAGCCACCACCCCTGCTATGATGGCCGTGTTCTCCGTCATCCCAGGGTGGGGCGGGCCCGTCTGCGAATCTTCAGGGAGGAGAGAGAGGGCATGGGAGCATCGAGAAGACATCGCAGTTCCATGGATGCAGGGCTCATTGTTCGTAGGGTGTGCGCGTGTGTGCGTGCACATGTGCGTGTGTGTGTCTGGCGGATGGACATGTTTTCCCTTCCGTAAAATGTGACAGTTGAAGTGCCCCAAAGCAAGGCACCGTCTGCGTCTCGGTTTGCATTTCCCAGGATAAATGGGTGCAATGTTCAAAGTAACTTGATTTGTAGTTCAAAATACTAGCGTAGCACAAAAGCAGACAAGAAGCTGAAAGAATCCTACAACTAAGACAAGAACAACATACCAGACTGTGACGATGCCGAAGAGCAAAGATCATTAAATATATAAAGTGACGTTCTCTTCAGTAAATAGTCATAAAAGAACCATTTGGTTCTAGTTGCAGTAAGATCTTTCTGGTCAGACCACCACTATTCTGATGTGCAGCAGCGTGGAGACGGTCCTGACTATGTGACCTCAGTCAGGACTTTTCCGCCTTCACCAACAACACGTTGTTATTGCTGTCAGTTAGGGCTAGTCTTATTTCACTGACAGCCTGTAAATCTGTTTTTCTTCTGGAGTACATTGGCTTGCAATTTTATGATAGTTACACACAAGGATGCACCAAAAGGCACAATTACAACCAGAATTCAGGATTCAGGCCACAACGCCTCAAAGGGCGTGTCGTTCTCATTAGAGCTCATGTTGTCGTTCATGCGTCATGACCGGACTAAGTATTCCTTTAAAGTATCACACATGGTTTATGTACGGTTCCATATCAGACAATTGTCTTGTTACTGTCGTCTGTGCTTCCACAGTGCTGTTGTGTTGTTGTTGTTGTTGTTGTTGTTGTTACTGTCGTCTGTGCTTCCACAGTGCTGTTGTGTTGTTGTTACTGACGTCTGTGCTTCCACAGTGCTGTTGTGTTGTTGTTGTTGTTGTTACTGTCGTCTGTGCTTCCACAGTGCTGTTGTGTTGTTGTTACTGTCGTCTGTGCTTCCACAGTGCTGTTGTGTTGTTGTTGTTGTTGTTGTTGTTACTGTCGTCTGTGCTTCCACAGTGCTGTTGTGTTGTTGTTGTTGTTGTTGTTACTGTCGTCTGTGCTTCCACAGTGCTGTTGTGTTGTTGTTGTTATTGACGTCTGTGCTTCCACAGTGCTGTTGTGTTGTTGTTACTGTCGTCTGTACTTCCACAGTGCTGTTGTGTTGTTGTTGTTGTTGTTACTGTCGTCTGTGCTTCCACAGTGCTGTTGTGTTGTTTGTGGTGCTTTCATCTTTCCAGAACCCCTAAACCAGTGATCTCTGGTGCCCAACATGTCTTACCGTCAGCCTCTGGGTGGTCCTCCTGCAGGGAGGTGGAGGAGGTGGGGCCGCTGGAGGAGCTGAAAGATGGACTCCATCCATCCGTTCCCCCATGGTTGTAGTCCGCACATGTGCCCTTAGCCTGCGATATCATTTATCTCGTTACAGGCCACATCCGTGCTTGCCTTGAGCTTGTGCGTGTGTGTTTATGTGTGTGTGTGTGTGTGTTTATGTGTGTGTGTTTATGTGTGTATGTGTGTATGTGTGTGTTGTGTGTGAGTGTATGTGTGTGTCTGTGTGTTTGTGAATGTTTTTCATACTACAATCCTTCACATCGTTTCCCTGATTCAACCTGCGCTCTGTGTATTCATACATTATCTTCCAAATGATTTGAAATCATGCGTGTCTCCAGAGCAAACCCAGCCAACCGAGGCTCAATCAACCGAGGGCTGCTCCTCTCTGAAGAGCTGAGCGCTTTGAAGCGGGGGATGGGACTATTATTAATCATCATTTCAAACCCTTTTGAAGACATTTTAGAATGGAGATAAAATAGGAACCTCTTCGGAGCAGTTGTAATCCAGCCACTCTTGTCTGTGCCGGTCGATTCCATCCGAACATCTGAGGAGCAACAGACAGAGCAGAGAACACTGTTACAGTCTAAAAACAATGTCATCTGAGGAGCAACAGACAGAGCAGAGAACACTGTTACAGTCTAAAAACAATGTCATCTGAGGAGCAACAGACAGAGCAGAGAACACTGTTACAGTCTGAAAAACAATGTCATCTGAGGAGCAACAGACAGAGCAGAGAACACTGTTACAGTCTGAAAAACAATGTCATCTGAGGAGCAACAGACAGAGCAGAGAACACTGTTACAGTCTGAAAAACAATGTCATCTGAGGAGCAACAGACAGAGCAGAGAACACTGTTACAGTCTGAAAACCGTGAACACATGACATCCAGAATCTGTGCAGATGGTGCGATCTCACCGTTGAAGTGTGTTGCACCAGCCACAGCCATTGGTCAGGTTAGAGGAGAGGCAGAGGTCACAGGTCATGTGTTGAAGGCAGGCTGGTGAGCGTGGACAAAAACAAAGCAGTTGATTTTGGGTTTGGATGGGGCTGGGGTGTCTGCGGTGCACCAGAGTACTTACTGGGCAGCGGGATGAACTCAAAAGCAGATCTGGTGACAATCTTCGTGGTGTTGATCTCAACCCGATGATACTCGTAAATTGTTCGCGGTTTTCCATCTTGAGATTAAATTAGGAATATAGAGAATCAATCATTTGAAACATTTCATGAATAATGCTAACCGTTTAAAGTTTCGTGGCAGTGTCTTTGAATGCAAGAATGTTGAGCATTTATTAGAAAGAAAGAAATTCATAAAAATAATATTTTACGGGATATTGCTTTCAGTTTTCAGCTCAGTTGCGCTTGTCTTTTGAACCTAAAACCGTGAAGCTTTTTGGCGTTACACAAAGTGAAGCTGCAGTGATCTCTTGTGAGGACAGAGTTCCTCAGAACAGTGGATCTCAACTCGCCTTCTGACCCACATGGGTCATTAGTCATCAGGTCACGACCCAAAAATACTATATTTCATTACCAATATTGCAGGAATTAACAATGCTTTCATGTAGTGTTAAAAACATGGAGCGAAGAAAAAGCTGCAACAATTGGGGCCAACCTCAATGAAATAGTAAGCATTGAAACATGAATTAAGCCTGAAGCATTAGTTAACGAAGGGCATTCTTTCTAAAGATGAAGAGTTGGCTGACTACCCCCCGGTAGAGATTCAGCGCCCTAGAACAACGGGGGAAGGGGGCTAGTTGGTTTTCTGGAGCGCTGACCTGACTTCTGAGAAGGAAGGGCCATGAAAGCATCCGACAGCCCAACCTTCACTGGATGCTCAGTGGAGTTGATCTTTTCCAGCAGGACAGGGACCTGAAAGGACACACAACGGATGATTCACCTTCAACCTCATCAAGGCACACTTCAAGACACTACAACTATCAAAAAGTGATGAGTAATAAACGTACGTAATACGAAATATGAAATATGCCAGAAGTAAGAAATCACAGATCAAGACGAGGCAAAGGTAAAGACAGCGCTAGCCAGATTTGAGCTAACTAGCAGCATTTCCTTAGCATCTATGTCTTAGCATCTATGTCTTAGCATCTATGTCTTAGGGAGCAGGGGGATGGGGGGGGGCGGGCAGCTCTGCAACCGTACTTCTCTGTAGTTGAACACAATGGTGCCGTTGCTATGGAGAGCAGCTTGGAAAGTGAACGCTCCTTCATCCTCACGGCCCTGCAGCCGCACCTTGTCCCACTGGACCACAAACAGATTGCCTGCAGAGGAGGAGGAGGAGGAGGAGGAGGAGGAGGAGGAGGAAGAGGAAGAGGAGGAGGAGGAGGTGGAGGTGGAGGAGGAGGAGGAGGAGGAAGAGGAAGAGGAGGAGGGGAGGAGGAGGGGAGGAGGAGGAGGGGTTAGGGGAGGGCACCGATAGCCCCCAGCTTGGGAAATATGTCCCATAATAATCTCACTGGGAGGATCTCCTACTCACCAGTGTCCATGTACCTCACTGTGGAGTTGGGGGAGAAGCTGGGGTCAAAGTTCGCCATGAGCGGGGCGATGTACTGCGTGGCGGTCAGCATTCGATGGGTGATCTCGCCGGTGAAGATGAATCCTAGCAGAGAGAAGGTCAAAGGTTAAGTGGTCGAATACCATTCGATTATTTGTGTTACTGTCTATGTGTTTATCTAACGCGTATTAGATTAGGTAAAATAAATAATCGATAAACATTATCCAAAAATCACGGTGATCTATAGCTGATAAACAGCCTTATCATCCTAAACAGCCTTATCATCCTATACAGCCTTATCATCCTAAACAGCCTTATCATCCTAAACAGCCTTATCATCCTATACAGCCTTATCATCCTAAACAGCCTTATCATCCTAAACAGCCTTATCATCCTAAACAGCCTTATCATCCTAAACAGCCTTATCATCCTAAACAGCCTTATCATCCTATACAGCCTTATCATCCTAAACAGCCTTATCATCCTAAACAGCCTTATCATCCTAAACAGCCTTATCATCCTATACAGCCTTATCATCCTAAACAGCCTTATCATCCTAAACAGCCTTATCATCCTAAACAGCCTTATCATCCTAAACAGCCTTATCATCCTTAACAGCCTTATCATCCTAAACAGCCTTATCATCCTAAACAGCCTTATCATCCTAAACAGCCTTATCATCCTAAACAGCCTTATCATCCTAAACAGCCTTATCATCCTAAACAGCCTTATCATCCTAAACAGCCTTATCATCCTAAACAGCCTTATCATCCTAAACAGCCTTATCATCCTAAACAGCCTTATCATCCTATACAGCCTTATCATCCTAAACAGCCTTATCATCCTAAACAGCCTTATCATCCTAAACAGCCTTATCATCCTAAACAGCCTTATCATCCTTAACAGCCTTATCATCCTATACAGCCTTATCATCCTAAACAGCCTTATCATCCTTAACAGCCTTATCATCGTCATACGCCTGGTGAGTCTGTGTGCCAAGCTCACCTCCAGTTGCTATGGTGATTTGTCTCACCAGATGCCCATAGAAAGGGAAATTAAACGAAAGGGCCACCCTCTATTCAAAAGTAAAAAAACAAAAAGCGAAACATCAGACATAGCATGGACAAACCCTGGACCGTATTGGTTTGTACTGGTTTGTACTGGTTTGTGTGCGTGTGCCCACGCTCCTCACCGCGGCCTGTCTGTGGGTGGTGGACAGGATGCCGTGGATCCGGACCTGGCCCTGGTCCAGGGTGCTCAGGTCCTCCCACAGCTCCTCGGTCCGGTGGTCTTCAGGACCCCAGCTCTGCCACAGGTAGTACCGCTGGGACGCCTGCAGAGGCAAACCACAAAAACTACAAGTTTAGTTTAGCTTTAATTGTAGCTTTAATTTGAGCCTCCCTTTTGCTAGGTTGACATTGGCGTTAGCTATCTCTGCCCAGAGATAATGGTTTGGTGCACAGGGCCCGCAGACATGGGACGGGCCAGTTGGGGGAGCTGTTTCACCATAGTCACTCACAGGCGACGGCTTGCCACCAACAGGGCTTCATCCCACAGACGTGTGGATGGTGTTCTTAACGCACGCTGCTGTTCAAGGTGACAGAGAGCAATGATTCTGGGCTTTCAGTGTGGGCTGCGAAAGTGGAGCAGTTAAATGCAGTACTCTCTCTCTCTCTCTGGCTGCTCCATATACTGGTCCTGACCCACTTTCTGTTCTGGTCTCCCTCCGCTCCCTCACTGACAGCAGCCTCTGGGTTCTGGAGGAAGCGGGGATCGATCAAAACGTACTTGAGGCCGTCCCCAGGTTGGAGAATGAAGTGGCGGTTCTCCCCCCCACACCACCCCACCCCAGCCCACCCCAACCCGCCACACCCCACCCCAGCACACCCCAACCCGCCACACCCCACCCCAGCACACCCCAACCCGCCACACCCCACCCCAGCACACCCCAACCCGCCACACCCCACCCCAGCACACCCCAACCCGCCACACCCCACCCCAGCCCACCCCAACCCGCCACACCCCACCCCAGCCACACCCCACCCCAGCACACCCCAACCCGCCACACCCCACCCCAGCACACCCCAACCCGCCACACCCCACCCCAGCCCACCCCAACCCGCCACACCCCACCCCAGCACACCCCAACCCGCCACACCCCACCCCAGCACACCCCAACCCGCCACACCCCACCCCAGCACACCCCAACCCGCCACACAAAAAAGCAACAGCACAGAGAGACTTGGGGATTTTGTCCAATACATGTGAGTCATTCTCCCTCTCTTTTCTAATTCTCGCTCTCCTTTCTCTCACTCTCTCCGGCCCGCTCGCACAAACGCACACGCAAAGCCACACTTGAACAAACACCATGAGTTGGCGAGGCCCACCACACTCTGTTTTCAATTTGCACTGTCGGCTGGAGAGAGAAAAAAACCATTTACTTGTTTTGGACTTGCTCTCTTCACTCCGTCCCTTCAGCGCTGTTTACTCGCGTTGAACTCAAGTACAAAAAACATCCTGCCAAGACCCAGCCTGATGTGCAAGACCCTTAACATACAATAAATAACCCCACGCACGCGTTAAAAGCAAATAAAGACATTCAATCAGCAGCCGACCTCTGCTTTATGGTGTTTGGTCAATGCTGTAATGAGGACCAAAGGGTAGAGGTTGAAGATCCCTCTCATCGCCAACGTGGATATATTAAAAAAGACTCCAGTAACATCCCATGGCAGAGGCTTCTGAAATGGGGACCTTTCATTCAAGACATGCCATGTGGGGACCACCTCGTTGAGACCACGATATAAGGACCTGCTGGGGACTGCTTTGTGGGGACACTTCACTGAATAAACACCTTGGGAGACTGCTTTGTGGGGACACTTCACTGAATAAACACCTTGTGGGGACTGCTTTGTGGGGACACTTCACTGAATAAACACCTTGGGGGACTGCTTTGTGGGATCTTTTTACTCAACAAACTGCTTGTGGGGACTGCCACGTGAGGACATTTAAACAACCGAAGCCACGTGGAGACCTTCTAATCCACAAGCGTCCCTAGGGTTGAGCCGGGATCATTTACAGGACCACAACACCGTGTCTTGACAGGGTATGGGCGCCTGGACAGACATTTGTTTGCAGTCACTCGCTGCTCTCAGAGAGAAGGAGAGGTGTCTCACCACGACATGGGTCATGTTCTCTGGCAGGGTATCCACTCTCAGGGATTCACGGACCACCCTTCTCCGGTCAGGATGGCTCCAGCTTTGGTCCCGGTCCTCCAAACCCGGGGTTGCGTCTAGACAGAGAGGCACAAGGTATTCAGACATTACTCAGACATGATGAACAAGAAAAATCGAGGAACAAGGGACTTCGAGTGACTCTGACGTTGAATGAGCGTAACTGATTATACCGTATATGTTAGAATGTTTCTTTTTGTTGAATGTAACTAGATATAGCAAATGATATACTGTCACTCGGTTCTGACAGCTCTGCATTGAAGCCTTTAGACTTAGCATGGTGTGTGTGTGGGCCATGCCTGAGCCAGCACTCGTCATCTGCTCGACACATCGTCCACTGTTTACCTTCCCATATTCGCTCGGGCCGAGCAGGAATGCATTTTGTTTTCCTTCTATGCTGACAGATGACTCACTGTCCTCTTACGACATGCCAAGTCAGCAAAAGTAAATGGTGAGCATTAAAGCGAGAGAGTTGGTCTGCAGATCGCTCCTAGTAATGTTACAATAGATCAGAAACATTTAGGTCAATTCAGGACACACACAGTAATTAAGACACAGGTTGTTAAGGTCGTTAAGGAGAAAGAGGACAGTTAGGCGCCTTTTCTCAAGGATGCTTACAGGTAGACTTCAGACATTCGGGAATTGAACACAGAACCCTTTGGCCTTTAGAAGGCTAAACGGAGTCTCAGTGTGAGTGTGTGTGTGTGTGTGTGTGTGTATGTGTGTGTTTGTGTGTGTGTATGTGTGTGTGTGTGTGTATATGTGTGTGTATGTGTATGTGTATGTGTATGTATATATGTATATGTATGTATGTATGTATGTATGTATGTATGTGTGTATGTGTGTGTGTGTGTGTGTGTGTGTGTGTGTGTGTGTGTGTGTGTGTGTGTGTGTGTGTGTGTGTGTGTGTGTGTGTGTGTGTGACCCTATGATGAACTGCCGTGTAATTGAGCTAGTCTCCCTGTTTCATGTCCATTATCCTCTGGCGTCTCCTCCTGACACACGGAGCAGAACGTGGTGAGGGAACCGGATCTCGAGGCCATTTGAATATGTCTGTGAAGTTGTTTTCATTGCACCCAAGATTGTGGAGCATGATTAGCTAGGTGCTAATGCTCTGTTTCTCACATATGCAGCACGGGCTCCAAGAACTGTCAAGTATACACAGATACTTCATAAATACTACTCGCTTGTACACTATACTCCCCATTATTTAGGATCTGGACAAGTTCAAAATAGGGGCAGGAGACTGCAGCGGTGTTTCCCAGACGAAAGGTCCTAGGTTCAATCCCCAATGTCCACAGCCTACCGGTAGGCATCCTTGAGCAAGATGCCCAACACATACCTGCTCCCTGATTAAATGCATCTGAATACAGTCACCCCCACACAAACCAGTCAGTGGTTACTAACTAGGAGTTATTAGAAGTCAGGGTCTGTTGGGAGGCATGCGGATCAACTGCAGATTGTCTGTACTAAAATACTTTCACCAAGCAGAACCTCGGATTGAAATGAGAGTTAGAGAGAGAGGAGAAATGGGACAGGAGAAGAAGACAGGAAGTGAGAGACTCGCATCAAACACACACCAGGGATGTGGTCTGAATGAGAATTCTTGTTTGATTACACAGCGGAGGAAGCCATTTCCTCCCTGTTTCAGAGTAAGAGCGTGGAGCCTAATTGGGTCAGTTTGCCTCTGCTCATCGCTGCTGAACAGCTGAGGAAGAGGTCTCTGGCTTCACTGGGAGGAGTGGTTGAATGTAGGAGCAGCCAGCAGCCTGTCTCCACACTACAGCCCACAGCCAGGCCCCGTAGGAGGGCTTACCAAGCCACTCATGAAAATGTAATCAGCCTGCAACGCAGATGCTGATGTGAAGGGCTTGCATCTCTCGTCCTCTTCCTCTCCCTTCGCTCTCTCATGCGCACACGCACAGACACATGTACACACACACACGCACGGACACATGTACACACACACACACACGCACGGACACATGTACACACACACACACACACACACACAAAAAGATCATGCATTGCAGTACAAAATCCAATCTCATAATAATAAATAATAAAACAGGCTCTCTAACATAACTTAAATGATTAAAAGTTGAAATGCTTGAATCATGTTGTCGGCACACGCTCACGCATCAGAGCCGCTGTTCCGTCAGAAGCTTAGCTTAGCTTAGCTTAGCTTAGCCTCTTAGCTGGGTTAGATGAAAAACTGGTTAGCATAGCCCCGCGGTGACAAAAACAACGTTTGCAGTTTTGCGCTAGTCAGGCTAATATTTGCCTTCACTCCATCCTTATCTTCTCCGTGGAGATGTCCCATCACATCTGCCTCTGAATAAATAGAACTTGAAACACGTGACGTTTCCACTCAACAATGTCTGATGCTTCATGCTATCGGACATATCTCTCTATAGGCGGCGTTTCACATCAGAATGCATGAATATTGTATGTGTATATTATTAGCTCTGTACGGCTCGACAATATTGGGGAGGGAGGGGAGCGACGAAGAGAGCGAGAGCGAGACTAAGTTAGCAAAATCAACAGGCAGATGTGTGGACCACATCTGTCCTCCACCACTGGATAACCGTGTTGGTTTCTGCATTGCATGACCACCTCTACACCCCCAGGGAATCCCACAGGATTAGGGAACCAGGGCGATCACTACACAGCTGTACTGGTACCCAGTGGATGAGGAAGAACTGGCGCTGTTACCTTGTGAGCAATATCCAACAAGTCGGTTAAGTTCTTCTGTAGCAAGTGACCTTTCAATGAATTCTTTATTGAAAGGACATCTCTCTCTGTTAACATGCGCTGCAGTTAAGTGGGCGGTCAGAGACACAGAGAATACAAAACCATTTCACTCAGAACGTCTGCAGCGGCTAAAAGGGAAAAAGACAAACTGATGAATTATCCGTGCAGGAGAGAACAAAATGCCAATGACCCATTTGAATGAGCGTTATGCAACGTCCAGGAGACAGAGACACTCAAGGGGGATCAGTTCTCAAGATACAAGCAAGGACTTGACTAGAAGTTCTGCTTGATCCTGGCCTGTGGATGACCCTCAGGCCGTCTCAATAAGGATTCAGTCCCGGTTCCCACGTAGCTCTACATTTGTTTGTCGGTGGATGCGTGGTCAGCACGTGGCCTCGTTTTATTTCAGCGAGGCAGAGTTATATTTAAAACAGACCTGGCACATTCAGGGTAGGAGGCGGATATTTTGGCACCTTTCATGGATGCTGAAAGCAACAAAGAACAGAACACGTTGACAAGCACAAGAGGCTGCATTGGCCGGCCCAGGGGCCAAATAAACTGGGAAGGACGGAAATAGAAAATGTCTTTTTTTGTGAAGTTTAGAAAAAAGTAATAAGTAATTTGTGTAGTTCGTATTTGTGTTGGAACTCAAACCATGTAGTTGATGGTCTCCCACTGTGGATAGTTCCTGTTATCATGTCAGCCTCGGTGTGATCAAAGGTTACTGCTGTCAAGGAAGGAGAATTACAACGTCCTTTAGGGAGACAATCCTTCATCATTACATTTCAAAAGCATTACAGTTCCTCCTAAAATAAACCACTCATTAGGATCCTCTGTTTGTCTGAAAGTATCCAATTCTCAAAGTCTGTCATTGTGTGATCTGCTGACCCACTGAGCTTTGCTTCTCTGAACGCGCTGTTCTTTCTACATGTCTAGGAATGTAGCGTCTACATGTGCCTGGTACCCCTAAGACACCCTGCCAATTCCTCTCCTCTTCCATCAACAGGCAGAATTCCCTCTGCATGTTCTCATACTTGGTGGGATTCTTTTTTTTTAATATAATGTTATTAAGGACTTAAGTGGATGAAATGTAATAACGGCCCCCAATCCCTTAACTTGTATATTGCTTCTCATTATGAGTTTGGTAACGTTCAAGGAATCATGTTTTAGTCTTGCTGTTTAAGATGCAGAGCTAAAACAACAACACTGCAGCAGGGATAACACTGCAGCAGGGATAACACTGCAGCAGGGATAACGCTACAGCAGGGATAACACTGCAGCAGGGATAATACAGCAGGGATAACACTGCAGCAGGGATAACACTACAGCAGGGATAACACTGCAGCAGGGATAACACTGCAGCAGGGATAACACTGCAGCAGGGATAACGTTACAGCAGGGATATTACTGCAGCAGGGATAACACTGCAGCAGGGATAACACTACAGCAGGGATAACACTGCAGCAGGGATAACACTACAGCAGGGATAATACAGCAGGGATAACACTGCAGCAGGGATAACACTGCAGCAGGGATAACACTGCAGCAGGGATAACACTGCAGCAGGGATAACACTGCAGCAGGGATAACACTGCAGCAGGGATAACACTACAGCGGGGATAACACTACAGCGGGGATAACACTGCAGCAGGGATAACACTACAGCGGGGATAAAGCTACAGCAAGGATAACGGGAGGCTGCTCGCCTCCCACCCAACATGTTCTTGGTTTCATTCCCAGTGAATCACTGAATTTACTGTAAGTCGTGTTTATAGGCTCCTCCTACATGCGCGGAGAGGTAGTAGTAAAATGTGTTTTGAAATGCTACAATTAATTGTGCCAAAAACCCAATGGCCCGGCAAGATGGTGGGATGAAGGCAGCGGTATCACCTGGTCAGGTGAGGGCAGGGGTCACACTAGGGTGGGTCAATCAGCTGGGGTCTCTTGGCCCAAACGTCTCTTGGCCCAAACCAGACATGGTCTAGGAGCCCACACCAGACATGGTCTAGGGGCCCACACCAGACATGGTCTAGGAGCCCCCACCAGACATGGTCTAGGAGCCCACACCAGACATGGTCTAGGGGCCCACACCAGACATGGTCTAGGGGCCCCCACCAGACATGGTCTAGGAGCCCACACCAGACATGGTCTAGGGGCCCACACCAGACATGGTCTAGGAGCCCACACCAGACATGGTCTAGGGGCCCCCACCAGACATGGTCTAGGAGCCCCCACCAGACATGGTCTAGGGGCCCACACCAGACATGGTCTAGGAGCCCACACCAGACATGGTCTAGGGGGCCCCACCAGACATGGTCTAGGGGCCCACACCAGACATGGTCTAGGGGCCCACACCAGACATGGTCTAGGGGCCCCCACCAGACCAGGTCTAGGGGCCCCCACCAGACCAGGTCTAGGGGCCCCCACCAGACCTGTTGTGAACTCATCATGGGACTGGGGGGGGGGGGGGGGGGTCCACAGCTACGTGGACATGAGCTAAGAGAGGAGAGGTCATCACTTGGATTCAAATCCTGAAAACAAGTCTTCATCACTTCAAGCAAGGGGACCCCTGCAAGGCGGGTGTTGGCAGAGGCCCTGCAGAGCCCTGATCAGAGATGCTGGGACCACAGGAGAGGCCAGAGAAAGCGGAGCAGCTCTGATTGTCAGAGGAGGCGTGGCAGGAGAAGAACGGGGCTGGCTAAAAATAATGCATCTCTAAGGAGAACAGAAACACACACACACACACACACACACACACACACTCAATACACTCAGACACAGTCACACACACACACACACACACTCAATACACTCAGACACAGTCACACGTACACACTCAATACACTTAGACACAGTCACACACACACACACTCACACACACACACACACACACACACACACACACACACACACACTCACACACTCAAAACACTTAGACACAGTCACACGTACACACTCACACACACACACACACACACACACACACACTCACACACTCAAAACACTTAGACACAGTCACACGTACACACTCACACACACACACACACTCAATACACTTAGACACAGTCACACGTACACACACACACTCAATACGCTTAGACACAGTCACACGTACACACTCACGCGCACACACACACTCAATACACTTAGACACAGTCACACACACACACACAATACACTCAGACACAGTCACACACACATACACACACACTTAGACACAGTCACACGTACACACACACACACACACACACACACACACACACACTCAGACAGAGTCACAGTCACACACACACACACACACACACACTTGTGTGGTTGTGTGAGACACAACTAAACTAAAGGCTTTGTTTCCGTGAAGGAAAGTCTGCAAATGTTATCATTCGGAAATCCTTAAATCCGATTGGCCACACTCAACCTTTCATGTGGCTCAACTGACTCAGAGACAAATGTGAGGGACCTGTTAACCACACACACACACACGCACACACACACACACGCGCAGGCAGGCAGGCACACACATGCACATATGCACACCACGCACACACACACACACACACACACACACACACACACACACACACACACACACACATATATATGCATCTATATATATAGATATAGATACATAGATACATATACATAGATGCACATTATATATATACACATATATACATATATGTATATATATTTAAAAAAAAATATATATACACACACACAAATATATATTTATACACACATATGCATAAATATATATACACACACACAGACACATAGATACACACACACACACACACACACACACACACACACACACACACACACACACACACACACACACACACACACACTTTAAAATAGGGTCCACATTTTCGCCTGGTTTCTGGTCCCAGATGTGGAGGCAGAGAATCCAGGTCAGAGGAGACAGTGCCCTCTGCACAACTCCAATGCAACATTTATTACAAGTGCTAGCGTAACAGGTGATTAACGTTTAGCGTCATGTAATCGTGTGTTTGTGAATGCCTGTGTGCGTTGTTGTAGTCATCATAACTTCCAGAGTAGAGGGGGACTTACCGGTTTGCTTTTGTGCCAGAACTCTGGCGAGCTCTGCCTGGGAGAGACAGATCAACAGTAAAGCCCACATCCCCATGTCCACACGGATGTCTCTTCGCCCTCCTCTCCCAAACTCTTCTCTCCTCCGTTCTCCGTTGTTGTTTCCCCCGTGCTCGTGGTCTCACTTCGCTGCGAGAGGGGACACCGCGTCCTACTCTCCCCCAGGTCCAGCTGCTCTCCCCCTCTTCCTTCCACGCACTCCTGTTACCTCGCTTCTGTCAACGCGTGTTGTTTTCCCCCTGTGCATCAGCGACCCCGTCCCTTCCTTGGTCTCCTCTGTTGGCCCTTAAGACTCCTCTGTTGGCCCTCAGTCGTTTTGCTGGGGAAGTGAATCCATTGTAATTCCAGAGACGACAAACAGCTGATGAAGTTCAGTTCCAGAGGTTTCCACTTCTCGTAGTTTTCTGTTGCTTGCAGTCGGGTTGTTTCCCACTTTTTACTCCATTCCTCTCTCCTCCTCCTCTTTTCCCTTTTCCCTCTGTTTCTCTTCCAGTCTCTTCCCCACTCTCTCTTGAGTAGTGATCTGGATTTTTTTTCTACATGAAATCCCCACAGAGGAAATATTTATATTTTTCTTGCCTTTCGTACAAAAAGTGGGCGATGTTAAGATGAAGATGTCGCCCCCACATGGACAGATTATAAAACTACACAAACAAGATGCCTTCTACCGTTTTAAAAAACCTCTTCATTCACCAGATGACTAAATGATCCCTTTTGTTTGTTTGTTAGTTTACCTCTAGCTATACCTTTTTTACCTTTACTTTAATCTCCTTATATTTGAGGACGTATTTGTTCAGTTTCTTTACTGGCAGTAGACTTGTCTACTAGTGCCCACATCATGTGTGGAAAGGCTTTCTAAATTCAAGCTCACTGTCCTCAACGTTACATAACGCTCGCTTTGTGACACACGCAGAGGAATCTTGTTTTGGAAAGTTAGTTCTCTGTGCTGCTTAACTCAATGTAGTCTTAAGGGTGAAGTGCTCTGCTAGCAACATTGATCCAAATCCAGCCTGGATCAGACCACTCAGGGTTTACAGCACAGGTGATGAAGCATCCATCCCGGCCAACAGGCTCAGCAAGTGCGGGAATCTCAAATACTGGTTTGAATTTGAACACGAACTCAAAGATCAAAATCTGCACTTCATTCACCACTTGTTTAAAAAAATGTAAGATTATAGAAAGGGCAGATTTTTACGGAAGACGAAAGGTAATAAAAAAGTTATGAAATGATACAATTCATATGGTTTGCATTGAATTGTAGATATAGTCTATCTTAATATAAAATAGTTTTTGCTTTAATGTGGTTGACCTCCACTGGGACCTGCGCGCTTCCCTTATGGCGGAGGAAGAACACGCAGCAGTCAGCTCTTCAGCAGAGATGAGACGCTTCACCTCCCACTTTGGAGACC
Source organism: Lota lota (assembly GCA_026745465.1). Classification (NCBI taxonomy): domain Eukaryota; kingdom Metazoa; phylum Chordata; class Actinopteri; order Gadiformes; family Lotidae; genus Lota; species Lota lota. Next base: position 281,047 of record JACYXH010000014.1, on the reverse strand, counting down.
ACGTGACGCAGCGCGTTCCAGGTGACATAACGTGTCGCCCACGCAGCCGCAGGTCTGGAACAGCAGTGGGTGGAAGAGGCGTTCAGTGCAGATGGATTCACCCAGGCACATCGTGCCAAATACAACTGAACACACACAGGACCCAAGAAAGCGGCGCAAACGGATTTGTAGGCTAATATTCCCACGAGTATACAATTTATAATGCAATTACATGGTATGCAAGTCCTTATGAAATTCGGCATGTACTCTGCTGTTGTGCTGCTGAAACAACTGGATTTCCCTCCCAGATTCAATAAAGTGTCATCTTATCTTATGCATCCATCCATAGAATAATACAATGCATATTTGTTACTTCCTGAGTGCGTGTTATGCATCCGTGTCATAACCGCTTGGAATATGTTCAGTTGACATCTCAGTGCGTTGTTTACCCCTGACTAAATGTTAATTTGAATGACTTTCTTGATATTTATTTGTAATGTTTGTAACACTTTCATACTGTTTGGGAGCGGGCTGTGCGAGGCAGTTGAGCAGAGTTCCCCGACTGAGAAGACAAAGATAAATGAGTTGTTTTGGGACTTGGCTGCGATTACAGTAAAATGAGATTGGAGCCTCTCTCGACCTGGCTAAACCTAAAACACATGTTCTGCTGCTGAGTGAGTCAGGGTTAGGTTGCTCTGCCGCTGCTGCTGTTGTGCTATCGCAAACATTTAGCTCATCTTTGGTTTCTCTTAATAGACAGACACACGCACTTTGTGTTCAGAGCAGGGGACTAAGTGGTTTTAATAGGGCCAGCAAGAGAACACCATCATTACACTGGCTTCGTGGCCGACGCTTTCCAAACAACTTAGTCCTCCTGTAGCTTGATGTCCTCTTGATGCATTGGCCCCGGCCCCCGGCTGCTCCGAGGCTTGGAACTCAAACCGGCGTGTTGTGGATCTTGTAAATTGGTGTGTTACAACGGTTTTAAGAAGGGTTTTATTTGAAAGAGACGGTTTTAAGAAGGGTTTCATTTGAAAGAGACGGTTTTAAGAAGGGTTTAATTTGAAAGAGACGGTTTTAAGAAGGGTTTTATTTGAAAGAGACGGTTTTAAGAAGGGTTTCATTTGAAAGAGACGGTTTTAAGAAGGGTTTCATTTGAAAGAGACGGTTTTAAGAAGGGTTTTATTTGAAAGAGACGGTTTTAAGAAGGGTTTTATTTGAAAGAGACGGTTTTAAGAAGGGTTTTATTTGAAAGAGACGGTTTTAAGAAGGGTTTCATTTGAAAGAGACGGTTTTAAGAAGGGTTTTATTTGAAAGAGACGGTTTTAAGAAGGGTTTAATTTGAAAGAGACGGTTTTAAGAAGGGTTTCATTTGAAAGAGACGGTTTTAAGAAGGGTTTTATTTGAAAGAGACGGTTTTAAGAAGGGTTTTATTTGAAAGAGACGGTTTTAAGAAGGGTTTTATTTGAAAGAGACGGTTTTAAGAAGGGTTTTATTTGAAAGAGATGGTGCATGTCTGCGTTATGATAACCGTTTCCGCCTGTCAAATTTCCCAAGCCAAGCTTATTTTATATTTATGCTTTTACTTCCTTACAGTAAGGGAGTGATTTACCGCCACACACACGTCCATCTCCTGGGATGGCAAACAGGAGATGGAAATAGGATTGATGATTGAAACTCCTGCAGAAATCCAGGTCAAACATTTCAGGCCTTTACAGAAATGACTAATGAGTGAGTGAGAGAGAGAGAGAGAGAGAGAGAGAGAGAGAGAGAGAGAGAGAGAGAGAGAGAGAGAGAGAGAGAGAGAGAGACGGGTTGGGATTACTACACAATTCAAAGATGATGTAAGGGTTAAGTGTTCTGTTTGAATGCTCTGTCATGATTCATTCTTTCTATTGCTGTTGGGCCTCCCAGTCTAATCCAATGTGTCAACAGTGGGTTCATGTGTTTCCCTCGGCATGGCGGGCCGGCATGCCCTGAGCAGCTGTGAATGACCTGTCAGTGCGTGTAAATGTCACTACGACTTCTCATACACAGTTTATGAAAACATTTGCCTGTACTCTAAACTTATGTTCAATCAAGAACTGGCCAGATTAACAAAACTATGTTTCGATAATCCTTAACAACTGCCTAACCTTTCACTTAAGGACCCCATTCCCTCTTATCCAACCCCATTCCCTCTTATCCAACCCCATTCCCTCTTATCCAACCCCATTCCCTCTTATCCAACCCCATTCCCTCTTATCCAACCCCATTCCCCCTGCCGCTTATCTGTCCACGGCTGAAGACCAGAACAAGGTGTTCAACGGTGAACTGGAATGAACTGGGGGCGAAGGAGTCATATGAGCTATTTGTCTTGTTAAGGTTTTGATTTGTTCTTTCACAATCCCACTGGCAAAGCACTTGCACTTGTTTAAATGTGTTTTAATTATAGCTTTGTTTTAATAACCACACGTTTGAGACAAGTGATGCAAATTTGTTTTGTCAAGTAAAACATTTGATGATATCGTTTTTGTTATGGCAACAATCAAGCTCATGAGTCTCATTTTTCCTCAGTTTAACAAACGCACTGACAACATCTGGCAAGTGAACTGATGTGAATGACAACGAACATCTGTCTGGCCTACAAGTAGGTGCTGATGCTCATTTTGTCAGATGGAACACAGCAGAGAGTTCCATAAGACGAAGGACTGCCCTGGGATCAGTTTAGACTCCGTTTATTCAATTACTGTACAATAATAATGGCATACATATTGCCTGGCTGACTACTAATAGATACTATCCAAATGTGTATTTTTTGTTGGGGGACAAAACGTTTGGTGATCAAATGTGCTTTTGTAAAATTGTAAATTGTAAATCAACATTAATCTCAGCGCAACGTGATTCCATTTGTTAAACTCGTAATAAACATGCTCAATCTTAGAACACAACGTGACATTATCACTATGGAAGTGAAATGATTCATTCATGAAGATAGATCATACACGCACACACGCACACACACACACAGACACACACACACACATATACACACAGACGCACACACACGTTACCCTCGAGAACAACACAACTATGTTTTTGATTAGCTAATTCCATGCTCTGGCTTCATTACCAAAAGACAAGACGCATTTACCTCATTGTTCTCAAACTGCACTGAATACACAAAACATCCACAATCTCCTGCCTCTCCCCACATTGTCCAGCCAGCACCTGTGTTTCAGTGTGTTGTTGCATTTGGCCCTGGTCAGGGCTAGATTCACAGGCCTCCCCCAGCCATTCACCACTCACTGCGGGGGCTAAAGGTCCCTACAATGGACCCATCACACGGCCCATTCGTCAGCCCCTAATTGCCAGACAGCCACAACAATGTCATTTGTGGCAGCCGGTAATCCAGTATGAATGTCATTAGCAGAGAGACATCACCACTGATAAACACGAGTGTTTATACCACGCGGTTATCTGCTGCAGCCCGGGGTGCGTAACTAAGAGAGGTACGGGGGTAAGCCGAAAGGTACATGTTGGAGGGGTGGAGTGGCGGTCGTAGATTGTGTTGTAATTCTATTGTCTGGTCCAGTGTCCAGGCGTCATCACAGTTAACCGACATATCATGTCAACAAGGAGCTCCATGGAGCTGACATGGAGGACAGACTTCATATCATGTCAACAAAGAGCTCCATGGAGCTGACATGGAGGACAGACTTCATATCATGTCAACAAGGAGCTCCATGGAGCTGACATGGAGGACAGACTTCATATCATGTCAACAAGGAGCTCCATGGAGCTGACATGGAGGACAGACTTCATATCATGTCAACAAGGAGCTCCATGGAGCTGACATGGAGGACAGACTTCATATCATGTCAATGAGGAGCTCTGTCCTCCATGGAGCTGACATGGAGGACAGACTTCATATCATGTCAACGAGGAGCTCTGTCCTCCATGGAGCTGACATGGAGGACAGACTTCATATCATGTCAACGAGGAGCTCTGTCCTCCATGGAGCTGACATGGAGGACAGTGGTTGTTGGGTTCTGAGTTGAACAATAGTTGTCTGCTTTGGTTATGAGAGATGTTCTTTATTAACCCCAGACGGGATATTTGGGAATAATAAAACGGCTGACTATGCGTGTCCGTGGATGTTAGGAGTGGCCAGTCCTGTTGCCCAACACACCATTAACTATAACCATAGTAACCATAACCATATTAACCATAAACATAGTAACACTAATCATATTAACACTAATCATATTAACACTAACCACTAACAATAACCCTCATTATATGTATAATACATAAGTATTAAACCATTCTGTATAAAACATAAGTATTAAATCCTTCTGTATAAAACATAAGTATTAAATCCTTCTGTATAAAACTTAAGTATTAAACCATTCTGTATAAAACATAAATATTAAATCCTTCTGTATAAGACATAAGTATTAAACAACAACTTATTGCTCCATTGGCTAGTGGTATTTTCAAATGCACTTACCTGATTAGCATAGTGCTAATGGCCAGAGTTGGTGCCATTGTGCTAAATAATTGACCACTAATTACATCGTTTGTCTACGTCTCTCCGGCTATACAGACTTAACTTGCTGAGAGATACTGTAGATACAGGTCCAATGATATCTACACAACCCATCTATAATGGGACTGGCCCATACAATACATATGTAAATGCCCACCATTAGGAGGGCAATCAAAATAGTTCATCTAAAACCGAGACATACTTGCTGCTGCAAATAACTGGTGTAATAATCATGTTAGCTGAAATATAAACGGGTACGTTTGTAATGCATGAAGCTTTTTTTCCATGAAGCGTAACCACATCAAGCTAAACTCCACGCTGCAGATAACTTTGCTAGTTGAAATGTTTCTTAACAGGTTAAAATGTGACTGGCACCTTTAGGAAGGAATGGGGCTTGAAATTCATTTTTTTGTACTTTAAAAGAACCATTCATGGCTGTTCTTACAGGGATTGCTTGGGCCTATAACCCAACGACAGACTGCATCACGTAAATCCTGTTGCTGCAGCTGAAAACCAAATGAATAGAGGAATGAGGTCCGTCTCTAATGAGACGGACAGAGATGTAGAGTCTAGGTGGAAGCTGAGAGGCAAATAGGGACATGTTGCTGCTGAACTGGGAGCCAGTGTGGTGCTGCTCCTTCGCTGTGGGATGGGCTCAAAGTGCCAGCCCTGCTCTTAGGAAGTTGAGGGGCTTTCCAAAGAAATTGCTGTGTTTCCAAAATAAATGAATATAGCACCAGCGCTGGATCTGTTTTACGGCCATATGGGATCACAGCTGGACACTGGCGCGAGCATCACAGGAGGGGAGAGAAGCAAGAATCTGGACTTTAAGGAAAAGCAAACAGCTGCAATATAGACCCCCGCTGACCTTTTATGGGGTGCAAAAGCTATTTTAGGTGGCAAATTGTAAATGACACCTTTGTTCAAAGGAAAGCAGCAATGATGCAGAAGATGTTGTTACACAGAGATTGAGTTCTCAAAATAAAGTGGAAAATGATCTATTTAATACAGGAAGAGCAGTGTAGTTTATACATTTGTATAAATGGTGTGAAACCCACATTATATATATATACAATGTTAAATTTTCAATCAAATGCTGCTCAATGAAGAGCATTTCTTCAGAGGCTGTGAATATTCCTGATGTAATGCAATGGGGCAGGCAGGTCATTAGAACTGTTCATGTGTTATCAGGAGCACATTGTGCTGATGCTCAGCAAGAATATGCAGGTCCATGTAGTACAGAAAGACATATCCCGCAAACAATGGTCATTCATGTCACTGAGCTCAGGTGTTTATATGCACCTGGTCGGTTATTTTCAGTTCACCCAGTTTAGTTTGAATGTTATTGTGATTATGTTGATGATGAGGAAGATGATTCGTGTGGGACAGGGTAATGAGAAGAAGAAGATAGCCAGTGTCCTTAAGGTCATGATTGTTTTCATTCTGTCGAAGGAGTGTGGGGGGGGGGGGGGGGGGGGGGGGGGGGTGCCCTCGCTAGCAGCTGATGATAATTCTACTTAATGAGATCGCTAGGTCACCTATGAATGTGCTCTCAGCGTGGGGGCCCCACTGTGGGGAGAGTGTGTGTGGGTGTGTGGGGTGGGGGGTAACAGTGGGGTGGGGGGTTTAAACAAGATCATATTCTATATTCCAATGGGATTGGCTGTGCGAGCCACCATGTGACAGGAGATGAGAGGACCCTGTCCGGTCATGTCTGCTCTCTCTCTGCCCCCGGCTGGTCTGGTGGACGTTAGGCATCGGGGGGGGGCTGTTGGCCCCCCTGTTGTGTGGAGGTTGTCAACACGTCATGTCCATGAACCCCCCCCACCACCACCTTCTCCGTCCCCAATGTGTTCCCCCCCCCCCGGCTGGTCACTTTGCCACTATTTTCTAGCCGCGGGGGGGGCGGGGCAATTTGCTTAATCTATTAACTCCTAATTGTCTCCTCCCACCCTGTTGCTTAGACAAACAAGCTTGTAGAGGGTGTGTGTGTGTGTGTGTGTGTGTGTGTGTGTGTGTGTGTGTGTGTGTGTGCGTGTGTGCGTGTGTGTGTGTGCGTGTGTGTGTGTGTGTGTGTGCGTGTGTGTGTGTGCGTGTGTGTGTGTGTGCGTGTGTGTGTGTGTGTGTGTGAGGGAGGGGTCCTTTGGCCTATAAAGGTGCAACGGGGAGTTTCACATCAGAATCCCCACAACTCTAACCCCAGCCTAGCGGACGCTGTAAGCCTCTATGCCGAAGACAAGTTGTGTTTTTCTGAAAGCTTCTCCGGTCTGAAGGGGGATCTTGACCTACTTTTACTCAACTCTTCCCGGCCCTTTGAGGCGTTGCGCTGCCTGGAGATGAGGAGCCTGTGGCTCGCCTGCTTCTGTCTGTGGTTCTCCCTGGCCCAGGCTCGGATCTGGGCCTGGCTGCTCAACATGCCCTACAGCCCACCGAAGGACGGGCCCTCGGCCCAGAGGGACATCGCTGCCCCCCTCGTGAGTAGAGCCCCTCTGAAACACGGGGATCCTGAGGGGACGTTGTGGGCCACGGCCCCTAAATGAATTATTGTTGTAACAGTGAGACTCCGAATGAGGCAGAAAGGGTTTTCTGAACTTCCTATCGAGCTAAAGAAGAAGTCCTGCGAGACCGGAGACAGAGTGGGGACTAGCATGGACAACATCCCATTGGCAAACTACCAGGACAGGGTGTTGAAATGTCCTTCTCCCATTGGCTCCCAGGTGCTGTGTGACCAGGACAGGGTGTTGAAATGTCCTTCTCCCATTGGCTCCCAGGTGCCGTGTGACCAGGACAGGGTGTTGAAATGTCCTTCTCCCATTGGCTCCCAGGTGCCGTGTGACCAGGACAGGGTGTTGAAATGTCCTTCTCCCATTGGCTCCCAGGTGCCGTGTGACCAGGACAGGGTGTGCGGCCGGGGGCTGTCCTGCGACCGTCACTTCGGCCTGTGCGTTGCCATGCGGACGGAGGGCCACTACTGTCGCCGTGACGCCCAGTGCGTCCGCGGCCTCAGCTGCATGTTCGGAAAGTGCCACCGCAGCGTCCCCGACGGACAAGAGGGTACGAGACGGTTCCTAATCTTTAAACCTCAGCTACGGCCAGAACACAGGAGAAGAGAAACAATCCCAGAAGGCCACACTTCCCAAAAACACATTTCAACCACTGAAACGTGCACTAAAACCCGAGCTTAGTGTATTTAAAAAACAACAAACTAAAAACTAGTTTCAAAACCCGAGCCAAGCTCCAAAACATGTGATGTACCGTAGCCTCCATTCTCCTCATTTTACTCATCACGTTTAAGCTTGCGTGTAACAGCGTGTCCCACATCCAGGGGCCCGGTGCAAGGTGGACCGGGACTGCGGAAGGTCCATGTGCTGCGCCCGTCACCATGGCGAGCAGGTGTGCAAACGCCGCCTGATTGGTGGCGAGAGCTGCTTCGTCCCCGACGGCGGCCTGGCCTTCAGCATCAACCAGATATGCCCCTGTGACGAGGGACTGCTGTGTCGGGGAAACAGTGGCCCCCGGTGGAAAGAGTGAGTACTGCAGTGTACTGGGTCAAGGCCCTTGTCTGGCACCCATGTGTGACACTGCTTTTTGTAAACAGTGATATCCGAGGGGATGCGAGGATAAAGAAATACCTGTGTCCGATGTCTCATTTTAGTTGTAAAATACTTGGTACACTGGTGTTTAACGTTCTGATTTTCAACCTTTGTTTCCTCTCAGGAGAGATTTTGTATACCAGCCGGAAGCCACCAGCTGGACCTGCCAACAACCGAAGTCCTGATCCTGCTACTTAAAAAAAACCTATTTATTATGTAAATATGTTGTGTATGATTGTGTATATACTAGAACATTTGTATTTCGAATACGATCTATTAGTACCTGCCATAGTATCTGGCTAAGACTTCCTGATCATTCCATTTGGTATATTTTGACTAAAGCACTATTTAGGTTATTGTGTTGTGGTTTGCTAACTCTTTAGTAGTTCTACTTTGTGTTTAATCAACATAATACTGCATCGCCATTACATCGTCTGGAGTGCTTGATATCTGTGGTGCCCCCTTGTGGAGGCCTTGTCTCTGTATGGCCTCGCGCTAAGGACTTGTTGGCTGTGGTGTAGAAATGTGGAATAAATGACTGAATACGCCATTTTAACTCATGTTTATTTTGTCAACAACTCTTTAGAAAACCAAGCAAAGATCATTTAGGTTGATGATAAAGTATTTCCCAGAAATATATAAAGAGAGAGATAGCTAGATAGCTAGATAGATGCACAGACAGACCTACACCTACAGACACACACACCCTCACACACACACACACACACACGCATACACACAATTAGCCTCCTGACACACATACACACACACGCATACACACACACAAACACACAATTAGCCTCCTGACACACACATACACACTCACACACACACACACACACACACACACACACCCTGAGCGCACATGTCTTGGATCGCCAGCTTGATTACATAACATGATGGAGTCCCTGTCTTTGTTAGCATCGCTAGACGCTGTAATGCTACCTGTCCCTGGACCCACTCTTAGATTGGTATCTTACCTTGGATCAAGCCTTAAGAACTCCCGGTCCTTTTCAGATGCTAATACCGGGTGGGTTTGCTTCATCAACTGTCTTGGGAGTCTCTTGTTTTATTGTTGCTCTCAGGACATTGGGGTCCTAGTGCGCTCGCTATCCATTTACAACTGTCTGTTATTCAGTCCCCCCCCCCCCCCCCCCCGAAGGGATAGGATAAGCAGGGGAGTCTGTGACGGAGATTGCATTTCAAAGTTGTTAAAGCACAAACGATTTTGGACGTAACGTTGTGTTCTTTTACTCAGGAGCAGATGAGAAGGGCGATGGAAGGAAACCGTGTGTGTGTGTGTGTGTGTGTGTGTGTGTGTGTGTGTGTGTGGGTGTGTGTGTGTGTGTGTGTGTGTGTGTGTGTGTGTGTGAGCCACGGGGAAAGTAACTCGGTTACTAGTTACTTTCACCAGACATTACTAGTAACTCTATTCCTTCCTTTTGCCGACAGTCACACACACAGTAGCATCGGTTTTAGGGTTAGCATCAGCATTGGAATTTGTATTCGAGTTATAAACTAAACTAGCACACGATAAGTATTATTATTTTATGAGTAGGTGGTTAGTAGGACAACCTATGAAGTGTTGAGAAGAAATCAGAGAAGGAGGAACGAAGGCTTTCTCACCAAATCATTAAGAGACGGCCGTATGACCTCCATAGAAGCGGCGAGTGGGGGCACGTAAGGCTATCCCCGCAGAAGATAGGCTAATGTCTTCCTAAGAGCCCCGTGTGAAACTCTACCCAGCCCAACACAGGCCACACTGGTCTCTACCTGGGCACACTACTGCTGCAGCCGCCCTTATCCCAGTTCCCATCCCATTTTAAGGGACATCCCTGCTTGTTTCCACTTCATGAACAAAGTTCTTTGAAGGATCCGGCCAAGGAAATGAAGAGAATTAAATTGCCATTCAACGGGGAAGGCCCATCTTTATCAGAACGCCAAACGGGGGGGGGGGGGGGGGGGGGGGGGGACGGACGATGGATGACATGTGATTTTGCACAGCGACTTCTGCTGAGACTCTGGAAGTCCAGCATGACTTTGAAAATCACCCCCATGACCAAGTGACACAGAATGATCATAGGAAGGTTTACAAAGTGTACAGCATGTAGTGAAGCACTGCTGTAACCATCAGTGGTGTCCATCATCCGTCACTAGAAATAATGGCTAGCTAGCCATTCTTTTGTGGGCGGACCGTACATGCAAACATGTGTGTAAATGGCGCTATCTCTTGTACACAACGGATCATTTTTTTGGTCAGAAAGAAACCCAGTAGCCACTGTCGTAGCAAATTATACAACTCGTGGCTGGGCTGATTCAAAAGGCTAAGACAAATGGATATCCGTAGTTGGTTTATTTCATACGCTGCAGCATACAAAAGACGCAGTTTCAAAGGCAACTCCACACTGGGCAGAGTTCTCGAGAAAAAGGCGCGCTGAGCAAAGGAGGGAAGGCCTTTTGTAGGGTAAAACAAACAATCATTTAAAAGTAACACTAGATGGTGCCCTGTACCATCTATAACTGGTTCAATGCACAGCTAAAGCCAGACCCCTGGTCGTAGCTTAACATATATGGCGCCACCTAGGTTTTATGGCGGGTCTTCTGTGCGGTCAGGGCAACAGGCACATAATAGGTGAGAGAAACTTGCTCTGGAGTTTCTCTCATAGAACAAAGCACCATGCAGGAATGCAAGGAACAGGCAACTGTGAGGAGGTAGATAATTAAAAGAAAACAAATAGGACACTATAGCGTGCTCACAACAACTTTAGTGCTTAAACCAAACCAACTAGTTTAGGCGAGTTAACTTTGGAATAGGGCCTGAGGTCATTTTTCCACCACACCACACAGACTGAGCTTTGCGGTTCTCCCCAGAGACGCTGGCCAATTGAAAGTCAATGTCCATTTTAGCACAGAGCGCTATTGTGGGAATCCCTACAATGGAGGTCCGATGTTGCCATGGAGACCGGTGGAGAAGGGGAGGTAAGAGGTGTAATGCCGTTACCTGTAAAAGTATAAATATCCCCACGGGTTGTGAAGATGTTAGCTGTGAAGTCACTGGCGCGATTAAGTTATCCGTTTGAAGAGCGATGACGACCCTTTGATGGCCAACTGACGTTTTTGTATCCCCATTGGTAAGTACGCCCAAACTCTTTTTGTAATTAACAAGAAATGCCACGTGTGGCTTCTGATCGCTAAATGGTCTTAAGGTTAGTTCTTCTGATCGCTAAATGGTCTTAAGGTTAGTTCTTCTGATCGCTAAATGGTCTTAAGGTTAGTTCTTCTGATCGCTAAATGGTCTTAAGGTTAGTTCTTCTGATCGCTAAATGGTCTTAAGGTTAGTTCTTCTGATCGCTAAATGGTCTTAAGGTTAGTTCTTCTGATCGCTAAATGGTCTTAAGGTTAGTTCTTCTGGTGTTCCTCTTTAGATATAAACGATGGCTTCTGTTGGGGTGCTTCTCATGCTGCTGCCTGTGGCATGGACGTGTTCACCACAAAAAGCAGGTAACCAAATAGATAAGCTGCTTATCTTATGTATTGCTCACTACAGCTCAGTCCAGGGAAAATCCTTGGTTTTCCTCCAGCCCTGATTCACATCACCTAGGATGAATTTTTGTTGAGATGTGGAGCGATGTCTGATGTCTACGCCATGTTCAACATCACCTGCCCAGGGCCAGCTGATGAAAATCGACCAGGAGTCAAAGTCTAATTCGTCTCTGAATGTGCATTCCTCCGGTCTGATGAAAATGTAAAATAAAAGCGTTCTCCTTGCCCTCCGCGGTCAGACTACGTGATGGTCTCGTGCTTCCCCAACGCCATCATCGCCAACGTCCCTGAGTGTCCGTACGGCTGGGAGATCGGACAGCTGTCCCTGGGGGGGGTGTGCTACACTGGAGTGGTCAGCGCAGGGTACTTCCGGTTCATCATCCCCGACCTGACGCCCAAGAACCATTCCTACTGCGGCACCCAGGCCGAGGTGAGATAGAGAGAGAGGTCATCAGACACGCACTGCATCAATAGATGAGAGGTCATCAGACACACTGCAGCTATAGAGAGAGGTCATCAGACACACTGCATCGATAGATGAGAGGTCATCAGACACACTGCATCTATAGATGAGAGGTCATCAGACACACTGCATCTATAGAGAGGTCATCAGACACACTGCATCTATAGAGAGAGAGGTCATCAGACACACTGCAGCTATACAGAGAGAGGTCATCAGACACACTGCATCTATAGAGAGAGAGGTCATCAGACACACTGTATCTATAGAGAGAGAGGTCATCAGACACACTGCATCTATAGAGAGAGAGGTCATCAGACACGCACTGCATCAATAGATGAGAGGTCATCAGACACACTGCATCGATAGATGAGAGGTCATCAGACACACTGCATCTAGAGAGAGAGAGGTCATCAGACACACTGCATCTATAGATGAGAGGTCATCAGACACACTGCATCTATAGAGAGAGAGGTCATCAGACACACTGCATCTATAGAGAGAAAGGTCATCAGACACACTGCAGCTATAGAGAGAGAGAGGTCATCAGACACACTGCATCTATAGAGAGAGAGGTCATCAGACACACTGCATCTATAGATGAGAGGTCATCAGACACACTGCATCTACAAAGACAGAGGTCATCAGACACACTGCATCTATAGATGAGAGGTCATCAGACACACTGCAGCTATAGAGAGGTCATCAGACACACTGCATCTATAGAGAGAAAGGTCATCAGACACACTGCATCTATAGAGAGAGAGGTCATCAGACACACTGCAGCTATAGAGAGGTCATCAGACACACTGCATCTATAGAGAGGTCATCAGACACACTGCATCTATAGAGAGGTCATCAGACACACTGCAGCTATAGAGAGAGAGGTCATCAGACACACTGCAGCTATAGAGAGGTCATCAGACACACTGCAGCTATAGAGAGAGAGGTCATCAGACACACTGCAGCTATACAGAGAGAGGTCATCAGACACACTGCATCTATAGAGAGGTCATCAGACACACTGCATCTATAGAGAGAGAGGTCATCAGACACACTGCATCTACAAAGACAGAGGTCATCAGACACACTGCATCTATAGATGAGAGGTCATCAGACACACTGCATCTATAGAGAGGTCATCAGACACACTGCATCTATAGAGAGAGAGGTCATCAGACACACTGCATCTATAGAGAGGTCATCAGACACACTGCATCTATAGAGAGAAAGGTCATCAGACACACTGCATCTACAGAGACAGAGGTCATCAGACACACTGCAGCTATACAGAGAGAGGTCCTCAGACACACTGCATCTATAGAGAGAGAGGTCATCAGACACACTGCATCTATAGAGAGAAAGGTCATCAGACACACTGCATCTACAGAGACAGAGGTCATCAGACACACTGCATCTATACAGAGAGAGGTCCTCAGACACACTGTATCTAGAGAGAGAGAGATCATCATACACACTGCATCTATAGAGAGGTCATCAGACACACTGCATCTATAGAGAGAGAGGTCATCAGACACACTGCATCTATAGAGAGGTCATCAGACACACTGCATCTATAGAGAGAGAGGTCATCAGACACACTGCATCTATAGAGAGAGAGGTCATCAGACACACTGCATCTATAGAGAGAGAGGTCATCAGACACACTGCATCTATAGAGAGAGAGAGGTGTCCTTATGCAAGATGCCCCGCCCTCCATACATGCTCCATAATGACCTGTATCTGAATTCACTGTAGGTCTCTTTGAATACATGGGTCAGCTAAATTAGTAAGAAGTAGAAAAGGTGCATGATACAGCTGCTTTGCTCTGTGGTGTAGAAGAGATGACACAACATCTATGACCCTGCAGTATCTGCCTGGAAAAGACCCCAAGCACATCTTCTACAACTCCATCGTGTCGAACGACACTTCGCTGACCGTGAGAAACCAGCCGGTGAACTACACCTTCAGCTGCACCTACAGGGCTGCCTACCTGGTCAACAACGCTGTGTTCAGCCAGAGGTAAGCACCACAGGGGCCGGACCCCCGTCACCCCGCTTAGAGAACCATCGATCTAACCCAATGGCTTGCAGTGTTGTTACTAAACCCTTTGCTTTTTCCAGAGTGGCTACAGTTTATGTGAACAACGGGAGTTTAGGCACTTTTAAATCGCAGTTGTCTATGAACGTGTTTACGGTGAGTGGCTAACCAGCGGTATTCCCTTTCTCCAGTGGAGTTCCCATTGTTAACTTAGACGCAGCATGCATGAATGAAACGTTTATATTCTTTTATTTTAAATGTGAGATATTGTTCATGCCAGAATGGTAATCTGGGGGGTACAACGGTTCTACGTTGAACCTGCACGATCATGAGCTTTGGAAAGATGGACTTAGGAAGATGTCTGTACTTTCTGTAGAACTCCAAATTCCTGTATGCTAAGGACGCGCCCTACGTTATCGATACATCTGAGATCGGCTCGGAGGTCTTCATTGGCATCGAGGCCAAAGGACTAAGTAACAGGTATACCGGGTCACAGAGCCCTTATGAACCTTTGATCAAGATCCAGCCAGATTCCTGACTGCTGATCCCCTTGTCGTTGACCTCTTAAGATTCAAAGTGGTGATAGGCAACTGCTGGGCCACTCCCACTCCCTACTCAACAGACAAGAAGAGGTGGAGTCTCATTCTGAACAGGTAAATCCAAGAAAATATACATCAACAAATGTCAAATGTTTCAAATGTTCCCAGGGTCCTGTGTTCCCAGGGTCCTGTATTCTCAGGGTCCTATGTTCTCAGGGGCCTATGTTCTCAGGGTCCTGTATTCTCAGGGTCCTGTATTCTCAGGGTCCTGTATTCTCAGGGTCCTGTATTCTCAGGGTCCTGTATTCTCAGGGGCCTATGTTCTCAGGGTCCTGTATTCTCAGGGTCCTGTATTCTCAGGGTCCTGTATTCTCAGGGTCCTGTATTCTCAGGGGCCTATGTTCTCAGGGTCCTGTATTCCCAGGGTCCTGTATTCTCAGGGTCCTGTATTCTCAGGGTCCTATGTTCTCAGGGTCCTGTATTCTCAGGGTCCTGTATTCTCAGGGTCCTGTATTCTCAGGGTCCTGTATTCTCAGGGTCCTATGTTCTCAGGGTCCTGTATTCTCAGGGTCCTGTATTCTCAGGGTCCTGTATTCTCAGGGTCCTATGTTCTCAGGGTCCTGTATTCTCAGGGTCCTGTATTCTCAGGGTCCTGTATTCTCAGGGTCCTGTATTCTCAGGGTCCTGTATTCTCAGGGGCCTATGTTCTCAGGGTCCTGTATTCTCAGGGTCCTATGTTCTCAGGGGCCTATGTTCTCAGGGTCCTGTATTCTCAGGGGCCTATGTTCTCAGGGTCCTGTATTCTCAGGGTCCTGTATTCTCAGGGTCCTATGTCACCAGGGTCCTATGTTCCCATGTGCATTTGTCTTGATAGCAGAACTCTTGTTCAACATTTCACATGAAGATCATCCCATCATCTAATCCACAGCTGCTCCTCAGACAACACTGTGACCATATTTGAGAACGCCAAGGACAGTCGGTCCATGTTCAAGTTCAACTCCTTCCGCTTCCAGCGTTTCGAGAAGGTCTCCACCGTCTGGCTTCACTGTGAGATCAACATATGTGACGGGGAAAGGCTGCTTTGTCAGCCTGTGAGTACGACCAAAGAACTTTAGTAGAACTAGTCTCTCTAATCTCAACCCAACCCTATACTAACATTAAAATAACCATATCCCTAACTCTAACCCAACCCTATAGTAACATTAAGATAACCATATCCCTAACTCTAACCCAACCCTATACTAACATTAAGATAACCATATCCCTAACTCTAACCCAACTCTATACTAACATTAAGATAACCATATCCCTAACTCTAACCCAACCCTATACTAACATTAGGATAACCATATCCCTAACTCTAACCCAACCCTATACTAACATTAAGATAACCATATCCCTAACTCTAACCCAACCCTATACTAACATTAAGATAACCATATCCCTAACTCTAACCCAACCCTATACTAACATTAAGATAACCATATCCCTAACTCTAACCCAACCCTATACTAACATTAAGATAACCATATCCCTAACTCTAACCCAACCCTATACTAACATTAAGATAACCATATCCCTAACTCTAACCCAACCCTATACTAACATTAAGATAACCATATCCCTAACTCTAACCCAACCCTATACTAACATTAAGATAACCATATCCCTAACTCTAACCCAACCCTATACTAACATTAAGATAACCATATCCCTAACTCTAACCCAACCCTATACTAACATTAAGATAACCATATCCCTAACTCTAACCCAACCCTAACCTCCTATAGCTTACATGCAGGTTTGATTTGAAGGTAACATTCAGACGCTCCTGTATTATCAGAGCCAGAGACAGAACTATTGCTCCTATTCAACAGAGTCCCTGCTCGGCCAGAAGTCTCCAGGCTGAAGCAGAACCAACTGGTGGTGTTCTCAGCACAGAGTTTCAAATTAAAGGTACTCCCACTGTTATGTCGCTGACACGCTATACTATTTACTCACGGAGATGTATAAATGTAATATAATGTTCTTTTGCCTTTCCTACAGCTCCCAGTTCCTCCAATAACGCACACATAACAGGTGAATAAATCAAAGCACTATAGAAACAAATGTTGACTGACATTGAATATAATTCATTTTAATATTCCTTCTTATAAAATGTCTGTGTAAAACATATGCTAATTATTGCAATTTGTGTAATGTTTGACAAAGTTTTTGTTCTCCCCGTGTAGACGCGTCAGTCTGCATCATGTCCGTAGTCATGGTCAACACGGTGCTTAGTTTAATATGTGGACTTCAGATGGAGTTACTGCAGTAAGACAACACGGACAACATGGATGTTTCAGTACTTTATCCATTGCTTATATAGATCATGACATTCACTGCATGTGTGCACACACATGCACACATGCGCACACGCAAACACACACACCGAGTACCGCCAAGGACTCAGGGAGTGTGGACAGATTTGTCTATATTAATTATTTGTCGATTATCTGAGAAAATGAGTACATGACTAATATGTAATTTATTGTATTCATATTCACCTGGAATGTGACAATAACATAAGGCCAATTCTAACCGTTTGTATATAAATTGCCAGTTTCACATGTAGATACAGTATATGAATGTAATAAATATGTTGGTCTACTTTTTCCATTTATCCACATAAAAAAAGAAAGATTAACCACATGGAGAATATTAAATGAGCACATAAAGTGTACCCCAATGTCATTGGTTTTGATCACTGCTTCAAATATAAATAAAGTAACTAAATATACATACAATAGAAAAGGGGTTCAGTTTCCTAATCATTTCAATGACCATTGATTACAATGGTTTTCCATCATGTTCTAGAATTGCAACTACGCCATTACAGAGGACATAATTAATCAGGCAAGTTAAGACAAACCTATAACATTAGGAATGCTCACCAGGCTGAGATGCTAAAGCATGGCTGATATTGTCCTATTGGCCACCTTGTGCACGAGGCTGCAATTCTCCGTTTGACAACTAGAGGGAGCCAACGATATCTATCTGAATCTTATTATACGCCCACATTTCTTGTCGGATTACTCCACATCACATCCATTGACGCGTCCAGTGTTCCTTCAAATGCAAACTGCGGTCATTTCCCCGTCAGTGGCGTGAGCTTTGTTCATTGTTTTCTGCATATTTCGCTCTGAATCTCTGGCCACGCTTGGTTTGCTCTTCAATGGAGAGAGAAAGAAACGGTCAACTAAGTTATTAGTCATCTGATTACTGAAACAGACGTACGTTTGAACTTTAACCGTGTATTCACAAACATGTGGAGGGCTAAACTCACATAATCGTTGATATCGAAAGATAAGATAGTCAATTGAAAGTTTACCTGATCCATTGGATTATAACCGGAGACAGAAGGCGCTCCACCCAGGTGGGGGTTGAAACCCTGTTTGTTCAGCAGCCAGTACGTCTTCTGACAGCCTTTGCCCTTTGATACACATGTTCCAGTCCAATCAAAACCTCTAATCACAATGACAAAGTAATATTAACATGTTTAATTGCCTGGAATATAGGATGGGCTGGCACCTTTATCTCAATCTCTCCTCTCTCCTCCAGAACGAATGTCCCCATCAGGTCCAGAATATCCGCCGTGGTCTGGGATATATGGATCTTTAATGCTGTGTAAAACCCAATAAACAGTGTTTTTCCAAGACAAAAAGAGGGACAAATAATTTTTTGCAACTTATACCTATATATGTAACTTTTTCACTTGCCATAATATCAATCTTTTCCCAGCCCTTCTCTGCACAATTCAAATCGGTTTATAGACAAAAATCCCCTGGGTTAATTGAGCTGTGAATCAGTTTGTGAGTGAATTTGCCTCCACATATACACATGTTGAATAAAAGTGAATACAAAGTACAAAAAGTTGCCTCACATTTTATATTGAGTAATCAATCAGTACCATTAAAGAAGGTTGTGCTCCAGAACCCTGATAACTATCTTAACTATCAGCAAGATGATTTACTAGAGAACCTGCATGTTGTCATATCTATTTACAATCACAGCAGCAGAGTCACCAAGATATCTAAAGGAATAAGATATCTGAAGGAATAAGATATCTGAAGGAATAAGATATCTGAAGGAATAAGATATCGAAAGAAATAAGATATCGAAAGGAATAAGATATCGAAAGGAATAAGATATCGAAAGGAATAAGAGATCTAAAGGAATAAGATATCGAAAGGAATAAGATATCGAAAGGAATAAGATATCGAAAGGAATAAGATATCGAAAGGAATAAGATATCGAAAGGAATAAGATATCGAAAGGAATAAGATATCGAAAGGAATAAGATATCGAAAGGAATAAGAGATCTAAAGGAATAAGATATCGAAAGGAATAAGATATCGAAAGGAATAAGATATCGAAAGGAATAAGAGATCTAAAGGAATAAGAGATCTAAAGGAATAAGATATCGAAAGGAATAAGATATTGAAAGAAATAGGATATCTAAAGGAATAAGATATCGAAAAGTGAATTAAGTGAATAAGTTAAGAGAATAAGTTAAGTGAACAAGTTAAGTGAACAAGTTAAGTGAACAAGTTAAGTGAACAAGTTAAGTGAATAAGTTGTACTCTCACTCACATGCGCTGTTGCTCTCCATGCGGGAGGCTGTGTTCACCGTGTCCCCGAACAGGCAGTACCGGGGCATGGTGGACCCGACCACGCCCGCCACCACGGGACCTTCCATGGTAACACACATCGCACGCCGGGACGTCAAACGTACGAACAAACGTACGAACAAACGTACGAACAAACGTACGAACAAACGTACGAACAAACGTACGAACAAACGTACGAACAAACGTACGAACAAACGTACGAACAAACGTACGAACAAACGTACGAACAAACGTACGAACAAACGTACGAACAAACGTACGAACAAACGTACGAACAAACGTACGAACAAAGGCGAAGAATGATGGACAAGGATCAGAAAAACCACTCACCTGAATGTATTCCGATGCGCAGTGCCAGTCTCTCGTTGGGCATGTGCCGGATTCGGAACACTTTGATGGCGCACAGGAAGTGAAGCGCCATGGTGGAGATCTCCACGGCGTGCATGTTTCCATTGCTGATGGGGAGGCCGCTCGCGACCATGTACGCATCACCGATGGTCTCCACCTAAAACATCCAGTGTAACACGTTTCTTTCAGAACCCTTTGAACTGGTACTGGGATTTTGAACACAAGAAGACCAGCGAAGACCGGTGACGCTTTTGGATTCTTTTCAGGCCAGAAAAGTCTGACCCCAATTTGGATCTGCTTCGACCTCATGCCAACATCCACCATACAACGTCCCGCCACACACAGGGGTTAGCTTGTGGCTACGGGTAATTAGGTAGTGTGTTTGTATAATATGCCTCTGGGGCCTTTTCAAGACAGAAGGTTTAGAAGATACAGAAAGTATAGAAGATACAGAAGGTGTAGAAGATACAGAAGGTATAGAAGATACAGAAGGTTTAGAAGATACAGAAGGTATAGAAGATACAAGGTATAGAAGATACAGAAGGTATAGAAGACACAGAAGGTATAGAAGATACAGAAGGTTTAGAAGGTATAGAAGATACAGAAGGTATAGAAGACACAGAAGGTTTAGAAGGTATAGAAGATACAGAAGGTTTAGAAGGTATAGAAGATACAGAAGGTATAGAAGACACAGAAGGTTTAGAAGGTATAGAAGATACAGAAGGTTTAGAAGGTATAGAAGATACAGAAGGTATAGAAGACACAGAAGGTTTAGAAGGTATAGAAGACACAGAAGGTTTAGAAGGTATAGAAGATACAGAAGGTATAGAAGACACAGAAGGGGGAACGTCCTACTTTGTAGACATCGTACATCTTGATGATGTCATCGAAGAGGCTGTAGAGGTCGTTGAGCAGCGTCACCACCTCCATGGCGGAGCTGATGGAGCACATGGAGGTGAAGCCCACGATGTCGGAGAAGAACACGGTGACCATGTCGTACCCCTGCGGCTCCACGCACTTCCCAGACATCAGCTGGTCCGCGATGTACCTGGAGGGGGGGCAGTAAGAGTATGTTTCCTTTTGAAGGGCTATTCTGTTATAGGGAGGGGTCGAATGGTCACTGACATGTGTTACCTTGGTAACATGCTGGACAGAAGCTTGTCTGCTCGGGACTTCTCTGCTATGAGCTGATTGGTTCTCTCCTCCACCACTTCCTCAAGATGGTTTGCGTATTTTTCCAACTTTTCCACCATGTTGTCCAATATATTCGCATGGCTGGAGTTGATAGAAATAAATAAATTATAAGTTAATGAGCTTGGTAATCATTTTGTATGAATAGGATGTTATAATATTTGAGTCATATTAGTCTGCATGCCTTCAGATAATGGATTCAGCATAAATGCACACAGAACATGAAAACAGAAATGGCATTTTAGATTATGGCCAGATTAGTGAACTGACCTAACCATCTCGTGTGTGTGTGTGTGTGTGTGTGTGTGTGTGTGTGTGTGTGTGTGTGTGTGTGTGTGTGTGTGTGTGTGTGTGTGCCTGTGAGCAGGTGTGTGTGTGTGTGTGTGTGTGTGTGCCTGTGAGCAGGTGTGTGTGTGTGTGTGTGTGTGTGTGTGTGTGCCTGTGAGCAGGTGTGTGTGCGTGTGCATCTGCCATATCCCCCTGATAAAACTAGACCTTCAACCCTGATGAGGGTCAGGCAGGTGAAGAAAATGGATGGACAGATAAAACCCATTCATCTGAATGGGCTGATGGATGCGTTGGATTTATGAATGGGTTGATGGATGCATTAGATTTACGAATGGGCTGATGGATGCATTGGATTTACGAATGGGCTGATGGATGCATAGCTGTATTTACGCATGGGCGGGTTCATAGATGGATTTATGCATGGGCGGGTTCATAGATGGATTTATGCATGGGCGGGTTCATAGATGGATTTATGCATGGGCGGGTTCATAGCTGTATTTATGCATGGGCGGGTTCATAGATGGATTTATGCATGGGCGGGTTCATAGACGGTTGGACCTATCAGGGCTGGTCTCCTTCAGCCGGCGCCGGATGGGGCCGAATGGCGGGCGGTGGTCTGGGTTCTCGCTCCAGCACGCCTTCAGCAGGGAGTTGAGGTGCTCATCCCCCAGCTGGTCGGACAGGGTGGGGCGCAGGAGCCCCCCTGGCAGGGGGCTCCGCAGCTGCTTGATGATCTCTGGGGACACGTGTTTATTAATAATAATTATGATATACTATTTTAGCACCTGTCCGGTTTCACCCAAACGTTAGATATGAACGGGAAATATCAAGGAAGGAAACTTAAATGATACGCATGATACTCTGACCCAAATTCCATATTTATATAAAATCCATAAAATTCATGTTCGCGATATTTGCATACCACTAAACAATTACACCTATGAATTTAATGTAATTAGTTTGACTCTTTGTTCTTAATGTCTTAGTGGTAGTGTCCTCTTCTAGATGGACGTGGGAGCATGGTTCCTCCACTGAGCGGACGGCGCTGCGGGAGCACCTTTGGGCTCCAGGTTGATGTCGTGGTACGGTCCGGCCTCGGTGCTGAACAGCAGCTCCCTCATGATGATGGCAAAGCTGTACACGTCCCCCTTGGGGGTCCCGTTGAAGGGCAGACAGTCTTGTCTCAGGAGCTCCGGGGCGATCCAGTACAGATCTGCAGCAGAGGAGAAGAACGCAGAAGCTGAGCTGAAGTCCGAAGCGCTCCGACCGAGCAGTCATTCTTATCATAACCGATTTATTGAATTGAATATCGTTTTCAGATTAACTGATTCATGGTTTAGTCTATGCAATGTCCTCCGAATCATCACAGGTAGCCAGACTCCAAAGTGATGTCTTAAATGTGCTTTCTCTATCTGAAAAAGAAATGATTTTATAATGATCCATGAACCAATGATATGAATGTCTTAAGCATCAAGCAGCAACTGTTTTGTATAATATATTTTATTTTATATACTCCATAAATTACCTAAATTAATCAATCATCAGAATTAGGTTTGATGAATTTCCTGTCGAGCGACTAGTGGATTCAACAAGAAGAGGAAGGAGTTGCACAGCGCCAGAGATGACCCACCCTCGTATCTGGGACTGTCCAGCGGTACGGTTCTGTTCTTGGTGCCGTGTTTGAGCTCCCACAGCCCGAAGCCAGAGAGCTTGATCTGCAGTCTGCTGTCCACCAGGCAGGTGCTGGGGTTCAGGTTCCCATGGGACTTCAGACTGCTCTTGTGAAGGAACTCCATTCCCTGGAAGAACAGAGGTTTTAAACCACTGACTGGGGCATCACCAGTTACCATAAAGAAGTGAACTCCATTCCCTGGGAGAACAGAGGTTTTAAACCACTGACTGGGGCATCACCAGTCACCATAAAGAAGTGAACTCCATTCCCTGGGAGAACAGAGGTTTTAAACCACTGACTGGGGCATCACCAGTCACCATAAAGAAGTGAACTCCATTCCCTGGGAGAACAGAGGTTTTAAACCACTGACTGGGGCATCACCAGTTACCATAAAGAAGTGAACTCCATTCCCTGGGAGAACAGAGGTTTTAAACCACTGACTGGGGCATCACCAGTCACCATAAAGAAGTGAACTCCATTCCCTGGGAGAACAGAGGTTTTAAACCACTGACTGGGGCATCACCAGTCACCATAAAGAACGTGAGAACAACTTGAAGAACCACGCGTTCTGAATCCAAGCAGGGTCGGGATCCACCTCAACAAAGTTTGAAGTGGAACCAACGTGAAATGTTCTTTAAAAAGACAGAAACCAGACGAGGCCACAAGTGAGCTGATGACTCACGTTCACGATGTCGTAGGCGAAGGACAGTTTGAACATGGAGTCCAGCTCCACGTCTGAAGCCCTCAACACATCCTGAAAGGAACAGACAACATGGTCATGACATGGTTGGACACGAGGGTGGCTCATCGACCATCTAAACACACGGTACTCACCCTGAGACTTCCTTTCTTGCAGTACTGCATCACTATGCAGACGTTCGGGGGCTCGACGCACACGCCGAAGAACTGCACCAAGTTCTCGTGTTTCAGCTCTTTCATCTGCGGTTGAAATCGGGTGAAAACCACGTCATTACTAGGGTTTAGGAACCAACTCCTTAAGTGTTTCAAGTGCAATATGGATCACAACCGTGAACTTTACCACATTAACCTCGTCGATAATGGAGGGTTTTTGGATGTCAGGGGCTGTCTGGTTCTTCATGTATTTGATCGACACTTGGTTTCCCTGCCACACACCAATCTGTCGGTTAGTTATGTTCTTTGCCCGCCTTTGTTCTACTGTGTCCCTACTTTTCCTCTTTACACGTTGGAAAGGGGAACACACATTCAGGAATTAGTGGAAAAGTAGAATTCTCAATCAACATTTCTTAAGTCAAAAACTACAGAGGGAGAATAAATGTTTGGTTAAAAACATAAATAGTGTGACAAGGGAATCCTTGTCACACAATACTATACTATACTAAAAAAGTATAGTATACGTAGTATACTATACTATACAGTATATAGTATATAGTATATATATATATAGTATAGTATACATATAGGATAAAAACATGTATTTATAGCAATGTCACACGCCACCTAGGTGACTTTCCTGGGCTCCTCCAGACACAAAGGACGCAGGGTGGTGATGTTATATCCGGTTTATTGTTAAAGTTTTAGTTAAAAAACATGGCACGAGTGCTCCGCTGCCATGCAGGAGCTCTCTCCCTGAGTGTGTGTGGAGATGGCTGGTTTAACCTGTGCACACTGATTGCTCAATGTGCAACAGGTGTGCAGCCCCACCCAGCCCCAGAGTCCAATCAGCCTCGGCCAGGTGAGGCTACTTAAACCAGCCATCATCCACACAATCTCCCACAGTATTCATTACATGTTTGTGCCTGTCAGGGAAGTGCATTCCAGGAAAGATCTGGTAGAACGTCCTAGTGGAGCAGGTACCTGGTGGAGTCCGATGGTGCTGTAGACCTGGTCCTTGCCACACTTGTCCTTCAGGCAGTAGCTGTTGGAGGAGAGGCAGGACTGAGATCCACTGCTAGCCCTGCTGACCGTGGTGCTCAGAGACGTGGTGCCCGGCGGGCCCTGGGAGGAATCACACACACAGACCCAGTCTCCAGAATGCTAGCATGGAGCTACAGACGCCACACAGAGCCTTAGATAGAGACATGCACACATTAGCAAACCCTTACACCGTATAAATCATGCTTACACACACACACACACACACACACACACACACACACACACACACACACACACACACACACACACACACACACACACACACACACACACACACACACACACACACACACACACACACACCATATGCAATTCAAATAGTGTCCTAGTGTTTGGTCAGGGCTTCCTGCTGCTCTCTGACCAGTGGCAGGAGGAGGCCAACGGGGGCGTCTGAAGTCCTACTTTTGGCTCCTTGATGATCACGATGTCGCTGTATTTGATCAGCCACCAGCGGTTGTCGTCCAGACGGGTCTGGAGCCGCAGCTTCTGCAGCACCAGCATGCCCACGCACAGCACCGTTACCATGCCGATGCAGGGGAACGTCACCAACAGAGCCAGCAGCGCAATGTCTGGGGAGGGGGGGGTCCAGATCCAATACATTACTGCTCAGCCATTATGCAGTGTAATGTCTGGGGGGGGGGGGTCCAGATCCAATACATTACTGTTCAGCCATTATGCAGTGTAATGTCTGGGGGGGGCGGGGGTCCAGATCCAATACATTACTGTTCAGACATTATGCAGCGCAATGTCTGGGGGGGGGGGGGGTCCAGATCCAATACATCCTAATTACTGTGCAGCCATTATGCAGTGTAATGTCGGGGGGGGGGGTCCAGATCCAATGCATCCTAATTACTGCTCAGCCATTATGCAGGTGCAGTCCAAAGGAACTTACACTGGATTCATTCAGATACATGTCATTAAGGAGCAGGTCGGAGGTCAGGGGTCATGTCATTAAGGAGCAGGTCGGAGGTCAGGGGTCATGTCATTAAGGAGCAGGTCGGAGGTCAGGGGTCATGTCATTAAGGAGCAGGTCGGAGGTCTGGGGTCGTGCCCATGGAGGCTTACAGGTATAGGCTGTGGACATTGGGGATCGAACCCAGTACCTTTGGGCTGGGAGTTGAACATCCTAGGCACTTGGTTATTATTATCAATTACATCTGGTGGTGTACAGAAATGTGTGTCCTTGTGGTGGTATAGTGAGATGAGTGAAAACAATCACAAGTCATTTACCGTTGATGAGCCATTCACAGAGCTCGTTGTTGAAGCCACACTCTGGATTGTCAGAGGGAGGTGTACCTTTGGGCCACACCACATAATCATACTTGGCGGTGGGTCTGAAATCAGAGTTGGACCATTTGTAATCCATTACAGCACTGCTTTCAGAATGTACAGGTGATTTCTAGGCTGACCAACCAGTTAAGGAATTGGTGTTGAGAAATGTGGTGTGTATTACTGTATAGCTTTGGTGATGCTGTCATAATTGAGGACGGGCACAAACATGGTGGTGTCGTCAGTGTGCTGTAGATCGTAAATAGAATAGTCCAAGTTCCTCTCCCCCTGCTCGTCAAAATGGACTAGTCCAGATGCTCCTGCAATAACCATGATCCACAAATCAATGTTGATGTTGAGAAGAATAATCGAATAATTGGATCTCTATATCGAAAGAAACATGAACATGACAAAGTGAGTTGTGCTAACGATGCTGTGATGAACGCTTGAGGTTACCATAAAATCGGATGCCGTTTTTATTCTTCAATCTCTTGAGAAGCTGTCGCCCATCGTGAGGATTCTGTCCATCTTGGAGAACCTCTTTGAGGCCCATGGCGTAGAGAAGCACTGCGTCGTGCAGATAGGCAGCGTACGGGCTGACCTGTGTAACCGTAGTCAGATATAAAGTAACCGCACACCATCCGCTCAATAGGCAGAACAAATGGAGATGAGGCTGAGGAGGAAGGGCCTACATCTCTCTCAGAGGCCAGGTGGCTGAGGAACGGAGGCCCCTTCAGCCTCTGGTGAACCTGCTGAAAGAAGTCGTGGTACTCGTGGCCGCTGTACGACTTCTGGCCGATGACAAAGGTCATGCTGAAGGCTCTGATGGCCGCCTGGTTGCCCTGGCTGTTCAAGGCCACATTCCAGATGTTGTCCTGCACAATGAAGCGGACGGTTTCATCATGGTTGAATTCAACATCGTGATTCATGATTGGGACGGATGAAATACCACATAATGTGGATGTCAATGTATGTGATAGATTGCTCAAACACATTTGCTCTATCTATGCTAATTAGTTATAAACTCTAGTCTACAGTCAAATCAGCAAAATTATTAAATTAAATAAGTGTATTTTTACATAGAATAATCCCAAGCCACGCCACAGAGATACATGACCAGTATCTGAATCGATAACCTGCAGCCATCGATTGTTTCGTTCTTACTCACCACACTGCCACTGACCTCAAAGTGCTGAAGCAGGAAGAACACATACTCTCCGTTCATCAGCCCCTGCTGCCCCGCCTCCAGCAGGATGGAGAGCGAGTCCTGGCTGTTGGCCAGCACCACGATCACTGTCCCAGTAACAGGATCACACAGCTCACATCAGGGTTGGTGGGAAATCCTTCTTCTTATCTAGTCTTATCCTCTATGTTTCTGAATCGATTCACAACTTCAAAATATCTACAGTAAATATGACTAAAACACACACTTTCACACATCCAAATACATTAGTTCATTGTTTTACTTGAAATGTTTACCCCTGGCAACCGTCGAGACAAGCTTGATATTTCGACGGACGAGCAGGTGATTGGCGCTGTCAAACTTGAGGGAGGCGGTCAGCGTGAAGCTGGCCCTCAGGGGGTCCTCCACCGTCTTCCACAGGGCGTCCACACGGTCCCAGGTGTTGGACTCCAGCCCACCCCCGATCATGGCCACGTGTCTCCAGCCAAAGAACTGCAGCGTCTTCACCAGGACCTCGGCGCTCCTCTTCAGAGGAGGGATGATTTTGATGTAGGAGTCGTAGATCTGACTGTTGTCCATCTTGGACGACAGCCCCACGAAGCCGAACATGGGGATGTTCCAGGTGGAGGCGATAAGACCGGTCACCTGCCAATCAAGAAAAACAACACAAATTACAAATGGTCAATGTACTTATTTTTGTGGAACATAGCGTAACAAAGTTAATTTATGTG
The DNA here is from genome assembly GCA_026745465.1 of Lota lota. NCBI lineage: Eukaryota > Metazoa > Chordata > Actinopteri > Gadiformes > Lotidae > Lota > Lota lota. The sequence continues at coordinate 253,093 of JACYXH010000014.1, read as the reverse complement.
ATATATTACCAAACCAGTACTATCAGTACACCACGCTGGGATGCAGGTGATTGGCTAACCGGCTAGCAACATACTAACCCACGTTGGCTGTCTGTCTCGAGGTGTAAAACCCGCAGGCGAAGGCAACCACAAATCTGCAAAAACGTCACTTTCTATTCCTCAGAGCTGAGTGGTAACCCAACACTGTAGAAAGTCGGACACAAAAACAACCTCGGAAAGTGGGATCCTCCATCTCAGAGAGCAACTTCTGGAAATTCTTTGAACACAAAATCGAATCAATTAGAATAAAAATTGTTGCTTCCCCTACTCTTCATCTTGAACCTTCTACAAGAGTGGCAGGACGTGTTCACCCCGATCAACCTTCTGCACTTCAGAATAATCTCCCTGGATGAACTAGCTAAACTAACATAGGCATCTGAATCCACTACCAGTATGCTGGATCCTCTCCCTACAAAGGTTCTTGAAGAACTCTTCCCAACGGTTTGACCGGCTATGCTAACCATCATGAACCTGTCCTTATCTACTGGAACAGTTCCCTCTACTTTAAAGATGAATGTGATAAAACCTCTACTCAAGCAGCCTAGACCATGAAGTACTCAGCAGCTATTTTCCCATCTCTAACCTTATTTTTCTAAAGTACTGGAAAGAAATGTAGCTAACCAAACCATCAATCACATGATGACAAACAACTTCTTTGAACCCTTTTGGTCTGGGTTTAGAACTATCTTCTCCACTGGAGCTGTTGTGACCAGAGGGGTGTATGATCTTCTTCTTACCGTGGACAGCAAGGCAAGCTCTCTGCTTGACCTTAGTCCCGCCTTCAGCACAATTGACAATAGCATTCTTCTTGATCGCCTCGAACACTATTTTGGCATCCGCCCCCTGGCTCTTCTCCGGTTTAGATCATAAATAGTGACGATTATATTATATTCGCATTTCCGGAATAAGCGTCACTGCTGGTGACAATCGACATTCCTCTTGAATCCAACGCCATCCTACCTGAAGGACCGTCTCTTTCCCTTCTGTCCTTCACGGCCCGCTGGTTCTGTTGGCCTTCTATTAACTCCAAAAGTTAAGAGGAAATCGTCAGTAAACAGAGCGTTCTCTTATCTTATCTGCAATCAGGGATGGTGACTCTAATCCACATTCAAAACAGTGGCTCCTAGGAGTGTCCCTCAGCTCTCATTAACGCTAAATAGAGCTGTTAGCCAGCAGTGGCCTACCCCTGCTGCCGACAGGTACTAGATGAGATGTTCCCTACATGTGCCTTGTCCACCCTGCCCCATCTAACCATAATGCTGTCTCTGTTTTAGTGTGTTGTTGTGATCGTGACGCGATGGCTTTGTACTTAAAATGTTTGCTTGTAACACTGCTATGTATTATGCCCCCCATTGCACCATTAACCTTGTCTGGGATCTCTTCGAGGTGATCTCGGTATCTGATGGGCCGAGCGGCAAACTGATGCTGTGTGTGGGTATACTTGTTTTGTTCAGCAAGATGGTTTTTGATCTGCCTGGCTTTTTGGCTTCTCCCATCTTTGACCAGGTAGATTGCTGCTGTACGGATGATCTAATAGCCAATGCAGCTCACTTCGGTTTCTCTGTCTCACACAGAGTCAAAAGCTGTGGAAAACTGCTGGCTTTGGTTCATGACCGTCCTTGGTCTGGTCACATGGGCATCACTAAGACGAATGATAGGGTCCTGCCGCATTTCTTTTTGGCCTGGATGAAAGACAGATGTCGCATGCCACATTCGCCAGATGACAGGGAAGCCAAATCAAGAAAATCCCCCAGCCCTGCTTCGTGCCATCGCTGTCACAGAGAACCATTCGAGACTGTGGTTCCTGATGGGGGATCTTTGCTAAAACTAAGTGATCCGTTTCTGTTTACTGTGTTCTGTCACCAGGTTTCCAGAAGCCTACCCCTTGTGGAAAATCACTGCTCTGATGGTCATCAAGGCTTTACCTAGGTTTGATCCGCCCTTGGTTTGCCTAGACTAGTGCAAACGGATCTAGGGACCAATTTCTAATGAAACCTGTTTAATCAGGTAATCAAACAGGGCGTAAAACACGAGGCGTTGAACACAGATGTTCAGCTGCTTACCCTCCTCCGAATCAGCCTTAGAAAGGTTTCATCAAACCCTGAAGTCCATGCTTCCAAAGCACATCTTGACTCTGCGAAAGACTGGGATACACTTGTTCTTTACCATATCATATCATATCACATTACATCACACCAACTGATCAGGTCCAATCACATCACACCAACGGATCAGGTCCAATCACATTACATCAACTGATCAGGTCCTATCACATTACATAAACTGATCAGGTCCAATCACATTACATCATATCACATTACACCAACTGATCAGGTCCAATCACATCACACCAACGGATCAGGTCCAATCACATTACATCAACTGATCAGGTCCTATCACATTACATCAACGGATCAGGTCCAATCACATTACATCAACTGATCAGGTCCTATCACATTACATCAACTGATCAGGTCCAATCACATTACATCATATCACATTACACCAACTGATCAGGTCCAATCACATTACATCATATCACATTACACCAACTGATCAGGTCCAATCACATTACACCAACTGATCAGGTCCAATCACATTACACCAACTGATCAGGTCCAATCACATTACATCAACTGATCAAGTCCAATCACATTACATCAACTGATCAGGTCCAATCACATTACATCAACTGATCAGGTCCAATCACATTACATAAAAGAGGAACTGACCTCAGCGGCCTCAGGGCAGGCGGGTCCGAACAGGGCCGTCACGTTCTCCCTCCACACCTGGTGGATGAAGCCTGACAGGGAGGCCTTGGGGTCGCAGTCCGAGTCGGCGACCACCAGGTCCAGGCTGTAGTCCCCCAGGAACGAGGGGTTGGAGTTCACCTTCTCCACGGCCATCTGCAGCGCTGAGCCCAGCCGTAAGGCGCTGAAGGGGAACGACACGTTCCAGGGGGCCTGGAAGCCGATGAGCAGCCGGCGGGAGCCGTTCCCGTTCACTGAGCCGTTCCCGTTCACTGAGCCGTTCCCGTTCACTGAGCCGTTCCCGTTCACTGAGCCCCCGGCGAGGGGGACGGCCGCGGCCAGCATCAGAGTCAGGAGGAGCAGGCTGTGTGTCTGACGGCCGCTGTCCTGGTGTCTACAAGGACCCACCGACCCAGAGCCCGACACGTCCATGCTTCTGCTGAGGCTGGAGCTGAGCAGATAACATGATCTGCTCTCTCACCTTGCCCTGCTTAAATACCCATTCCCTGGGTGATGCTGGATCTTCCCAAGGTGTTAAGGTTGGGGGACTAGGGGAATACGATGAGGGGTGGGCAGGTTCAGCAAGGCAGTTCATTTGGACTCGTGCTCCTAGCTGTTAACCTGCAGCATGCGTCTTAGTTTTCAGCTCAACCACCATGATTTAACGATTCAATCAGACACATTGTTGTTTAATTAGTTGTTTATTTTTTGTTCTCAAAAGTGTCAAATAAATTCCTGATCATATAAAACATATATATTATTCAACTAAGATGATGTTTTGGTTATTATGATAAAATGAGAAAAAGAAAAAAAGAAAAAAAGAAAAAAAAAGTGAATATGCTCTCTTCTATCTTTTGGATTCAATCACAAAAACACCTCAGCCAGTCGAATCAGCAGAGGCAGTTGCACTGTGCTGTCACACCTGTAAGCACTTGAATGTGCTAACGACCGCAGGTGGCCAGCTGGGATATTAAAGGTGTTTCCAGGCTAAGCTCCTTTGTCTTTTTTTCCCTTCCTCTGGGGTCCCTGTTAATCTGCTAGCAACCTATACTAATCTCAGCAGGTAATGTTTCACATATACTTTTCTCTGCCTGTTTGAAGCACTGTTTCTCATGTTGAAGAAACCTTTAGTTTTGAGTAGTAATTTCTGTATCTTTTGTAGTTTCCTACAAAACGGTCAAACTTTGATTTAAGCCAAATGCAAATGGCTTAAATCTCAAAATCTCAAATCTCAAATTACAAAAATCCAGTCCAATATATATTTCTGAAACTTTACAATCGACGACAATTGTTTTAATTTGAGAAAATAGGCCAGTGTTTTATTGATCTTGTGCTATGGTCATACTTCTCTCAATTTGCCTTTTCTGCAAGCTTACTACTTACTATTAAGTTAGCCTCACTGAAGCGAAATGGGGAACAGTTCTGATGTATATCACAGCACGCAGAACACTTGGTTGATGAGTTTCAACATCGCACAACTAGAAATGCACAAATTGGCTGAAATGAAACCCTTTCTAATCTATCCTAATGCTTATGTGGAGGAAGGAGCAAGCGGCACGCTCCCTTGCACAATATGCCTGCTTTTATTTTCTGATCGCTGATGTGATTCTGTGCTTGCTGTGACATTATCAGTGGAAGTGATGGCAGCCAGGGTTCAAAGGTTGTCCCAGCAGCATTTTTATGAGTTCCGCATTGTTTGCATCACACCAGGGAAACAAGGGCTCTCCTACACAACACTGTCGTCTGTCACTTTCTCGCCGAGAGCAGCTAGACTGCAGAGGACCAGTGAACAAGTCTTCCATTCAGCGCTCAGAGGTAGGTACAGCACTGGGTGCGTGTATGGGCTGATTCTGCGTCCAATGAATAGATTTTCTTCTGTCATGATTTTATTTTAATGCCATCTGCCTCAAAATGACTGACCAGTGATCAACAGTAAGAAACCGACAAGTATTTGAGTATTTAATTGTATAATCTGTTACTCTTAACTATGATCATTTGGCTCCTATGCTTTCAAAAGGTTTCCTAAGTTATCACTATAAATGGACCTTAACATTGTTATAGTGTACATGACCAGTTTTTTTACTTTGAACTAGGCATGGCTTTTTATCAGTGGTCAGTCTGGCAAAACTGATAAAGCCTATTTCTATATCATGAGCCAATGGTCATTCATCTAAAGATGGACAAAGGTAAACTATTTATGTGCCTTTTTTATTCAAGTCCAAAATCACCCCTGTCAAGCGTGCATATCCATTGCTTACAGGCAAAGATTGGCTAACGAATGGAGGAAGCAAAGAAATGTTTAGATTGCACACTTTAGAAAATGCTGCACAACCTTCTGGGATTTCTCATTCATTGTCATGGTGGACGAAGATGGAAGTATGGTGCTAGCACCATCTACTTCAGCCCAGCAACGTGACCAGTCTTGACTTGTTATCGGGGTAGAGTACCATCTTGTATCGTGGAGCGTATGTTACACAACCCAGGTTGACTTTGACCTCTCCAAGTAATCAATGGAGTAAGGTATGAGTTGGGAGTTATTTCATTTACAGTCCTGCCTGATTACGAGCACTTGCTAGTAAGTGTGCCACACGGAGGGCAGATGTTTGTGTGAAATATATTGGATGGATTTCAATGCGTCGGCTCTCTTGACCTTCCCACCTACAGACACCCGATCATGGAGGTCCTCCTGCAGGTGCTGTTCAGCCCTCTCCCCACCACGGCCATCATCTCGCTGTTTGCCCTGGCTGCAGCTACCTTGTTCTACCTCAGCACCAGACCAGCGCCCCTCCGCTCCCCCGCTGACCTCAAGTGCCAAACGGTGGGGATCGAGGTGAGAAGGTCCCAGCTGTCTCCCATGTCCTGTGCCAACCACATGGGCCCTGTAGGACCCAGGTTCCCTTTCAACCTGCGGTTCGACGCTAAATGTCCTCCCCTTGCTCTTTTGAACCCACTTCCTGTGTCCTTAAGGCACATTGTGTTTTGGTTTCGACATGGCCAAAGCGTGGCAGTAAGCAGATGGCGGTTGAGGTGTGATCTTGAGCGGCTGCTGTGTCTTGTCGTAGGGCGGGGCGAGGAAGAGTGCTCTGCTAGAGGACAACAACAACCTGCTGTCTTTCTACTACGAGGACGGGAAGACCATGTACGAGGTCTTCCAGAGGGGTCTGAAGATCTCGGGTGATGACGTTTTTCAATCACTTCCCTTTTCGAAGACGCCCTCCATATGATCATGTGTTTAAGTCCCTGTTAATGCAGCTGGTCATGAAGGTAGCCCCATTTGAGGGCTGATTCATGTACAATACATTTTACACTCAAAGTTGGGCCTAGCACTAGAAAGTAAGATTAAAATATCATGATGTTGATGGTTAACAGATTCAAAGTGTTAAAACGCAGTTTGTCTTTAACTCTTGTTTGTAGGTAATGGACCATGCCTGGGTTTCAGAAAACCAGGAAGGCCCTACCAGTGGCTGAAATACAAGCAGGTGTGTGTATGGATGGGGCCAATGCTCAGCATGGGGAAAAGGTGGACTGAAATGTAGTATTAAACTAAATATTGCGTCCTGTTTTCTCTACAAAAGGTGTCTGATCGTGCCGAACACTTGGGGTCGGGGCTCCTCCATCTGGGCCTTAAACCCAATCCAGATACTTTCATTGGTATCTTTGCACAGAACAGACCAGAGGTATGTTAATGTATGAAAGCAGACTGGAGTTCCGTCGCAATAGGAAGGGATCAGAATCCTTGTTTTCACTGTTAGTAAAGAAATGGAATCATGACATGAAGAAGCTACGAAAGGTGGCGTGGATCTCGTCATCTGGATTTGTACGATGGGGCTTCAGTGGAAATCCCACTGAAGTCGAGGAGCCTTGTTCAGAGTGCACGTCTCTAAAGTGAGAAACTGGGATGGTGTAATGCACATTATAGAAGCCTCTTTCTTACCACGCCGTGTTTGACAGTGGATAATAGGCGAACTGGCCTGCTACACCTACTCCATGGTAGCCGTCCCCCTGTACGACACCTTGGGCTCCGAGGCCCTAACCTTCATCATCGACCGAGGTAATTGGCTCTGTGATTAACTTAATATCCCAACACTGTTGATTACAACGCAGAAATCCAACCTTCCCTTGGGTGCCTCGTCTCAAATATTTACCTGGCTGCATTTATATACATTTTGTTCATGATTGTACAAATTATTTATCATGGATAATGCAGAAGGTCAGCTACTATGACTTGTCCTGTGTTTTTTATTTTTTTAAACCCACTGTGCCAAAGCAGGACCTATGCATTGACATCCACAGTTTTACCTCAGCCACTTAATATGCACGTAAATGCCAACATTTGTGTATCATTCCAGCGGACATCTCGACAGTGCTCTGCGACAAGCAGAACAAGGCAGAGTCTCTGCTGCAGAACCGGGAGAAGGGGCAGACCCCGGTGCTGAAGACCATTGTAATCATGGACTCCTTCGACGCGGAGCTGGTCACGCGAGGGGCCAAGTGTGGGCTGGAAGTCTTGTCCATGGCGGATGTGGAGGTACGTGAAAGTGGGCCCAGCTGGTGGCTGTAATGATGGCGTCTTAGCTGTGTTCAGATGACGTTTGAGAATTAAAAAAAAATACTTCAAAGGTTTCTTTGCTTTACAGGAACTGGGCAAAAACAATCTCCAAAAGCCAATTGTAAGTAACAAAAAAACGTTTGGCTAGTGCGTGTGTGTGATAGTTGCACCCACAGTGTTCATTGGCAGTGCGTAAGTAGAGATGATTAAGTGTTTGGTTTTATGTTCGCCGTCAAAGCCTCCAAAACCGGAGGACCTCGGCATCATCTGCTTCACCAGCGGCACGACAGGTAAACATTCTATGTTCCTTTAAATGTTGGCGTAAGGATCAATCTTCAGCGTGTGTTTGATGCATCTTATTCTTCTCAGGAAACCCTAAGGGTGCGATGTTAACCCATGAAAACGTAGTTTCTGATGCGGCGGCTGTGGTCAAAAGCTTTGAGGTGACTGCTTTGGGGTTAGGAATTACATTGTTGTCTTCTTCGTGCGTGAAACTGACCATCTAATGGGAGTCATTTTATTTCAGGCAACTATTGTGCCATCTCCCAAGGATGTCAGTATTTCATTCTTGCCTCTGGCTCACATGTTTGAGAGGGTCGTACAGGTAGGTTGCAACATTTACTTTATTCCCTCATCCAATTGGTGGTTTCATGGTACATCAAAATGTTTGTTAAGAAATCCAGTCATCTCGTAGACACACGGTAGAACTGATTTAGCTAGTGGTGCTCGTTACATGCTAGTTCTGTTCTCCTGGTGGTGGTTCCATGAATGTGGTTCTTTCAGATGGTTCTGTATGGAGCTGGGGGCAGGGTGGGCTTCTTCCAGGGAGACATCAGGCTGCTGCCTGACGACATGAAGAACCTCCAGCCCACCATCTTCCCCGTGGTTCCTCGACTGCTCAACCGGGTTTACGATAAAGTGAGTTCTTCACGACGCTAAATGGTCCACTATTTGGGGTGTCGTGTGGGTGCAGCATTCTTAACTCAATGGGTCCAACCGGTCTCCTGTAGGTCCAGAGTGGCGCTAACACAACCTTTAAGAAGTGGCTGCTGAACTTCGCTGTGGAGAGGAAGTATGCTGAGGTGAAGGTGGGCGTCGTCAGAAAGAACAGCATTTGGGACCGGCTCCTCTTCCATAAAGTCCAGGTGCTGCCATTTCTGGTTCTGAGTCAATGTCCTTTACATGTGACACCCTAATGTCGTCCTAGTAACGAGAGTGCACTGGGCCACCATCTTGGGTTAGTGAGTTCATGGAATCTGTTTCATAATGCTGTGTTCAGGCGTCTCTGGGGGGCCGGGTAAGGATCATGGTGACGGGGGCGGCACCAATTTCCCCAGCAGTTCTCAACTTCCTGAGGGCAACTCTCGGTTGCCAGGTATTGAAATCCTCTTTCTCTTGGCATGCATTTTCCTTTGTAAACCTGTCGACCATGCTCATGGATTTAATGTAAAATCGATAAATAATTGTGCTGTTGAATAGCCTTCATAACGGTGTAAAATGTCATGTGGATTGAATGCATACAGCGGTGTTTCGGATAGTGATTATAAGCGTGATCAGCTGTGTTGTTTGGCATCCCTTCAGATCTACGAAGGGTACGGCCAAACTGAGTGCACCGCCGGCTGTACCTTCACCATGCCGGGCGACGCCACCTCCGGTGTGTAGGCTCTTATTTTGAAGGGTCTTGGTATCCATTCACCTATGGCTCGCTGCCTCCTATTACCGCATACATAACTCTTAACTAAAATGTAAAGGAGCAATAGTTGGTGCGTGATCGATATCATGGCATCTGTTGTAACATGCTGTTTCTATCCCTCTGTAGTCAAGCAAAGCTTTTGTGTTCCACAGGGCATGTTGGCGTCCCCGTGCCCTGTAATGTTGTCAAGTTGGTGGATGTTGAAGAAATGAACTACTTCGCCTCTAATGGCGAAGGAGAGGCAAGTCATTCTGTAGCTCGAGTATTCCACATCATGATTTCTTGCGCAGTGGGAAACCTGACGTTATATTTCCAAGTGAAAAAGTAAAATGGAAGTTGTTTCCGCTAACTGCATTGTTAATTTACCTCTTGTGTTTTCCTTGTCCCTTAGGTTTGCATCAAGGGTAAAAATGTGTTCAAAGGGTACCTGAAGGACCCGGAGAAAACGGCAGAGGCCTTGGACGGCGATGGCTGGCTTCACACCGGGGACATCGGAAAATGGATGCCTGTAAGAGCGCCGAGGGCAGGAACCGCCACACACGTCGTGTTTACTTCAACAATTGACTGACTTGGGATGTAATGGTACTTTCAGACAGTGGTGGTGTGAGGGTCACAGTACAAACCCTTCTACGTGATGCTGATTTTAGTTTTTCATGCGCCACAAGAGGGACCAAAGATGGCTGTGCTGGAAGGGGATACTCAACATGTTTTCGTAGATCATGCTGACTAAGATGCTTAATTGTCAGCATACTTGGAGATGTTGTCAGAATACTCAAATGTTTTCTTCTGTCAGAGTGGAGTCCTGAAGATTATTGATCGAAAGAAGAACATCTTCAAGTTGTCTCAGGGGGAGTACATTGCACCGGAGAAGATTGAGAACGTCTACATACGCAGTGAAACGGTGGCACAGGTGTTTGTGCATGGAGACAGTCTACAGGTAACGCCTGCTCACGCTCATCAGCCTGTGTTACATGTGCACACAGTGGTCTGTCGCTAACGCTCATCTCATTTGTCCCCAGTCCTGCCTTATAGCGATTGTGATCCCTGATGCAGAAAACCTGCCTGGCTTTGCCAAGAAATACGGCCTTGCCGGCTCTGTGGAGGAACTCTGCCAGAAAACGGTAGAATGTGGTCCCATCCTCTTAAAGCTGGTTTCTTTTAATATGCTCGACTGTTCTCCACATTCGCATTGCAATATGCACACATTTCTCCCTTGGTGACCATGAAAGGGTCATAATCTTATCGGTACAGCATCTTCAGATTAAAGTCAGGGCCTAAAGTCCAGATTGGAAAATGATTATTTTTTAATTGATCTTGGTCCAACATTAGTAGCGGTGGTAAAACGTGAGCTTTGAGTTTTATGGCTGAATGACCTCTCATGCAGGAGCTCAAGAAGGCCATTCTCGCGGACCTGACCAGGCTGGGGAAAGAGGCGGGACTGAAGTCCTTTGAGCAGGTGACAACTCTTCTCCATTATTACGAAAGAAATGTTCGTTGAACACGCGATCACCAGATAAGAGACTTCCTATTTTCATCGGATTTCTCACGTGGGGAATAAAGTAAACCGATCGTCTCACAAAGCTAAAACTGCTGTTAGGCTGAACTTTAGTGAACCCAACGCTTGGGTTCATTAGTTCTAACCTTTGGTAGGCTACAGGTTGGAATGATGTGTAAATAAAATAGTAGGCAGGTGAGGGTTCGTTCAGTCCATTCAAGAGCGTCACTAGGAAATTAGGCTATTCGACAGTTCGTGCCAAACAAAATTGATCTAAGAATACAAAGCGACCTACTAATCCCCCTCCGTCCTGCAGGTGAAGGACGTTCACCTGCACCCGGAGCTGTTCACCATCGACAACGGCCTGCTCACGCCCACCCTGAAGGCCAAGCGGGCGGAGCTGAAGACGCTGTTCCAGCCTCAGATCGAGACCCTCTATGCCAACATGCAGTAACCAGACCGACACACAGCCAGCCGATTCCTTCTCTGTTCAATTCATTAAAATATTAAGCGAGATCTCTTCTGTGTGTCCGGTGTCTTATCGGGAAGTGCGTTGAGACTTTGATCAAGGCTTGCCCGGAGCAAGGTCATTCTTTGTAATATTAAATTGTAAATGTAACTTTATGCGCTGAGGTAGAAGAAAAGTAGGTTACTAAGCCATTACAAGGTAGAATATCGGCCATTCATACAGGGAAGTGTGAAGGCAAACAAATAGTGATTATCAATGGTGATTTGCAGATTCATAGCAAATATAATTTTTATTCAGTGTGGAAAATATGAATATAGGCAACCAATCGATTCTGAAATAACATTCTTGTGGATGGGGTAGGCTTATAATGACTCGATTATGCCTACTTTGCGACTAAGCCTTCTCAATTCTGATTAAAACAAAGACAACAGCGCCCTCCTGTGTTGCAATCAGTATGACAGTCACTTAACAGGGAAAACACTGGCATCGTTTGCCTGCAGGCGTCCATCATTCATCTGTGTCGGGTTACAACCACACTTAATGGAAAGCATTAAGCGTCACCAACATTTAAGTTTAAAATGAAAACATTAGTTATGAATAAACGGTGTAACCACGCCACCTGTTGGCAGTGTGGCGAGGCTTCCCCAGTCCAGGTCATGCAGTACCTGCTTCCACTGGGGGAAAACCCACTCGACTGCTGGACGCGGGTGGAATGTTTCCGTGTACAACTAGTAGAGCATTTCCCAACACGCATTTGCCGGTTGAGTCCCATCAAAACCCAAACGGAATGACTTGATGCACAACTTTTGTGAGAACTTGGAACACTTTTGAGTAGCGTCGAGTTCAACATGGCTTCTTCCGCTACAGGTGACAATCTACCAGAGCAGGTAAGCCCACCTGTCCCCTGAACCACTTCCCACCCTATGAAGTTGAGTATTTTAGTTTTTAACTCAACTAATTAGCAACGCTGCCGTGCGTGGAAAGCGTTATTTGCGTTGTGAGTTGAGACGTTATCACCGCAATGCTGTGGGGTTTGCATGTTAACCGTTGTGTTAAAATGACCATGAAGTGAAGCCGAGTAGCCTTTACACATCTAAACCACACATGTGGCACCAGCAGCGTTTGGTTTAGTCAAATACTAGACTGCTGCAAATTTCAATCAGTTCTGCTGAAGGTCGTCACAACGAAGGTCTGCCAGGCATCACAGGTGTGTGGTGTGCATCCTGATTTGCAGAACTGTCCTCCATAGTAAACCAGGCCTGCCTTGTATACTGAGCCTACTTATAAATAACATACTGAGCCTACTTATAAATAACAGGTAGGTCTGCCTTGTATACTGAGCCTACTTATAAATAACAGGTAGGTCTGCCTTGTATACTGAGCCTACTTATAAATAACATACTGAGCCTACTTATAAATAACAGGTAGGTCTGCCTTGTATACTGAGCCTACTTATAAATAACAGGTAGGTCTGCCTTGTATACTGAGCCTACTTATAAATAACAGGTAGGTCTGCCTTGTATACTGAGCCTACTTATAACATACTGAGCCTACTTATAAATAACAGGTAGGTCTGCCTTGTATACTGAGCCTACTTATAAATAACAGGTAGGTCTGCCTTGTATACTGAGCCTACTTATAAATAACAGGTAGGTCTGCCTTGTATACTGAGCCTACTTATAACATACTGAGCCTACTTATAAATAACAGGTAGGTCTGCCTTGTATACTGAGCCTACTTATAAATAACAGGTAGGTCTGCCTGTTGAACATATGTGTTTTCCTATTGGATTTTGCAGTAGATTTGTCAAATGGAAGTGATTGTTTCAAACGAAGCCTAATGCGTTCACACAATTGAAGTGATTGTTGCATAAGTAATGCAGACACAAACTGTACACATGCTCCACTGTTGTTTAAAGACTAAGTCAAATGATTTCAAACTACTGCTTCCAGACGACCGTGGAATGTACCAACTCAACTGTAACGTCATGTCGTTGCGTCACAGTTCACAAATTCCCAAATATGCATGAACTCCAGTGAAGGGTGAACAAGTTTGAAACTTGTCCACATTTGCCCCTTCAAAATAAAACCCTTATTTTACATTGCTTGGTTGAATTGGGATTAAACAGGTTAAAAACGTGTCAAAACCAGTCTACCCATGATTAGCTCACTTTCGGTTTGCTGCTATATGCCTAGGCCTGCTAGTCTTTTCACTAGAGACGGCTAGGTCGTTGCCTGTGGGTACATAACCTTTTGCCTCTTTTTGTTGTGCGTTCAGTCTGTTAATGGTTGACAATATTCTGCAGGCTGCAGAACCGACTCGGTTAGCCCCTCCCATGTCCGATCATGACCCTTCCCCCTCCCTGACCTTCCGATGAGTCCGCACTAGTCCTGCGTTTATGTAGTAAGAGAACCGTGAAATGAGCCACCTCAGAGGAGGCCCTGCTGTCAACCTTGACCTTTGACATGACCCTTACTGGTATGCAAAGATAGCTTTATCACAGGTGAACGTTTCCAAATGGCATATGTGGTTTTCCTTTTGTGACTGTTGAGCTGACCAACACACACACACACACACACACACACACACACACACACACACACACACACACACACACACACACACACACACACACACACACACACACACACACACACACACACACACATGGAGGGTAATGTCGCAGGACACTTGGTTAGCTGTGGATGAAGCAGGGATTCAGACTCTGGACTGAGAAGAGGCAGAGGCCTTAAAGGCTGTTCATTAATTATAGCGGACATTCCACTGAATATTCTGTGGAGCGTGAACTACTCTTATTCTGCTGAATCTGTGTTTCTTTGAGCTTATTGATTAATTACCTCCCGGCTAGTTCACAAAGGCAGCGTCTGGTTCTCCAGACTACCGTAGTTGCCCTATGCGAGCTCTACTAGACATACTGGGTCATTCTTTTTTTCCTCATGGAACACCTCTTTCTGCTGAGTCAGTGTGTATCTTGCCACTACAATGAATTTCATTGTGTATAAAAGCAATAAAGTAATAAAACATTACCAGGATACACGTGACTTTGGTTATTAAATGGCTATGTAAATTGGCAAAATGTAAACTTGGAGAGGTTCAGTCTGGTTTCAGACCTGCTTGGGTTAAGGCAGAAGATCTGTGAAATTGAAGTTATTTATTGGTAATAAGCATTTGAATTTGAGTGGCCCGAATGAATTCTGCTTTACTTCCGCCAGTGTCCGTTTGTGTGTGCTTCATATACACCATATGGTATTATATATATATATATATATATGGTAAATGGATTCTACCCACAGGTAGCATCATGCTCTGTGTTTCATACATGTGTACAATACGTTATGGAATGTAGAGATGGCATGCATACAATAGCATGCACAATGCAATGGCTCATTGTAGCGCCATTGTTTTTGTATCAACAGTTCTGCCACAGTTTTCACTTGGGATATTTGTGCATCATGAAATTCTAGTTAAGCGACATCTATTTATCTGAAGAAGGCAGCGGATTATAGTAGACGCCCTATCGAGGGATTTCTTTTGAACTGAACTAAGAACATTATTCTGCTTCCTTTGTCGGTGGTCCACCCTCATAAAAATGTCAGTCAACAGCCAAGTTCCCACAACGGTCCCTTAATCGCGGTTGATCCTTTCTGAATGCACGTGTGCATGTAGTGCAGCGGGAGTCGGTCATACGCATCCGACGCCACACTGAGGCGTAGAGCTGCCTTTGCATGAAGGCCCAGTGATTCTGACGCCACACTGAAGCGTAGAGCTGCCTTTGCATGAAGGCCCAGTGATTCTGACGCCACACTGAAGCGTAGAGCTGCCTTTGCATGAAGGCCCAGTGATTCTGACGCCACGCTGAAGCGTAGAGCTGCCTTTGCATGAAGGCCCAGTGATTCTGACGCCACACTGAAGCGTAGAGCTGCCTTTGCATGAAGGCCCAGTGATTCTGACGCCACACTGAAGCGTAGAGCTGCCTTTGCATGAAGGCCCAGTGATTCTGATGCCACACTGAAGCGTAGAGCTGCCTTTGCATGAAGGCCCAGGGATTCTGACGCCACACTGAAGCGTAGAGCTGCCTTTGCATGAAGGCCCAGTGATTCTGACGCCACACTGAAGCGTAGAGCTGCCTTTGCATGAAGGCCCAGTGATTCTGACGCCACACTGAAGCGTAGAGCTGCCTTTGGATGAAGGCCCAGTGATTCTGACGCCACACTGAAGCGTAGAGCTGCCTTTGCATGAAGGCCCAGTGATTCTGACGCCACACTGAAGCGTAGAGCTGTCTTTGGATGAAGGCCCAGTGATTCTGACGCCACACTGAAGCGTAGAGCTGCCTTTGCATGAAGGCCCAGTGATTCTGACGCCACACTGAAGCGTAGAGCTGTCTTTGGATGAAGGCCCAGTGATTCTGACGCCACACTGAAGCGTAGAGCTGCCTTTGCATGAAGGCCCAGTGATTCTGACGCCACACTGAAGCGTAGAGCTGCCTTTGCATGAAGGCCCAGTGATTCTGACGCCACACTGAAGCGTAGAGCTGTCTTTGGATGAAGGCCCAGTGATTCTGACGCCACACTGAAGCGTAGAGCTGTCTTTGGATGAAGGCCCAGTGATTCTGACGCCACACTGAAGCGTAGAGCTGTCTTTGGATGAAGGCCCAGTGCATGGTGTGAGGAGTGGCAGAGCCCACACAGCCCATACACTTTGACGCCATCAAACGCATTGGCCTTGAGTTCTACAGTACGCTGGTGGGGAAATGAATGGGTTTGAACACACGGTCGTTTGTGTGTTCATATATTGGCTACATTCAAGGCTGTTTTCATTATTTTCAAGCTAAATTCTGAATTTTGATTAAAGCAACAGAGCAGACGGTGAGTGGTGAAACAAGCCTGTTTCCACAGCCCTAAAAGGGCAGTTACATACAGTCTAGAGAAGGGCAGTTACATACAGTCTAGAGCAGGGCGGTTACATACAGTCTACAGCAGGGCAGTTACATACAGTCTAGAGAAGGGCAGTTACATACAGTCTAGAGAAGGTCAGTTACATACAGTCTAGAGAAGGGCAGTTACATACACAGTCTAGAGCAGGACGGTTACATACACAGTCTAGAGCAGGGCAGTTACATACACAGTCTAGAGTAGGGCGGTTACATACACAGTCTAGAGAAGGGCAGTTACATACAGTCTAGAGTAGGGCCAAATATCAGCAGTGTTTTAAATGTTCTCCCACTGGTCATCATTCAACCGCCATATTTTTGCTCTTGACAGAGAAATAATGGGCTATGTTTTCTGTGATCTACCACTGTTGTGTGTGTGTGTGTGTGTGTGTGTGTGTGTGTGTGTGTGTGTGTGTGTGTGTGTGTGTGTGCGCACACGTGTATATTTCTCCAAGACAGCTTAACACTGTCATCTAGAAGTTCATCCCGCAGACACACTGAGATTGATGTGAGCAATGTCTAGCTACAGGAGTTTCCACAGCAAACCCAATATCAGCATTAACTGACATAACTAAAGTTATTACAACTGAAACAATAACCTATTTTATTGTTAGCTCCAGGTAGCTCTTTTATTTTTAATATGCTATACCTGGCATCTTTGCATCATACCCATTTTAACGTTGTAGTAGCTTAATAACTTTGACAGAACACTTGTTTTCTCACAAAAGTAGTAAAAATATGCTGTTTATTGGTGGAACGCAGCAGGGGAACACGAGATAACGTGAGTAGCTTGACGGCTCACAGAACAGCCATTATCTGGACAGAATGCATGAATGAATGAGTTCCAGTCTGGAAACGCCATGGAGCCGACACAGCAGCGCTTCTGTAAACAACAGAGAAGACCCATTTAACGCCACGCCAAAACAAATACACTGGAGACACTAGCATAGCACTGACTGACACAGGCATACACGCCACTGAGAATCGATTGTGCTATGACGCTTGGGTGTGTGTAAATCTTTTATAATGATTGTAAGAGAGGTGTTTGTGTGGATCTGTCTGAGGGAGAAAGGCCTTAGGCCCTAGTAGAGAACTAGTTATACCCTTGGGAGTCCCTTACTGTCCCCTAGCTGTGATGTCATGGTAACCGCCGCTGTGGCGCGCCACACGATGGGTGACTAAGCGGATAATGGCAGCATGTCTGCCTAGCGATGAGCCCACTGCTGCTGTAACCCTGGCCCCACGGTGAGGCAGGCTTCCTGCTCTGTCTTCTGCCCTGGTGGCCCCTGTAAGTAAGGTTCTGTTCATCTCCGATAACATTGAATGGATGTGGATTCAAATACCTTTTAATGAATGTGATCCCCATTCCTTTTGATATGATGAAGAATATGGATTGTTACTGTCACAATATTTAGTGATCTGCAGATGATTGCAGTTTTATGTAAGGATTTGGCTTCAGTAAGCCAAGGTTTTTAAACTTTGATGAAATGTAACCATGCCTAAACCAAAGCTCAAAGTAAAAACTACAGTTGCATGTCTTGACAAATTGCAATAGAAGGCTTGTTGATGAGACCAGTGCAGATCCACGACTTGGTTCATTGACCATCGAGAGTCGGTCATGGTATTTTGGTCCTGCATGTGAACACACATTTTCTTAGTTTATGAGCCTAGGACCTACATACAACACAACCCTGGGTTTTAATATAGTTTACTTAGTATAGTATACTTGTTGTGCTTTACACACACACACAGACACACGCACACACGCACGCACACACGTACTCACAAAAGAAATAAGGATTTTGTTTGGTTACGTTTTCCTATTTCAAGTTTGTTAGAAATGGCAAAAAAGGGAAGAAAGAAAATGTAGTTAGTGAATAGCGGATGGTATTATTTTCACAGGGAATATGCCTTTCTCCGGTGGATTGAAATCAGTTTACCGTCCCATCAGAGCCTCGACTCTCTGAAATGCCATTGTGTGTCTCTGCTACTGTGTGTTCCAACACATGGTGTATGTGAACGTCCACAGTGAGGGCATGGAGGCAGCAGTGGTGGAGGGGCTAGCATCCCTGTACAGCTGACGGAGGTTGGCAATGAGACCATTTTAGGCACTGAAGCGACCATCTTTTTACTTCCATTAGCAGTGTGTGTGTGTGTGTGTGTGTGTGTGTGTGTGTGTGTGTGTGTGTGTGTGTGTGTGTGCGTGTGCGTGTGCGTGTGCGTGTAGTAGTGGTGGACAAAGACGAATTGTAAATCAGGGATGGATGGAAAATCCTTGTCTTTGTGACTGGTGTCTGCTCTTTCTCATTGGCTGTGTGTATGTGTGTGTGCGTGTGCGTGTGCGCGTGCGTGTGTGCACACACATCCATTTGTGCTCAGGGACTGCATCCAGATCTCCTGTCTCTGAACAAACCTCTTTCTGTTGCCGTTGTATTGCCGTCATTTAAAATGTTAACATGACGTGTGTCTATCAACTGAATTAGACATGTTTATATAACCTGAAGTGTCCCCTGTCTGTTATATCAATGATTTATGACTTTGTCCAAATCCAACGCCATGAGACCTTTCAGTTGTTAAAGTTAATAGTCACTGAGTCACTCCTCTAAGAATATCCATTTGAAAACGTAAGAGTTTTCATTATGAGAAACCCAAACCATAGGGCCAGTCAACCCCGCCCCTGAATCCCACCACAATGTTCCAATTGTACTGTGATAAAAAAGAAAGCGAGTGCAGGCAATTAAATTAACCCTGCTAAATCATCGGTTGTAGAATAAAGTGCAAAGTATAGTGCCTACTTGGTGCAGGCACTATGCAGCAGCAACGCCTCGTGAAGAATAGATAGCATATACTCAAATTGATGGCTCCTCCTGCCCATTCCTCTCCTCCTGAGGAGCATGGACACTTAACCTCTTTGAACTCGGGGGCTGTGGAGCGTCACACTGTTGAAGTTGTACACCCATGCAAACCAAAGCCCTCCCACTGAAACCAGCACGCCATGGTTGACAGTGGTTTTGAGTGGGGTTGGAGTGACTTTATGTTCATTGGGCCCGTCCATGATCTATGATGTAGCGACCGGGTTGTGGATTTGACCTGATTGAAATCCCACTCCAACCAAGGCAGGAGCTCATTTATGCCCTTTTAAAGAAACCCAATCTAGAAAAGTAGGGCAGGTCACAGTTACAATGTTTTGGGTTCTTCTTAATTAACTCTACACAACTGCTGCCCTGAAGGGTGTGTTTGTAGATCTGTGACCATACACTATATACAAGTACTGAGACTATCTAGCCATACGTTATACACAAGTACTGAGACTATCTAGCCATACGTTATACACAAGTACTGAGACTATCTAGCCATACGTTATACACAAGTACTGACACTGGGGATCCAACATGGATGCTTCCAGGTAGACTGAGGTCGTTGAAGATCCAACATGGATGCTTCCAGGTAGACTGAGGTCGTTGGGGATCCAACATGGATGCTTCCAGGTAGACTGAGGTCGTTGGGGATCCAACATGGATGCTTCCAGGTAGACTGAGGTCGTTGGGGATCCAACATGGATGCTTCCAGGTAGACTGAGGTCGTTGGGGATCCAACATGGATGCTTCCAGGTAGACTGAGGTCGTTGGGGATCCAACATGGATGCTTCCAGGTAGACTGAGGTCGTTGGGGATCCAACATGGATGCTTCCAGGTAGACTGAGGTCGTTGGGGATCCAACATGGATGCTTCCAGGTAGACTGAGTTCGTTGGGGATCCAACATGGATTCTAGCGGCTGGGAGTAGAGTCAGACTTTGCGACTACCCAAGCTTCATTTTGAATAATTACATAACAAAGAAAGGTAAACGTTAAAACAGAAGACAGACTGGATTCAGCATTGTTGGGGCAACAGGTGTGTCACTTAGAAACCTGGTACCAAGCACTATAAGAACCATGTGAATCTGAAATAAACTAAAAGACAGAGGAGACATCTCTGTATGCATGGAAGACATGGACCATTTCAGCTTGCCACTTATTAATACAAAAACAAACAAGAAAAGATGGTCTGGGAGTGAAGCCAGTTATAAAAAGTCCATCTTGAATTGTAAATGCATTATTCTGGGTTCAGTATTCCAAGCACATCGTTGTGTTTTAGGTAAGAAAGAGTTGATTTGGTATTTGATAAATGTAGCTTGTTCTTAATTAAAATGCAAATACACACATGCAGTTGCAGTATAATTCAAGTATAGATTGTGTAGACTGTAGCCACGAGTAACCTGAAGTACATAGAAGGAGACAGCTGTGCAGGTTTATGAGTGGAACAAGCCGTTGTTAACATCAGCTTTATTGCGTATGATTGGCACAGCGTTCATCAGATGTTATCAGTGGTTTGCATTCCTGGTTGGCAGGCCTGTGGAGATGATGAATGATATGTCATCATGAGAGGGAGTAACGTAAGACAAAGCGGTTATAGGTGTTGTTCCAACCTGTTTTTTACTCTCACTCAAGTTATGAATGGTAGGTAAAAACAATGGTCAGCTTATGGTGCTGTTACCGTAGCAATGTGGGGAACAAGGGACAAACCATTAGTCCAGGCAGGTGTCTTATTACTGTACAGTGGCACATTATATTACAGAAGCATACAATGGCACATACTGCCTGCCCATCTGTCTCTCTCTGTCTCTCTCTCTCTGTCTCTCTCTCTCTGTCTCTCTCTCTCGCTCTCTCGCTCTCTCGCTCTCTCGCTCTCTCGCTCTCTCGCTCGCTTTCTCTTTCACTCTCGCTCTCTCGCTCTCTCGCTCGCTTTCTCTTTCACTCTTCCAACCCCTTTTTAGTTTCTTTATCGCTCTGTCTCTCACAAGCACAAAGACACACACACACACGGCAATACATTTAGAGTGCCTGGCTAACTGAAAGCTTTAGTTAAATAGCCATCCACTGGTGTTCATTCCTAATGTGGGGTGTCATCCGGATGACACCCCCATGGCACCCCTATGGCCACGCCCATGGCACCCCCATGGCCACGCCCATGGCACCCCCATGGCCACGCCCATGGCCACGCCCATGGCACCCCCATGGCCACCCCCATGGCCACGCCCATGGCACCCCCATGGCATTGCCCTGTAGCACGCATTGACACACACACACACACACACACACACACACACACACACACACACACACACACACACACACACACACACACACACAGTGCAAGCTCTGTCTGAAAGACTTTATTTAGAGCAGGTACTGACCAGAACGAGGCTCAAATGCATGCAGTACATCATCATAGGAACACGTGTCTGGAGGAACTATGGTTATGTCTTCACCTTTAAACACTCTGTGACATGCACGCATACACACACACGTTAACAGGCGCATACACACACACATACACACGCACAGGCACGCATACGCGCACACACATTCCCGCAGGCAAGTCTCTTCGAGGTGTGGAATGTATGGACCCCCCAAGTGTAAACACAGAGCCATCTAGATGCAGTCCCCCTCCTTTACTGTCTGCTCCCTCCAACCACGCCTGTCTCTCCCTGTCTGGTTCCCTCTCTTTCTCCCTCTCTCCCCCTCCTTTCCGGTCCATCCTCATCCTCCCCCCCTCCCTTCCACCACACGTCTCAGATTTCCGTAATCATTTTAAATAAACTCTGTATAACTCGGGGACGCAGTGGCAGTGCCATGAGGAGGCCACTGTACCATGCTGCCCTGTCCTTTAAACCAGTGAAGCTCTCTCGCTCTCTCCCTCTCCCTCTCGCTCTCGTGCTCTCTCTCGCTCTCTCTCTCTCTCGTGCTCGCTCTCCATCTCTTTCTCTTTCTCTCTCCCCATCTCGTGCTCTCGCTGTCTCGCTCATTCTCTCTCTTGCTCTCTCTCGCTTTCGTTCTCTCGCCATTTTTCTCTCATTCTCTCTCCTTCTCTCCCTCTCTCCATAGCTTTCTGTCTCTCTCTCTCTCTCTCTCTCTCTCTCTCTCTCTCTCTCTCTCTCTCTCTCTCTCTCTGTCTCTCTCTCGTTCTCTCCAATTTTCTCTCTCCTTCTGTCCCTCTCTCAATAGCTTTTTCTTTCTCTCTCTCCATCTTGCTCTCTTTCTCTCTCTCCATCTCTCTCTCCATCTTGCTCTCTTTCTCTCTCTCCATCTCTCTCTCCATCTTGCTCTCTCTCTCTCTCTCCATCTCTCTCTCGCTCCATCTCTCTCGCTCTCTCTCGCTCCATCTCTCTCTCTCCATCTCTCTCTCCATTTCTCTCGCTCTCTCCATCGCTCTCTCCATCTCTCTCTCTCTCTCCATTTCTCTCGCTCTCTCCATCGCTCTCTCTCTCTCCATCTCTCTCTCTCTCCATTTCTCTCTCTCTCTCCATCACTCTCTCTCTCTCTCTCTCCATCGCTCTCTCTCTCTCTCTCTCTCTCTCTCTCTCTCTCCATCTCTCTCTCTCCATCTCTCTCTCTCTCTCTCTCTCTCTCTCTCTCCGTCTCTCTCTCTCTCTCTCTGTCTCTGTCTCTCTCTCTCTCTCTCTCTCCATCTCTCTCTCTCTCTCTGTGTCTCTGTCTCAGTCTCTCTATCTCTCTCTCTCTCCATCGCTCTCTCTCTCTCTCTCTCTCCGTCTCTCTCTGTCTCTGTCTCTGTCTCTGTCTCTGTCTCTCTCTCTCTCGCTCTCTCTCTCCATCTCTCTCTCTCTCTCTCTCTCTCTCTCCCATCATGATGTCAGGGCAGCAGACCACTTAGGCTGAGCAGCCACTCCCTTTACTAGTTATATTAGGCTGCCTGCTGCCTCAGTAAAGACAGACAAGCTGTGCTTCTTATAAAAGACATCCAAACGAGATCAAAAACAAACCTACCCAGGTTACTGTGGTCCTTTAGTCTGCGTTCCTCGTCTTTATGCGCACTTATATTTTAAACCTAACCATTTTAAACATTATATCACAATAAAGTGCACGTATTAATTCGACTTATTAAACATTGGCCCTGCCCGCCACAACAGGATATTGCCAGCAGGCGTCACTGTAGAGCCATGATAGTTCAATAATCCCATTCTATAACTGATATATTCTACAAATAAAAAATGCTGGCCGGCCCAAACCTCTCTCTTTGATTGCAAGAATCGTACAATCCTTACTCCTAAACCCCTCCCACTCACCACAAACCCCTCCCACTCACCCTAAACCCCTCCCACTCACCCTAAACCCCTCCCACTCACCATAAACCCCTCTCACTCACCCTAAACCCCTCCCACTCACCATAAACCCCTCTCACTCACCCTAAACCCCTCCCACTCACCATAAACCCCTCCCACTCACCACAAACCCCTCTCTCACCCTAAACCCCTCCCACTCACCCTAAACCCCTCCCACTCACCCTAAACCCCTCCCACTCACCACAAACCCCTCCCACTCGCCATAAACCCCTCTCACCCTAAACCCCTCCCACTCACCATAAACCCCTCTCACTCACCCTAAACCCCTCCCACTACCCTAAACCCCTCCCACTCACCACAAACCCCTCCCACTCGCCATAAACCCCTCTCACCCTAAACCCCTCCCACTCACCATAAACTCCTCCCACTCACCACAAACCCCTCTCTCACCGTAAACCCCTCCCACTCACCCTAAACCCCTCCCACTCACCCTAAACCCCTCCCACTCACCACAAACCCCTCCCACTCGCCATAAACCCCTCTCTCACCCTAAACCCCTCCCACTCACCATAAACCCCTCTCACTCACCCTAAACCCCTCCCACTACCCTAAACCCCTCCCACTCACCACAAACCCCTCCCACTCGCCATAAACCCCTCTCACCCTAAACCCCTCCCACTCACCATAAACCCCTCCCACTCACCACAAACCCCTCTCACTCACCCTAAACCCCTCCCACTCACCACAAACCCCTCTCACTCACCCTAAACCCCTCCCACTACCCTAAACCCCTCCCACTCACCCTAAACCCCTCCCGCTCACCCTAAACCCCTCCCACTCACCCTAAACCCCTCCCACTCACGCCACCCTGCCAGCAGAGCTATGCTAGGTTGCGTCACGCAGCTGTCAGTCAGAGCAGACAGAAAACCCTTATTGAGGTTTTTTTATTCCAAAAGTCTCCCGCCTACTAATTTATTTAGGGGCTAATTTACACTTATCAACTAATTATCTTCGTATTAGACTGAAAGTAATATGAGGCATTTCTCACCGAGATGCAGCTTGTTTTAAATCCACTCAATTGAATTTAACATGCTGTTCAGCATCATTATTTTGTGTGTGTGTGTGTGAGTGTGTGTGTGTTTATGAGTGTGTGTGTTTATGAGTGTGTGTGTGTGTGAGTGTGTGTGTGTTTATGAGTGTGTGAGTGTGTGTGTGTGTGTTTATGAGTGTGTGTGTGTGTTTATGAGTGTGTGTGTGTGTGTGTTTATGAGTGTGTGAGTGTGTGTGTTTATGAGTGTGTGAGTGTGTGTGTTTATGAGTGTGTGTGTGTGAGTGTGTGTGTTTATGAGTGTGTGTGTGTGTGTCTGACATCTGATCAGGTATAAACCAGAGAGAGGATTCAATTTTGATTAGTTATTTTATAATGGTACAGGATAAATAATAGTTAGTTAGTTGTGGGAGAAATCTGAATCAGGCAAAACTCCATGTAGTCTACACAACGGATAGTGGGCAAATAATCTTCACACACACACACACACACACACACACACACACACACACACACACACACACACACACACACACACACACACACACACACACACACAAATGCACGCAATGGCATATGCACACAGAGCTGCTCCATGGGGATCTGCCATCTGTATTCATTATTGATAAAGGGTAGTAACCATTCTCTCTTGCTCTTTTTCTTGCTCTCTCTCTCTCTCTCGCTCTCTCTCTCTCTCTCCCGCTCTCTCTCTCTCTCTCTCTCTCCCGCTCTCTCTCGCTCGCTCTCTCTCTCTCTCTCTCTCTCTCTCTCTCTCTCTCTCTCTCTCTCTCTCTCTCTCTCTCTCTCTCTCTCTCTCTCTCTCTAAGTGGTTCATTAAAACCGGAAAGCATTAGAATGTAATAATTAAATAAGGTTAGTAGAAACGGATTGATCTCTTTAACGCTTTATCCAGTTTGTTGCAGTTGCCCCCTCCCACGTGTGTGTGTGTGTGTGTGTGTGTGTGTGGAAGAGGGTGTGTGTGTGCGAGTGAGCAAGTTGGTCACTGAGCTCTCATCTCAGAGTGTCTGTCTCACTCCATACGCTCCTCGGCTGTTGCCCATGCTGGATTAAAGCGCTTTCAGGAACGCACGCGCGTACACACTCTCACACACTCTCACACACTCTCACACACCCCACTGTGAGGATACTCCGCTGCCCAGGTGCTGAGATGAGTGAGGAGGTAAAGGCTGCAGGGAAGGGGACTCCCCGTAAGAAGAAAGGAAAGAAGGTAAAGAACCAAACAACAACAGAGCATGGCTGGGCAGTGGGGAGCTGGGTACTGAGGAGCTGGGCAATGGGGAGCTGGGCAGTGGGGAGCTGGGTACTGAGGAGCTGGGCAGTGGGGAGCTGGGCAGTGGGGAGCTGGGCAGTGGGGAGCTGGGGAGCATGGCTGGGTACTGGGGAGCTGGGTACTGAGTAGCTGGGCAGTGGGGAGCTGGGCAGTGGGGAGCTGGGCAGTGGGGAGCTGGGCAGTGGGGAGCTGGGCAGTGGGGAGCTGGCTGGGAGCTGGGGAGAGGGAGAGAAGACTTTGGCATTTTGTTCTTTTTGTTAATTGATGGTGGGTAAAGGTTTGTTGAAATCGTACGTGGTCGGTGGTAATTCATGAGCAAGAAGCTCGTCTGGATTTCCTTCTTGTCACATGAGAGTGAGGAGAGAAGCCTTTTGTCCGTTGCTGTTTATTTAATTGATGGTTGTCGATAAAGGTTTGTTGAAACTGCGTGGTTGTTGGTGAGTTGGTGTATGTTCTTGCGTGATGTTAATTGGGAGTGTGCGAGAGTGAACCAGCTGCTAGTGCACAGGAAGATGCTAGAAGGAGCAGACACGGTAGTGTGTGTCACCTGGGGGGAATGGCACTCGACACAACCGTACTATCAAATCGGTTTCAGTTGAGGTGAAATCCGCTCACGTTTATCATGGCTCCGTACCAGACCCCTCCCACCCAGGGTCCTGTCAGGAAAAAAGCAACAAACAAGGAAACCAATCAACCCTTAGGAGGTTTCAAGTGGTGGGCAATATGCACCTGTTGGAGATTAGTCTGAATATAAAACCATAAACAGGAAGGAGGAGACGGAGGAGAGTACAGGGCAGGATGGAGAGGATGAGATGAGAGGAGGAGGGGAGAGGATGAGGGGAGAGGATGAGAGGAGAGGATGAGATGAGAGGATGAGGGGAGAGGATGAGAGGATGAGGGGAGAGGATGAGAGGAGAGGATGAGGGGAGAGGATGAGAGGAGAGGATGAGATGAGAGGATGAGGGGAGAGGATGAGGGGACAGGATGAGAGGAGAGGATGAGGGGAGAATGGAGAGGATGAGAGGGTGAGGTGAGAGGATGAGGGGAGAGGATGAGATGAGAGGAGAGGATGAGAGGAGAGAAGATAAGGGGAGAGGATGAGAGGAGAGGATGAGAGGAGAAGATGAGGGGAGAGGATGAGGGGAGAATGGAGAGGATGAGGGGAGAATAGAGAGGATGAGAGGGTGAGGTGAGAGGATGAGAGGATGAGAGGAGAGGATGAGGGGAGAGGATGAGGGGAGAGGATGAGAGGAGAGGATGAGGGGAGAATGGAGAGGATAAGATGAGGGGAGAGGATGAGAGGAGAGGATGAGATGAGAGGATGAGGGGAGAATAGAGAGGATGAGAGGATGAGGGAGAAGGGGTGTGGGGATAGAGGTACGAACGTGAGAGAGAGACACAGTTGAACAAATCATGATAATGGGCACAGAAATGGATTAAGTCAGATTGCTTACGAGTCATCGATGTGCGATCTAATACTCTACATCGAGGGCTGGGCAATGGGGAACACTCTATTGTATTACTACGGGAATTATGGGGCTCAACTATATCAACTTCATTACAGCCAAGTACATGGAACTCATGTTGTGTATTTATTCCTATATCAGTCGTTGTTTTATGTATTCCTTTCTTTAATTGTATGTCCTGCACTTCTGCCGTGACACCCAAATATTCTATCTGGGATTTACAGAAATGCATCTCTAATAAATTCTCTTTTGATTATTGGATGGTGATCATTGAAGTCGTCCACAAACGTGGAGGAGTTCAAATGGACGGCTGTAATTGATGGCTCTACAGGAGCACTCAGACAGTAGATGATGGCGTTGGACCGCTGCCCTTCTTACATTGTTAGGAGAGGATGTTGGCACAGACCACGAGGCCTCCGGCTAATCAAGTAAATAGGCTTCAGGAGATCTAGATGCTAGCTCTTTCTCGCTTGTTTAGAGGTGTGTGTGTGTGTGTGTGTGTGTGTGTGTGTGTGTGTGTGTGTGTGTGTGTGTGTGTGTGTGTGTGTGTGTGTGTGTGTGTGTAACTTCGGATGGCTGCTTTAATACCAAAGTAAAAGCTGGTCACTCTGGAGAATAATTGATTCTGTATTTTATGAACACATTGTTTGAGTGCACTAGTGTTCTCCAAGAAAGCACATTGTGCAGTATGGGTGCTGTGAATGATTGTTTCAATCTCTCTGTAGTTCTCTCTGTGTCAATGCAACAATGTGTGGGTGTGGGTGTGCGTGTGTTTACACAGGGAGGGGGCTAAGTGCCATTGGCTAAGCATCCTTATTCTGTTGTCCTTACCTGCTAAGACACACACACACACACACACACATTATTACTTTGTGCTGTGTAACAGGTGCTACCTTGTACAGCACAGGGGAAACACAAAGTCCATGTTCACGCAATGTGAACCGTGCTCAGTGTGGACGAGAATAACGACAAAGTCCAACTCATCACAGAAGTGGGCCAGGCTAGCTGGACCAGAGGAAATGATCTGACTAATAGCAGAGACAAAAACAATAAGGAGGGAATCAGGCTTGAAGTAAGAGCTGAGGAGAAACGAGGATGGAAGACTGGGGCGATGAGGAGAGAAGGATCCAGAAGGCGGACCGGTTGATGGAAGGAAGGGGAGGAAGAAGAGAGCAGGAGGAAGAGAGCAGGAGGAAGAGAGCAGGAGGAAGAGAGCAGGAAGAAAAGAGCAGGAGGAAGAGAGCAGGAGGAAGAGAGCAGGAGGAAGAGAGCAGGAGGAAGAGAGCAGGAGGAAGAGAGCAGGAGGAAGAGAGCAGGAGGAAGAGAGCAGGAGGAAGAGAGCAGGAGGAAGAGAGCAGGAGGAAGAGAGCACAGAGGATTTTGGGAGGTGCGTTTGTGTTGTGACGGCTCCTCTCTTAATGAGAGATGACTCCACCGTCTCCCTGAATCCATTGAGAAGCGGGGGAGCATGGAGGAGGAGATGATGAACAGGAGGAGCGAGGAAGAGAGGCAGAGTAGTGAAGATAGGAGGAAAGGAGAGGGCCAGTGTTTGATGAAAGGAGGAGCGATGGGAATACAGGAAGTGGAGCAGAGATGAGGGGTGAAAGGGAGAGAGTGAAAGAGTGATAGAGTGAGAGGAGAGCAGGAAGTGGAGCGGAGAGGAGGGGTGAAAGGGAGAGAGTGATAGAGTGAGAGGAGAGCAGGAAGTGGTGCGGAGAGGAGGGGGGAAAGGGAGAGAGTGAAAGAGTGAGAGGAGAGCAGGAAGTTGTCAGGCGGTGGAGAGATGTTGTGCTCTCCGGTCTAGCCTCTGTCTCCCCTCACGCCACGCCCACTTTGCAACCTGTGGTTGCTAGGCGCGACGGGCGGTGGCCATGGTGCCATGGTAACGACAACAGTGATGCAGCCTATCAGGGACGAGGTAAACAAGGAAGAGGAGTTACATGTGCCTATCACGTCGTTGACTTAATTAAAATCCCTCAGTCATTTTGAAATATCTGTCATGACAGTGGTAAGTGGTGTGTTTTGAGGCCTAATGGATTTTAGAGAGCCCGTGTGTGTGTGTGTGTGTGTGTGTGTGTGTGTGTGTGTGTGTGTGTGTGTGTGTGTGTGTGTGTGTGTGAGTTTGTGCGCGTGTGTGTTAAGAGCAGGTGTGGCAGCGGTTGTGGCCATGGCAACCGAAAGCCCACCAGGGAACGCGGGGCAGGCGAGAGAGACTGAGAGGGAGTGAACTTTGAACTGAAGGCGTGTTCGCTCTGAGTAACCGAAGACATGCGTCGAATAGGCAGACAGCAGAAGGAAGTGTGTGTGTGTGTGTGTGTGTGTGTGTGTTTGCATGCCCGCACACACACACTTCATGTTGACCACGTACCTAAATTCTGAGCCTGTGAGAGGTCTAATTGAGGAGAGATAAGGGGAGAGTGACAGATGATCTGACTGAGCAAGCTGTGTGTGTGTGTGTGTGTGTGTGTGTGTGTGTGTGTGTGTGTGTGTGTGTGTGTGTGTGTGTGTGTGTGTGTGTGTGTGTGTGATATTTATGCCTATATGGGGGGTTGTACACAATGAGGAAGCATATTTGCTGAGTCTGACACACATAGCAAACATACTGTAGAAAACCCATTGCAAAGATACTGGTAACATGCCAGTACACTCACCCAACCTCCCCCTCTCCTCACACACTCACTCACACACTCAAACACACACACACACACTCACTCACACACTCAAACACACACACACACACACACACACACACACTCAAACACACACACACACTCACTCACACACTCAAACACACACACACACACACACACACACACACACACCATATTTCTTGCATGTGTATTCCTAGTCAACATTAAATGCTACTTTCAAATGTGCTGATTCAATAATTCATAATTCATACTGCTTGTAAATATGTTGTTTTTCGATTAGCTCCTGGCTGAGAATTGCTCCGTTTCATAAAAACGACACTTGCCAAAACAAGTTGCAGCTTTTTCCCCTCCCTTGCCTGTATGGAGGCTGACTGCAGAGGAAGCAAGATGAATGAGGGACAGAAATACAGCGGCCTGTACCAAATTCTCTAACCTGGGTCGGGCGACCTACAATTGCTGTGCTAAATACACGATTTGAAGCTGTGATTGGTCTTCACAATTGGCTAGCATGTCAACCATTTGCCCTGATATGAATAAATGATCGATGAAGTTCTAACGGGCTAGTTAGCGCACACACACTTCTGTACTTATCCACACAATTACTAAATTGAACCAATTTGTTAAGTGAGCAAATGTGTTAGTTGCAACCCAGTCAAAACCAGAAGTGCAGTGTTGGACCTGTGCGATACAAATGATCAATAACTCTGGGGATGGTTTTACTCAAACAGATTTGTCCAGTTTAAATGGCAATTGAGAAATTAGTTTTTTTCCAACTGAGCTGTAACACAACCAAGCTGTTGTTCTGTACAAGTGTCCCATACGTTCGGCCTCGTATGGCTGGAAGCCATGTTGTGCCTCACACACGGAGGAGGGAACAGCTTAGGTAACGTGATGCCCACCTTCAGTCCCCCGCCCACGCCCTGTTTAATGTCAGAGCTGGGCAGAGGCGACCACGTCCAGCTGCGTCTGGTTCAGCAGCGATACCGTGACGTTACAGCCGTTAAAGGACCTTAGGAAAATACGACTTAGAGTTTTGGTGATTTGTACCATTTTCCGTTGTCTGATTGGGA
>JACYXH010000014.1:215000-217500 GCA_026745465.1 Lota lota | reverse complement strand
TCTAGCACTCCCCTCTCACTCCCCCCCTGCCTCTCTAGCACTCCCCTCTCACTCCCCCCCTGCCTCTCTAGCACTCCCCTCTCACTCCTCCCCCCTGCCTCTCTAGCACTACCCTCTCACTCCCCCCCTGCCTCTCTAGCACTCCCTCTCACTCCTCCCCCCTGCCTCTCTAGCACTCCCCTCTCACTCCCCCCCTGCCTCTCTAACACTCCCCCCTGCCACGATGACATCCTGTCAAGGTGTGGTGGCCAGGGGCCTGAATGTCTCTACTGAGCATGCCCAGCTGGTGAGGTCAGGGTCTCTACTGAGCATGCCCAGCTGGTGAGGTCAGGGTCTCTACTGAGCATGCCCAGCTGGTGAGGTCAGGGTCTCTACTGAGCATGCCCAGCTGGTGAGGTCAGGGTCTCTACTGAGCATGCCCAGCTGGTGAGGTCAGGGTCTCTACTGAGCATGCCCAGCCTGGAGAGGTCAGGGTCTCTACTGAGCATGCCCAGCCTGGAGAGGTCAGGGTCTCTACTGAGCATGCCCAGCCTGGAGAGGTCAGGGTCTCTACTGAGCATGCCCAGCCTGGAGAGGTCAGGGTCTCTACTGAGCATGCCCAGCTGGTGAGGTCAGGGTCTCTACTGAGCATGCCCAGCCTGGTGAGGTCAGGGTCTCTACTGAGCATGCCCAGCCTGGAGAGGTCAGGGTCTCTACTGAGCATGCCCAGCTGGTGAGGTCAGGGTCTCTACTGAGCATGCCCAGCTGGTGAGGTCAGGGTCTCTACTGAGCATGCCCAGCTGGTGAGGTCAGGGTCTCTACTGAGCATGCCCAGCTGGTGAGGTCAGGGTCTCTACTGAGCATGCCCAGCCTGGAGAGGTCAGGGTCTCTACTGAGCATGCCCAGCCTGGAGAGGTCAGGGTCTCTACTGAGCATGCCCAGCCTGGAGAGGTCAGGGTCAGGTGAGCGTGCCCGGCCTCACACTCCACCTTTAACTGTCTTATTGTATGGCTCATGTTAATGTCCATAGGTGTTGGAAGTTCGTACATGTTTGTCTTCAAAGGTAAGAGAGAAACTCTCATACTGAAACCATTGATGAACTAGTGCTGTCTGGTATTTAGA
Source organism: Lota lota (assembly GCA_026745465.1). Classification (NCBI taxonomy): domain Eukaryota; kingdom Metazoa; phylum Chordata; class Actinopteri; order Gadiformes; family Lotidae; genus Lota; species Lota lota. The sequence continues at coordinate 216,399 of JACYXH010000014.1, read as the reverse complement.
TACTATCCCCACTTAGTCATCCATATTTTATTTTAGTCCCAACATCCCGCATCCCCTCCGCCCTCATGCGCCCTACAGGCTCCGCCCCTGGCGGCGGAAGGATCTAGATGGAGTACATGCGTGATGTGATATTATGAGCGCAGCAGCGCGGAGGGATACTGCATTCGCCGTTCTATTTGTGGCTGGTGTGTTCGGTTGCCTTGGAGACGGCTGGCAGAGTTCCAGCAGGAGACCAGTGTTGACCTTACACAGACACTAAGAGACAGGCAGGCTTACTGGCAGACTGAGAGACGGCCAAGAGGGAGCAACAGCCCAGCAGAATGAATGAAGCACCTGATAGAAAGTATACACAACGCTACCTGTAGCTCAGAATGATCCAGAATGTTCCAGAAGATTTTGGGGCTATTTGAAACAAGCAGGGTTTACTGCTCAGTGTCATCACACACGCACACACACGCACACACACGCACACACACGCACACACACTGATCCATAGTGCCTCTGAGTTACCTCTCTGTGGTGCTTCAGCAATATGTCACTCATGGCAGCCTTTAGTTATTTCTCTAGTACACGCACATACAGACACACACATATATACACAAATACACACAGACACACACACACATATACACATATACACACACAAACACACACACATACACACACACACACACACACACACACCCATACACACACACACACCCATACACACACACACACAAACGCATGCAAGAACACACCCAAACACACACACACACAATGCACATGCCTGCCTGCACACACATACACACACACACACACACACACACACACACACTTTTTACTAGACGGAGGGTGTTTAAAGAATCATATTAAAATGTAAACCCCACACTGGTTATAATACTGATTATAATTGTGTGCGTGGGAGTGTGAGACTTTGATGTGTGTTTGTGCACACACACTCACACACACACACACACACACACACACACACAGGCAAAGCAAAGCAACCCCATAAAAGAGTGCCTAGCAACAGAAACTGCATATGAATGCTCTTGCAGTGATTGAGTTGATGAACGCTCGCGTGTATCATTGGAGAGCGTCGCCATGGACGACCAGAGTTTAACTTTTACAAAAAGGTGGGCTTTAATTAGAGCGGGGAATACAGTCTGGTGTGCTAATCACACGAGTGTAGATGGAGGCTTATGTAACACCGTTCTACAACTATTATCGTCATCACCAGTAAACCTGATTAACTTCTTCCCTGACCTCCTCCGACATCGTCTTTTTAAAAGTAGAGAAAGCAGGAGTTATGAATCAAGATGGATACGGGGCGACGCGTGGGGAGGCTGGTAGGGGCGCTGGGACACTAAGCAGTCTGCTCTGTCAGCTCATACAGTGGCGCTGACCCCGCAGACCG
>JACYXH010000014.1:207500-210000 GCA_026745465.1 Lota lota | reverse complement strand
CTTCTCAACCCTGGAGATGATCAGCAGCTTTTTCTACTGGAGCCGGTGGATAACGGCTCTTTTTAATTGACTGGCTTTTGCCGAAGGTTTCCCTTCTGGGTGAACAACGGAGGACATTTCAACATAAAGACATCATTCTATATTTTGTTATATATTCTGCGCTTCCATTTTTCACTAGAGACGTGGAAACCGTCTGAGTCTTCCGTCCGCGCGCCCCAGAGTCTCTGAGGAGGCAGCGCTCTCACTCCTGCCTGAGTGAACACCACCCAGAGGTGTGGGAGCAAGACAAGACCGTCTTCCAATAGAGAAGAAGAGGAAGACCAAAACAGAACAAGACCAAAAACGAAATCGCTCAACACAAACACGGAACCAGTCCAAGACCGGGAGCGAGACTCAGCCAGAGACAGACAGAGAGAGCGAGACACCGCCAGAGAGAGACAGAGAGAGCGAGACACCGCCAGAGACAGACAGAGAGAGCGAGACACCGCCAGAGACAGACAGAGAGAGCGAGACACCGCCAGAGAGAGACAGACAGAGCGAGACACCGCCAGAGAGAGACAGACAGAGCGAGACACCGCCAGAGAGAGTCAGACAGAGTGAGACACCGCCAGAGAGAGACAGACAGATAGAGAGAGAGAGAGACACTTGAGGCAAAGCGTCACTTCCGGGACATTCCTCTCCAGACCAGGTGGGGAGGGGGGATCAGAGGAGAGTGTCCTCGTGGTTTCTGACACCCGTCACCTGTGGACTAATTGGTTAGTCGCTAATTAATTGGTGGCGAGATGGCGCACGCCGCCTCACAGCTGAAGAAGAGGGCGGATGAGAACCTCAACGCAGTGGACGACGAGAAGGAGAAGAAGAGGAAGGCGAGGAAACGCTCACGCGAGCTGAAGAAGAAGGTAGAGAGAGAGGGGGAGGGAGGGAGAGGGGGGGCTGGGGACGAAGGGAGGGAGGCTAAAAGAGGATTCGCGATTCGGTTGGGGAAGGCTGGTGTGTGTGTTTGTGTGTGTGTGTGTGTGTGTGTGTGTGTGTGTGTGTGTGTGTGTGTGTGTGTGTGTGTGTGTGTGTGTGTGTGTGTGTGTGTGTGTGTGTGTGTGTGTGTGTGTGTGTGTGTGTGTGAGAGAGAGAAACACGCAAAGGAAGGAAAAGAGAGAAAGTGGCAGAGAAAGAGAAAGAGACAGAGAGATGCGTCCCTGTATCTTGAGTCGGGGGTATTTTCTTTTGTCCTTTAAACACACACATACACACACACAGGCGTCCCAGGGGGTCTGTGTCATGGAGGGTAGTGGTGAATGATTGGGGGAGAGAAGGAGAGACGAGAGGAGGAGGGTGAAAGTAGGGGTGAGGTGGGTGAGAGGACAGATGGGTGGGGGGGGGGACAGGAATGCAGGGTCGTTTTCTTGTGTTGCCCAAGTGGAACTGCATGGGTCTGTGTGCACCGCTCTCTCCCTCCCTCCCTCCCTCCCATGACTCTCCCTCCCTCCCTCCCTCCCTCCCTCCCATGACTCTCCCTCCCTCCCATCACGCTCTGCTGTATGTGTGGTAGGGAGTGCTCGTGTGAGTAATTCTTCTTGCAGTGGCTGACGAGGCAGAATGCACTCTCTTTTCCAGAACCTGTCCTCAATTCCTCACAGAAATAATTCACATCACCCTGACCCACATCCAGAATTCACTCTTTAGATCGCTCTCTTTTGATCTCCCTCCCTCTCTCTCTTTTGCTCTCCCTCCCTCTCTCTCTCTTGCTCTCTCTCTCTCGCTCACTCTCTCTCTCTCTCTCTCTCTTGCTCTCTCTCTCTCTCTCTCGCTCTCTAACAAAGCGCTCTTCCATTGATCTGATCTGTTCCTCTCTCCCCCACCTCTGGGTGGGTCTTGGGTCTTGGCATGGTCAGCCCCCTCAGCCCCCCTGGTGGCTGGGCAGCACCCGTCCTGGAGGACAGCGTCCGGTGGCTCTGGTTGATCTGGTGGAGTGCTGCCGGTAAACGCTGCCCCCTGGTGGCTGGGCAGCACCCGTCCTGGAGGACAGCGTCCGGTGGCTCTGGTTGATCTGGTGGAGTGCTGCCGGTAAACGCTGCCTTCCTGTTGGCAGCTTTCCAGAAGGGCTCCATTTCCTCTTTTTCCAAGAGACTGAGAGCTACGTGTGTGTGTGTGATGAGAGTGAGTGAGTGAGTGAGTGTGTGTGTGTGATGAGAGTGAGTGAGTGAGTGAGTGTGTGTGTGTGTATGTGTGAGTGAGTGAGTGAGTGTGTGTGTGTGATGAGTGTTTGTGTGTGTGTGATGAGAGTGTGTGTGTGTGTGTGTGTGTGTGTGTGTGTGTGTGTGTGTGTGATGAGAGTGAGTGAGTGAGTGTGTGTGTGTGTGTGTGTGTGTGTGTGATGAATGTGTTTGTGTGTGTGTGAGAGTGAGTGAGTGTGTGTGTGTGTGTGTGTGTGTCTGTGTGTGTGTGTGTGTGTGTGTGTGTGTGTGTGATGAATGTGTGTGTGAGTGAGTGAGTGAGTGTGTGT
>JACYXH010000014.1:192500-202500 GCA_026745465.1 Lota lota | reverse complement strand
TGAAGATCGACACTAAAAACTGGGCCACTCCGTTTAATGTACACACACACACACACACACACACACACACACACACACACACACACACACACACACACACACACACACACACATACACACACACAAAAACCTCAAGGAAGGACAAAATGGTGGCAGAAACTAAACCTGAGTGTTTGGTTATGGGAAGCCTTCTTCTGCAAAGTTCTTCAGCGTAGAGCTGAACCTTCATCACGCTGCCAGCGGGGGAGAACAGTCACGATGCAGGCGGATGTGTGTGTGTGTGTGTGTGTGTGTGTGTGTGTGTGTGTGTGTGTGTGTGTGTGTGTGTGTGTGTGTGTGTGTGTGTGTGTGTGTGTGTGTGTGTGTGTGTGTGTGTGTGTGTGTGTGTGTGTGTGTGTGTGTGTGTGCGTATAGGAGAGAGACATTGGGATTATTTGGCTGAATTTGGTTTTCTCAAGGTGTAGCGGACATTTGAAGGTGAACAGCATTCAAACACACACACACACACACACACACACACACACACACAAAATCACCCCCAGCAGACTCACATACACTGAGACTCCTACGCCTGCAGGCATCTCAGCAACCAATCACATAGAAGGGGGAGAGTTGTGACATAAGCCCTGCTGTTAGTTGCCTGGGCTGAACCGTGTGTGTGTGTGTGTGTGTGTGTGTGTGTGTGTGTGTGTGTGTGTGATCTATATATGTGTGTGTGTGTGTGTGTGTGTGTGTGATCTATATGTGTGTGTGTGTGTGTGTGTATGTGTGTGATCTATATGTGTGTGTGTGTGAGATCTGTCTGTGTGTGTGTGTGTGTGTGTGTGTGTGTGATCTATATGTGTGTGTGTGTGTCTGTGAGAGTGATCTATACGTGTGTGTGTGGGTGATGGGAGAATGCAGAAGAGGAGAAACACAGGTGGATGAATAGAAAGAGGGAGGGAGAGCCGAGATACCCAGTGCAGATGTCCCAGTCCACCAACATGCTGACTGGTGCAACATCTCTCAGACTTCCCAGGGATCATCTCTCTGTCTGTCTGTTTGGTCCTGTCTAGCTCATCTGGTGAGCAGGGCATTACCACTGCCGGGGTTAGGAGTTTGAGTCCCACTGGCGGCACCCATGCCGAGATTGTAAGCACTGGCAGTATTGGAAGAAACGCATTGGATGAGAGCACATATCTAATGGTGTCTGTCTGTATGTGGGCTGCAGTAATGCATGCAGAGGCAGAGTGGCTGGAAGCTGAGGTCTCGGTGGGATCGCAGCTCTTACTGCAGTTGTGCAGTCAACGCAAATAGTGCTTATCACACAGAAAATGTACTGAAATTTTTTCACGGCGGTGTGTACCTTCCCAAATGAGGGCTAGAAGGTGTGTGTGACTACCATGTGGTCTGATGCTCCCCACGAGGGACCCCCCCCCCCCCCAACCCAGCTCCACCTGTCCCCCGTCAGACAGAGGCATTACCTGCCTCAAGATCAATATTTGCAAGTCGTGTGCGGACGTATTTCTTACTTTGCTGGCTCATTTATCTCGTTTTGAGAATACGCGGCTAACTCACACATTAGACTGATGGACATTAGTTTAATCTCAGGCTGCATCTTGCGTTTGGAGGATGTATCTAAGTATTTATCAAGTCACATATCAGTTAGGATCAGATCTATAAGTCATGCGCCTGTAAGGCCCCAGAGAACGGCTGAAGGGTTTTCATTTGAGGGGTTACACATCGAAAGGCCTTCATCGTTTAGCAGGAGAAAGGAAAGGATATAATAATAATGACAATGAAGACATTAACCTCTTTAATTAGGTTAACCCTGACCCTAACCTTTTTGAGTAGGCTATACAATTATATGAACAAGCAAAGAAGGAATGACTCAAGCAGCTGAGAATCCGCTCTGGCGAGGGCTGAGGAATGATCCCGATGCCCACCAGGAGGATATGACACCTCTACCACTACAGGGTGTAGCATCCATCTGGGTGGTGCACAGCAGCCAGTATGGGCCAGAAGGCTCAGCACACACTGGCCATCCCAGTGGAGAGCTGAGGAATGATGGAATCCATGAGAGACACGGAGACCAACCAGTAGGTAGATCAGGAAGTAGGCAGATTCATTTGAAAAGCTTTACCCTTTAATTTGTGTGGCTTAGTTGCGTTGTGCAAATTCTTAATAACCTATTATTACTTTGGGATCAAGCTTGATATGAAGCATACTGTGTTATGGTTAACTCTATGATCTGCCCCAGCATGTCTGTAAATCCACTGCAGTACACCTGGCAGGCCACTAGGTACTGATGTAGCACCATTCTTATCTAGTTGAGGAGAGTTCAGTGGGTGTGTGTGTGGATCATTCTAATTAATAGGAGTATGGTATAGTCACGGCTAGCTGGGACAGATGACAAAAGCCAAACCAGTCCCACATTTATTATAAGACATTTGGTCTCGGATCTTCTCATCTGGCTGCTCAGAAAGACGTTCTGTTGCCATGGCAACTCGCCCTTCTCCGTCTCCCACATCATCGCTGAAGCGAGCCATCAAATGGGTTTTCGGTATGTGTGTCGTCGGTGCATTTCCCTACCTGTAATCATTTATTTATTTTAGTCGTATTCCCAGCAAAGGGAAAGGTGTTGCTGTTTCATTAATGCAGGGATTGGTCTGATCTTCATGGCAGTGGTTTTCAGGGATATTTGTTTCCAATGTATCCCAGCTCCCAAGGTTGAGTGACCCCGATGCATCATCTATTGGGGTGACATGGGAGTCGTAGTGATAAGGAATCCCCTGTAGGAGTGAACCATGAAGCAAAGATATAACACCCGCCCAGTGATGAGTCAGACCGCCATTTTGTCCACAGCACTGGACCATGTGATCGGTACCTGTGTTTGGAACTTGACGATGCGTAGCGAGTCTCACGGCCCTAGCCTGGTTTTTAGCCACACGGTAATGCTGGCGACTCACCAACAGGATGCTCTTCTGCCTTAAAACCCCCGCCGTCTTTTAAATGTCAGTGAGTCGGTGAAAACCTTGAGTCTTTAAAGGAGGATATGAACCAGAGCTGTTCATCGCCTCTAGGTTGTTTTTTGTACGTCTTTACACTCCGAAGTAAAGTTTGACGGAATAAAGTATTGATTTGGTATCGGATCGGAAACCCAGTTGGTGTTGGAAACACCAGTACCCCAAGCCCTATGGGTCATTACTGTCGTCAAGCCATGTGGGGTTGACTCCGTCATGGTGTATGGCCCAGTAATCTGGGATCCAGCAGTCCTACTGTGTTACAGCAGAACCTCTGATCCAGCAGTCCTACTGTGTTACAGCAGAACTTCTGATCCAGCAGTCCTACTGTGTTACAGCAGAACCTCTGATCCAGCAGTCCTACTGTGTTATAGCAGAACTTCTGATCCAGCAGTCCTACTGTGTTACAGCAGAACCTCTGATCCAGCAGTCCTACTGTGTTACAGCAGAACCTCTGATCCAGCAGTCCTACTGTGTTACAGCAGAACCTCTGATCCAGCAGTCCTACTGTGTTACAGCAGAACTTCTGATCCAGCAGTCCTACTGTGTTATAGCAGAACCTCTGATCCAGCAGTCCTACTGTGTTACAGCAGAACCTCTGATCCAGCAGTCCTACTGTGTTATAGCAGAACCTCTGATCCAGCAGTCCTACTGTGTTATAGAAGAACTTCTGGGGGGGAGATGGCACGGAGCCGGGGCCTGAAGCCAAAAACGCCTCGCTTCCTGTCTCTTTACAGAGATATTCTACCAAGGAAAACTCATTTTAATACGTGTATTTCTAGAGCAGCCAGTGGACACGGTGTTGACATGGAACCTTTCCAGACCCTTTTTGCCGGACTAATGTACAGTAGACCAGAGAGGTGGGTCTAGAGAGTCCTTCTGGGTAGATGGTATACACTGGGTCCATGCTTAGACCTGCATCCAACATGTCACTGTAGTCTCTGGGCCTGGACTGACCCATCGCCACGGGAAACAGTAGTTTACACAAAAGACCACCGGAAAAACGTTCAACAGAACTACTACAACTACTTGTTTTCAAGTAGGCTTTTAGTGCGACATCATGGCATATATCTTTATCCCAGATAAAGAATTAGGGTTCAGAAGATGCTGAGATACTTCTGATGAGAACATGCATTCATAAATTATTAAATAAATGTTCTCAAAACATTCGTTCTAAACAAACTTATATGAACCAACTACAACACACAGTTTATTTCACCGAACATTGTTGGTGGATGGTTTGCATTTTTATGAGCTGACGGTAATTTACGGATGCTCATAAAGGATTTCAAATTGCCTCTTTTCCATGCACAATACATGGCTTCCTCTGCTATGAAAATGAGCTTTAACGCTAATGGTGATATGGCGCCCAACATTTCAAGTGTGGCCATGAATGCGCCTGACATGGTGTCACTGAACACTGAACCAGTCGGGCATTCGTTCGTTGCTTTACCGGTTATTCCTAAACTAACAGTAAACTAAATTCTCATGTTTACTGTTGGATCCGTTTAGTAAGTCTGGATTGACTTTGACAAGCACAAAAAGGCTATGTGTACACATGCCTGTGTGTTCGTCTGATTACATTATTACACAAACCCACACACACGTATGCATGTACACCTGTACATACACTGCAGTACACCTGCTGGGCCACCAGGGACTGATGTAGCACCATCGTTGAGGAAAGGTTTGTCAATGGCAGTGTGTGTGTGTGTGTGTGTGTGTGTGTCATTCTAATGAGTAGGATTATGCTCCAGTCATGGTCTTAGGGATTGATGAGAAAAGCCAAACCAGTCCTACATTTATCACAAGACGTCGGGTTTCACCTGCTCATCCGGCTGCTCTGACATGTAAGATGTTCTGTTGCCATGGCAACTGGTCCTCCCTCCTCGTCACTGAAACAAGTCATCAGGTGGGATCGCCGTACGAGGCAATGGCCCCGTTTACACGGGCGCTGTGGATCTCCATGAAATGAGAGACCTCAAACCTCAAACCTCCTGATGTAGTGAACGCTCCAACCTCCTGATGTAGTGAACGCTCAAAGCTCCTGATGTAGTGAACGCTCAAACCTGATGTAGTGAACGCTCAAAGCTCCTGATGTAGTGAACGCTCAAACCTGATGTAGTGAACGCTCAAAGCTCCTGATGTAGTGAACGCTCAAACCTGATGTAGTGAACACTCAAAGCTCCTGATGTAGTGAACGCTCAAAGCTCCTGATGTAGTGAACGCTCAAAGCTCCTGATGTAGTGAACGCTCAAACCTGATGTAGTGAACGCTCAAAGCTCCTGATGTAGTGAACGCTCAAACCTGATGTAGTGAACGCTCAAACCTGATGTAGTGAACGCTCAAACCTCCTGATGTAGTGAACGCTCAAAGCTCCTGATGTAGTTTTTACCCGCTTTACCTGAATCCAAATCCTACTAACCTCTGTGCAGCACCCGCCAACCTCCTGTGTGTGTGTGTGTGTGTGTGTGTGTGTGTGTGTGTGTGTGTGTGTGTATGTGTACGGTGTGTGTTTTGGTGTGTGTGTGTGTACGGTGTGTATGTTTGTGTGTGTGTGTGTGTGTATGTGTACGTGTACGGTGTGTGTGTTTGTGTACGTGTACGGTGTGTGTATTTCGGGGTGTGTGTGTTTGTGTGTGTGTATGTGTACGGTGTGTGTGTGTGTTTTGGTGTGTGTGTTTCGGTGTGTGTGTGTGTGTGTACGGTGTGTGTTTGTTTGTGTGTGTGTGTGTATGTATGTGTACGGTGTATGTGTGTGTGTATGTGTACGGTGTGTGTGTTTCGGTGTGTGTGTGTATGTGTACGGTGTGTGTATTTCGGTGTGTGTGTGTACGGTGTGTGTATTTGTGTTTGTGTTTGTGTGTGTATGTGTACGGTGTGTGTGTGTGTGTCTCTGAATAACCCCGCTTCAGTCTGCTGGATGCTGTCTCCGTTTCACACAGACAATAAACAACATAAGCTGGAGCACAATAGGATGTGCATGGTGACAGATTCCTGTGTGTGTGTGTGTGTGTGTGTGTGTGTGTTCCTGGCATCCAACTATTGTGCGTGTGTCACGGTTCCCACAATGTGTGTGTTTGTGCGTGTTTCAGTGTGTATCCGTGTGCGTGTGTGTATCTGTGTGTATGCTTGTGCGTGTGTGTATCTGTGTGTATGTGTGTGTGTCCTGGTGTATCTGTGTGTATGTGTGTGTGTGTATGTGTGTGTGTATGTGTGTGTCCTGGTGTATCTGTGTGTATGTGTGTGTGTATGTGTGTGTGTATGTGTGTGTCCTGGTGTATCTGTGTGTATCCGGGCGTGTGTGTGTGTGGGGCAGTTCATACAGATACTACTGTGTACGGTGACGTGTATGGGTAACTTAGAAGGCAGGTCTATTTTAGGGTCTGTGCGTCCTATAGCATAGCCTGCATTCCCCTGCCCTGCCATGGGGAAATAGAGGAGGGCTGAATTCCCTCCGAGATAAGTCCACTACTCTGGGTTAAAAAACAACATGAACATAAATAAATGGCATTCTCTGATTCATTTGAACCAAAGTACCTCACAGTAGCCCTAGTCGAAATCCATCCATGCAGAAGTGGAATGTGGCCTTTGGGCCGGATTCCAACAGTGCTTGGGCTTCATCTCTGGAGGTTCTGCGTCCGTGATTCTGAGCCTAGGCCCCAAACACAGCCTCAAATCACAAATCCAGTGGCATCTAGTGATCTTTATGATGCGAAGCTTTAGGAAGATATAGCAACGTGCAGGGCAATGCTAATGCCACGCTCAACCAGTTGAGTCAGACATGGCCACGAAGTGGTGAATAAAGACTAATGGGCATAAAGGATTCCTTCTATCCACCTTATGTTCCAAATGGGAACACAAAGGCGGCGTTCTCTACATCAACACAGACAGCCTTTGCCTGCTCTCACAGTATTACGCGTCCAAGCACCTTAATACAATATCAAACGATGAACATATTTCTGCTTCCTGCTGGGCCCATGTGGGGCTCTGATGCCCTGCGGTGCCGTTGGGACGTTTGAGGACACAGAGGAAGTCTTCGTGTTGCCCCTCTCCCCTGTACTTTTGGTTCCTCTCTCTTTCTCAAAGCCAGGTATTTATAGCTGTGACACAATGCCCCTTGCCTAGAACACTCCCTCCTTTCTTTCTCTCTCATTGTCTTTCTCTCTCCCTCTCTCTCTCACCCTCTCCCCCTTTCTATATCCCTCTCACTCTCTCCTTCCCTCCCTATCTCGCGCCCTCCCTCTCTCTCTCTCTCTCTCTCTCTCTCCCTTCTATCTCACACCCTCCCTCTGTCTCTCTCTCTCGCTCTCTCTCTCGCTCTCTCCCTCCTATCTCGCACCCTCCCTCGGTCCCTCTCCCTCTCTCCCTGACACCTTCCTCCCGCCCCTTACTGCCGGGCCGGCTCGCTACGCTGGCTGAGAGCTCAGGTTACTCTTCAGCTGCAGGCTGGGAACATGGCAGTGGAGGAGGCAGCAGACTTTCTACCAGAAGTAAGTGTTTGGATCGTACCTCCAGCCACTGGACTCCCTCTCTCTCTCTGTCTCTCTCCTCGCCCCGGGCACGGAGGCTGCTAACCAGGAGGATGGTTTAGTTGGTGTCAGCATCCAGCTTTCTGATGTTGCGTAGGGCTAGCCGCTAGTGGGGCTGTGCGGTGGTGGTGGTGGTGGTGGTGGTGGTGCTGTGCGGTGGTGGTGGTGGTGGTGGTGGTGGTGGTGGGGCTGTGCGGTGGTGGTGGTGGTGGGGCTGTGCGGTGGTGGTGGTGGTAGAGGTGGTGGTGGTGCTGGTGGTGGTGCTGGTGGTGGTGCTGGTGGTGTTGGTGGTGGTGGTAGAGGTGGTGGTGGTGCTGGTGGTGGTGGTGGTGGTGGTGGTGGTGGTGGTGGTGGTGGTGGGGGTGGTGGTGGTGGTGGTGGTGGTGGCGGTGGTGGTGGCGGTGGGTGGGGGCGTTCAGCGATGAGACACTGGCGGGTTGTGTGGAGAGCTGCCGTCGCCAACAGGACGGTTAGCAGAAGCAGCCGTGCCTGACTGCACCACTGTACTGCAGTGTGTGTGCGTGTGTGAGTGTGGGTCTGTTGATGGTCAAACGTTTGGTTTTTCAGCAGAGCAACACTTGTGCGTTGTGTGATGGTGTACATTGATTGTGCGTCGGCTGGGTCCTGGGGCAGCACTGAGACACGTCTCCAGACTGATGGATAGCGACCTGACCTTGGGCATGCGGCATGTGTGCGTCTTTGTGCGTGTGCAGTTTGTACATGTGTGCGTCTTTGTGCGTGTGCAGTTTGTACATGTGTGCGTCTTTGTGCGTGTGCAGTTTGTACATGTGCTGTCTGGGCTGTAGAGTGGAGCAGAGGAAAGTACTTTAATAAAGTACTTTAATATGCTGCCAAAGAGGAGAAATGCAGTTTGGAGAATCCAAAGGCTTGCAAGGGGTACAAATATGCTTTTCATGAGAGCATGTTGATCCCAAACAATGTTTCTGTTTGGTAAAAGTCACATCCCCATCTTTATATGGTCATTACCTCACTGTTACTGTTCATATGCTATATTGGATGAGTGAGGGAGTAAACAGAAGCTATGCTGAAAATGTATAACATTGATCAAATGACGTTGGACAAAAATCATGTTTGTGTCAAAGCTCTACGTGTGGGCAGCTACAGAGAGCTTGAGACAACCATCAAAATCCAGATATAATTTAAAGTACATCCCATCAGTGGATCTCCGACTACAGCGGATACGTTGCATACTGGCGGCTCAACATCTGGCTCACAGCGACAGATGCCGTCCAGGCATTGGTTACTTGACCGTCACATGATGTGCTGGCTAAGTGGAGCTCATAGCTTGCCTACCTAACCCCTACATCTGTATTAATTCACGATCTGACATCTCATGTCCAAGTATATGGTACATGAGATGGATAAAACGGTCAAGACAAAGAATTAAGAAACGATGTTTCATTGTTGTGCTCTCGTCCCTCCTGGCTCAGGGGCACAAGACCGCCCAGAAAATGCTTCCACTACTCTCGCTTGTTGTCATGCTTGTAGCAACTTTAGTGAAAGGTTTTGATTTAAAACCTTGTTTTAAACCACAAGCTAAGTTAGACTCCTCCTGCATTGCTAATAGTTGTACTCCGACCAAAATAACGAGAAAGCGAAAAAAGCAGGGCTTGCTGAGGAAATTCCACTTCCCAACGTGTTGGTGGCGGACAGAGAAACACCAGAGGTGTCTCGCGAGGCGGGAGATATGCCCAGAGGGGAACGTCTTAAAATAAACAAGCAGTCCGCTCGGCATTCCCTCTCTCTCGACAAGCGTGTGAAGATATGATCAACGCTGCTAATGCCTTTGACTGGGAGGTTGTCATGGTGTATTCCGGGGTGTGCAGGGGGACAGGTGTTATGCATGCCTTTCCCTTGCTACTCCAGTGCAGAGTGGTTCGTAGCTCTCGCCTCTCCCAGTGACGGACAGCCACGCTGGGAATGTTTAGGAGCAGGAGGGAGGAATGCTTGTGGCCATATGAGATAGGGTATAGGGCAGTGTGTCCTGACAAGCACCCTCAAAGTCTGGAGACTCCATCACTCGTCGTTTATTTCGTGTTTGTCGTTGTTTAACAAGCTACTGCTTCTGCCATCAAGCTGTCATGAATGAAACCGCATCGAACAGAGACTAATTGGGTGTGTGTGTGTATGTGTGTGTTAGTGTATGTGTGTGTGTGTGTGTGTGTGTGTGTGTGTGATGTCACTGTCCCTCCATGACTTCCTGCCGTGGCCCTGGGGAATAGTGCTGACCATAAAGACACACGCCTTACTCTCTGAGCTGTTTACTCTGTGAGTGTGTGTGTGTATGTGTGTGTGTGTGTGAGTGTGTATGTGTGTGTTAGTGTATGTGTGTGAGTGTATGTGTGTGTTAGTGTGTGTGTTAGTGTGTGTTAGTGTATGTATGCATGTGTGTGTGTGTGTGTGTGTGTGTGTGTGTGTGTGTGTCTAATGCTGAACACAGATAAG
>JACYXH010000014.1:172500-182500 GCA_026745465.1 Lota lota | reverse complement strand
CATCTAACTTAGTTCACTACCTGTGTTAAAAGACTACAATACACAGGCATCAAGCTGAATGCACTACCTTTGTTAAAGGACTACAATACCCAGCGTCAAGCTGAACTTGCAACCTGTGTTAAAAGTCTACATTTAGCTGCATTCCCATTGTTATAAAAGACCCAGCACCAAGATGAATTCACTTAATATGGGAATGTATCAACATGTAGTTTTGTTGGTTGTGCTTCATTGTGTCACTGTATTTGTGTTTGTTATTGTGGACTTGATGGTGCAGAAGGGATAGTATTTTGGGGGTACACCTACACCAATGTTATCTCAATGTGAAAGCAGTGATGTTTAATGAGTCTCTCATGTTATTTCCAATCCCTAACGTATGAATGGATGAATTCCCCACCGTCTAGTTCACCGTCTGTGCAGAAAGCCAGAGGCGACTCGCACCATCCAGTTGTGTGTAGCCGTGTCTGGAGGTTATCGCTGTCATACTCCATCTTCCCCATGTTCCCATACTGGCGCTTAGTGTTTCATAATGCTGCAGGTGTTATGTTGTTGTTGTTGTGGTTGTTGTGGTGGTGCACTTACCACCTCATCTCTCCTCTCCCTCCTTCCGACTACACTTCCTCTTCGACCCACCCTGCCCCGCCATTTTCCCTTTTAGATGATGGTGAATAGAACGACAGAGGTACATCTTCAACTATTTGCTCTGTTTCATTTCGCCATTTGTTTTCTATCTCTTATCCTAAGTTGTGCTCCCTCTCTCCTAGTTCTCCCCTCATCCTTTTGCCTTCTGTCTCCTCTCCTTATCACGATCAGTCATGACATCCAGTGCAAGCCTTCTTATGGCTTGTAGAAGTTCTTATTTGTGCTAGGATCTAACAGCCACGTTGGCTCTCTGGATGCCATACCTGTCCATGGCTCACCACACCTGCATTGCTTGCTACCTGTTTTCTGTAACCACAAGCCTGCTGTTTATTTTTGTTGCTTTTTAACAATCCACGGTTGCTAACAATCTTTTGGTCAATATTGGTTTGACAGGACAGGTCTACATTGCCATGGCAGTACAAAAACATTAAACATGCATGTTTAGCAAATCCTAGACAGAATCATGTCATCAATACTGAGATATAGATTCAGCAATGTTTCAGCATTTCGAGTTACTCTATGACGTGGTTTTACTTTTGTGGAACAGCTGTTTATGCTGAGACTAAGACGAGGTTAGGGCTGTTCCATGTGAGGTTAGGGTTAGGGTTAGCTGCGTTCACATGGATTCAGGCAGATGCTAGAGAGAGCATCTATGTGTTTACGAGAAGGGGGGGGGAGGGGGGGGGGGGGGAAAAGGGAGGAAAGGTAGGGGGGCTGGGGTGGGGAGTTGTTGCATGTTGGGTGGGTGGTGGTGTGGGGGGGGGGGGGGGGGGGTGGTGTGTTTGGCGGTTAACAGAGAGACCCTAAGACGAGGTTACTTATTTATGTACAGGTGTTATATGTGTCTGGGTGCTCTGGTGTGGTGCTGCTTCAACGGGTTGCAAACACGTGATGGTTCCGCTGTGCGGCCTTGCTAGAATGTTTGCCCTTCATGCTGTGCTTATGTGTGGTTCAAATTGCGTGGGGTTTCGGGCTGGCGGCCTCGATAATGGGGTATTTTGGTGGGTGGAGGGGGGTGGGTGTGGAAGGGGGGTGTCACAGCACTCACGCAGGACGTGAGAGTGATGGGCAAGCAGTAGGGCTGTTCCATGTGCACTTTGTTTGTCTTGCACTAACGACCTCAGTTACTTATTTATGAACAGGAGTTATATTTGACTGTGCTCTGTTGTGCTGCTTCACTGTGCAATACACTTTTATGTTACCGAGTGCTGCCTTGCTATAAAGTTTCCCATCATGCTTTGCTAATGTTGCTAACAACAAGCTATTTGAACGTCTGCGGCCATTGACAAATGATTTACTTCCTGTTGTAGTGATAGTCCTTGTTTTTACCTCCCGATTCCTATCTCTATCTGTCTCCCTCTCGCTCTCTTTCTATCTCTCTACCACTCTCACTCCATCTCTGTCTCTACCTCTCTCTCGACCCCTCTCTCTCTACCTCTCTATCTCTTGTCTAAATCGTTCCTCGCTCTCTCTCCCTCTCTCTCTTTCTTTCCACCTCTATCTCTTGTCTAAATCGTTCCTCCCTCTCCCCCCCTCTCTCTGTACCCCTCTCTCTCTCCCTCTCTCTCTCCCTCTCTCCCTCTCTCTCTCTCTCCCCTCTCTCTCTCTTGTCTCTAGCGGCTCCTCCACTCTCTCTCTCTCTCGCGCTCTACTCTTCACATATCTCTCTCCCCTCTCTCGCATCTCTTGGTCTCTCTCTGTCTCTCCTCTCTCTCTCTCTCTCACCGGGGGGCTTCCTCTCTCTCCTCTCCCCCTCTCTCCTCCTCGCCTTCCTCTGTCTCGCTCACCTGCACGTGTCTCTTCCCCCTCTCTCTCACTCCTCTCTCTACCCTCTCTCCCCCTCTCGCCCTCCACACTCCCTGTCTCCCCTTTCTCTCTCCCCCCCTCTCTCTTCTCCTCCTCTTCTCTGCTCTCTCCATCTCACCCTCGTCTCTCTCTCTCCTCTCTCGTCTGCCACATCTTCTCCCTCTCTCCCACTCCATCCTCCACCCGTCATCTCTCTCTCTCTCTCTCTTCTCTCACGTCTCACTCTCTCTCTCTCTCCCCCTCCCTCCCTACTCTCCCTGGTCTAATCCTGACCCTCTCGTCGCGCGCCGCTCAGAGCGGCTTCACCCCCCTCCACATCTCCGCTCACTACGGCAACATCAACGTAGCGACGCTGCTGCTGAACAGGGGGGCCGCCGTGGACTTCAAGGCCCGGGTGGGTGGTCCTCCCTCACCACTGATCCTACATGTGGCTGGTGGACACACACACACACATATTATATACTGTACACACACATACAGTTACCCGTGCACATCCACATTTTGCACACACACTGTGTTTGTATGTAGTGTACAAACACATGTACACACACACCAGTGTGCGCGCGCACACACACACACACACACACACACACACACACACACACACACAACACACACACACACACACATGTAGTGACTCTTTACTGAGACCCATAATTCTCCAGCTGCCACCCTCAATCCTCTGGCAGCAAAACAGACACACACTCGCAGTCTCAGTGATATATGATGCTCATTCCAAGGTGTGTGTGTGTGTGTGCGTGTGTGCGTGTGTGTGCTGTTTCTCCCTGGTTGTAAGCTTTTTATTTAGCATTCCTTTTTTTATTTAAACAATAAAACATGAAAATAAACATAGGGAATAAGGATGAAACGTATGGAAATGTAGAAAAATTATTTATTCGAATGTTTTTGTCATTTCCCCACTCACAATGATTTCCCAAAAGGTCTTCACGGTCCATGTATAATGCTAACATTCACTTCATCTATATTTACTCACTCCAGCCAAAGATGTAGCGTTTTTCTCTGATTTCAACCTTGGTGGTGCAAGAGACACCCGTGTTCATGAGCCTAAGGACAGCCGCAGAAGCTGTTGAGCTGTCGTTAGTGGCCTTCAGAGGGGGCTGGTGAGCCAAAGCCTGTAAAAACAAATGAAGCGCTGGTAGAACGATTTGATAGGAATTCATATTTGTGTGTTTGTTGTTTTGTGTGTGCAACTGTGCGTGTGTGTGTGTTTGCTCGTGTGTGTGTGTTTTCTCGTGTGTGTGTGTGTGTATGTTTGCTCATGTGCCTGTGTGTGTGTGTGTGTGCGTGTGTGTGTGTTTGCTCATGTGCCTGTGTGTGTGTGTGTGTGTGTGCGTGTGTGTGTGTGTGTTTGCTCATGTGCCTGTGTGTGTGTGTGTGTTTGCTCATGTGCCTGTGTGTGTGTGTTTGCTCATGTGCCTGTGTGTGTGTGTGTGTGTGTGTTTTGTGTGTTTATTCCCCATCCAGAACGACATCACGCCGCTGCACGTAGCGTCCAAGCGAGGGAACAGCAACATGGTGCGACTGCTCCTCGAGAGAGGGGCCAAGATCGATGCCCGCACCAAGGTCTGCACAGCCGCTGCTACACACACGTTATATATACACGTGTATATATGTGTGTATGTATGTATAATATATGTATAATGTATGGATATACTTTACTAATACAATGGACTTGGTGAACCAGGATGGGCTGACCCCCCTTCACTGTGGAGCCAGAAGCGGCCATGAGCAGGTTCTGGAGATGCTGCTGGACCGGGGAGCCCCCATACTGTCCAAGACCAAGGTACTAACTCTCTACTCGCTCTCCCTCTCTCTCTCTCTCTCTCTCTCTCTCCTCTCTCTCTCTCTCTCTCTCTCTCTCTCTCTCTCTCTCTCTCTCTCCTCTCTCTCTCTCTCTCTCTCTCTCTCTCTCTCTCTCTCTCTCTCTCTCTGTCTCTCTCTCTCTCCCTACCTACCTACCTACCTACCTCTCTCTCTCCCTCTCTCTCTCTCTCTCCTGCCTTGCTATCAGCTATGCTACTACCTAGCCTGTACTTTACACATCACTTTGTATTCATTAAACTGCCAACTGATCACTATCATTCCTCCCTCCCTCCCCCTCCCCCTTCCCCTCCCCTCCCCCTTCCCTCCCCTCCCCCTCCCCCCTCCCCCTCCCCTCCCCTCCCCTCCCCTCCCCTCCCCTCTCCTCCCCTCCCCTCCCCTCCCCTCCCCTCCCCTCCCCCTCCCCTCTCTCCCCCCTCCCCCTCCCTCCCCCCTCCCTCCCCCCTCCCCTCCCTCTCTCCCTCCCCCCTCTCTCCCCCCTCCCCTCCCCCTCCCCCTCCCCCCCCCTCTCCCTCTCTCCCTCCCCTCTCTCCCTCCCTCCCCCCTCCCTCTCTCCCTCCCCCCTCCCCTGCAGAATGGCCTCTCCCCGCTCCACATGGCCACGCAGGGTGACCACCTGAACTGCGTGCAGCTGCTGCTGCAGCACGAGGTCCCGGTGGACGACGTCACCAACGACTACCTGACCGCGCTGCACGTCGCCGCCCACTGCGGCCACTTCAAGGTCGCCAAGGTCATCGTGGACAAGAAGGCCAACCCCAACGCCAAGGCCCTGGTGAACACCACGCCGCTCGCAGCATTGGTGCTAGGACAGTCACCAGGGAGGGAGGGAGGGAGGGAGAGAGACAGAGAGAGAGAGAGAGACAGAGAGAGACAAAGAGAGAGAGAGACAGAGAGAGACAAAGAGAGAGAGAGACAGAGAGAGACAAAGAGAGAGAGAGACAGAGAGAGAGACAGGGAGATAATTCCTTCCTTCTTCCCAATCAATTTCCTCTTCCTTCCTTATAATTCTTCCTTTCCGTCTTCCTTCTCACTATTCCCCCTCCTTCCTTGTAGTTTTCTCTCTTTGTTCCTCTCCTGGTTCCTGTCCTTCGTAGAGCAGAACCAGATCAGAACGAGGGGGGAGAGAAGGAGACACGCAGCCAGAAGAATAGCCATGACACCCCACGCTGTTCTGGCATAAATCCTCCCACTCTGTAATGGGAGCAGTCTGGGTGTGGTTAGAGCAGAGAGAGAGAGAGAGAGAGAGAGAGAGAGAGAGAGAGAGAGAGAGAGAGAGAGAGAGAGGGAGAGAGAGAGAGGGAGAGAGAGAGAGAGAGAGAGAGAGAATTGGGGTGAGGATATGGCGAGAGGCATGAAGTCATTCAACTTCAGAGGCGAGCCAGAAACCTCAAGGCTCAGGGAGGGAGGGAGGGAGGGAGGGAGGGAGCAGGGGAGGGAGGGAGGGAGCAGGGGAGGGAGGGAGGGAGGGAGGGAGAGAGCTGTGTGTGTGTGTCTATGTGGATCTCATGTTCATGGCTGTCTGCAGCGCGTTTGTGTTTGTGTGTTTTATAGCCCAAAAAAAGAAAGAACAAAAGAAAACGACGGTAGTAATAAAGCAGTGTTCGTAATAAAGCATTTATCTAAGCACTGGTTCCATCGTTTGCAGTCTGACAGGCCACTGCCAACTCTTCCACACACACACGCACACACACACACACACACACACACATGTTAGAATAATCTGGTCAGCTACCAAGGGGTGGGGGAGAGAGAGTGAGAGAAAGAGTGGACTTTCCACATGGTTCCACACTGCTCTGCTCCAGCACGGAGAACCCAGCCAGTGTGTGCGTGTTTGAATGCCCCTTGTGATGTTCTCTCCTTCCTCTTCCTCTTCCTCTGTGTGTTCAGAATGGTTTCACTCCGCTACACATCGCCTGTAAGAAGAACCGGCTGAAGGTGATGGAGCTTCTTCTGAAGCACGGGGCTTCCCTTCAGGCAGTCACCGAGGTAGGCACGCGCGCGTGTGTGTGTGTGTATGTGCGCGTGTGTGTACAGTATATGTGTGTGTGTAAAGAGAGGGATCTGTGTAAATGTGGAATGTAATGAGATTGTCCCAGTATCACAACATTTAGCCTGTAGCAGGCAGGAGGCAAAGTGTCTGTTTGTCTTGATCTTGACCACAGGGCAGCGTTTTACCTGTGTGGAATGGGTTTTGTATCAGTCTAAAATTCATTAACCTCTCAGTATGGAATGGCGATAATGGCCCATATGGAGGTCCAAAGAGGATTTTGTTACCGTATTTTGTTACTTTGAAAACCAAAAGTTCCTCTCCGCCGTGATGCAGTGGACCCACATTCTGTATCATTCATAAAATCCATTCTTCGATTCGAGTGCAACGATAATCATAGTGCAATGCTTTTAGGCACTCTGGCAGTCAGGGTACTGTGGACATCGTCTCAGCCAACTGGCATCCTTCCATCGGTAAAACTCTCCGCAAGCCACGAGAGATATAAACACGTAATGTAGTGACAAGTAATGGCGATGAAGGCATCGGGAATCTGTGCTATAATATAATATATATATATAATATAAATATACTTATGTACTACAGTATGTTGGAGCGAGAAAGTCTGAGAAAACTCAGAATCAGGACACATCACTGCTGTGCATGAGTTCCAGTGTGGGACATTTCAATGATCTATACTGGGAGACTGCTGGAAAGGACTGGAAGAAGCCAGTGATGGTTTCCTACCACTACCCTATTGATCACTCCCCTTATTTCTCTCTCTCTTGTTCACTGTCTCTCTGTCTTTGTGTGTGTCTCTCTCTCTTTCACTTTGTCTGTCTCTGTGTCCCTCACTCACTCTCTCTCTGTCACTCTCTCTGTCTCTGTGTCTCTCTCTCCTGTCTCTCTCTTCTTCCTGTCCTCTGTCCCTCCTTTTCCTCCTTCCGTTCCTCCTCCGTCCACTGTCCGTCTTCCTCCTTCCTCCATGTCTTCTCCTCCTGTCTCCTCCTTCCTTCCGATCCCCGCCTCAATCTTCAGCCTCCTCCTTCCAGTCTTCTGTCCTTCCTCCTCTCCCTCCTCTCCTATTCCTCCTTCTCCTTCCTCCTGTCCCCCCCGCCTTCCTCCCCAGTACCTTCCTCCCGTACTTCCGCACCCCTCACCCTCTTCCTTATAATGTTCCCTTCCTCCCTCTTGGTCCTTCCTCCTCCCTCCTTGTTCCTTCTCTCTCCCGCATCCTTCCTCCCTGTGTTCCTCCTTCTCCTTTTCACACTGTCCTTCCTCCTTCCGTCCTCCTTCTGTCCTTCCTCTGTCCCCAGTGTTCTCCTCCGTCCTTCCTTCGTCCTCTCCTCCTTGTCACGTGTCTTTCTCTCCTCCTTCCTCCTTAGTGGTCCCTGTCTCTTCATTCCTGTTTTCCTTCACTCCCATCCTCCTAATTCTCCTCGATCTGTCCGTCCGTCCTTCTCCCTCTCAACCCTCCTTCTTGTCTCATCCTTCCTCCCTCTCGTCCCCGTCCCCCGATCCATTTGGCAGCCTTCAGCCATGACAACATTCCAGCTGCTCACCTCAGCAAACACAACCAACGTGGTGAGATTTACACTTCCTGCTCTTTCTTTCTATCCATTTTCTAACCCTCCCTCCTTCCTTTGCTCTGCGTTCTGAACATGGAAACAGAGGAAGACAGCGAGGGAAGATCTAGACTCTAGAGCGATAGCAGCAGAGGGAGGGTTGAGAGAGAAGGGGGAGGAGAGAAGGGGGAGGAGAGAAGGGGGAGGAGAGAAGGGGGGAGTTCCTCTACGAAGTGAAAGATGGAAAGACAACTGTGTTTTCCTGCTCTTAAACTCCGACTGCTCCGACGCCCACTCTGTCTCTGTGGCCATGTTACCGTAGAAACGGAGTATTATGGCACGTCATTATGGTGAGATGGGTGGGGGTCCCTCTCTCTCTCTGTTTCTGTCTCTCACTTTCTCTCTTTCACTGTTGTGAACACACACACACACACACACACACACTTTGTCTGTGTTCCTGACCAGAGTGGAAGGCAGCAGGACGAGCAGTGAGGTGAGAGCCGTCTGTTCCATGTGTGAGAGAAAAGAATTGGCCACAGAGAGCAGAGTTACTACAGAAGACTCAGCTAGGAAAGACAACTTGTATGTGCCTACGTGCTGCCAGGCGTTTTAACCCTTTTTTTGTGTGCGTGTGTGTATGTGGATGTGTGTCTGTGTGCGTGTGCGTCTCTGTGTGCGTGTGTGTATGTGTGTGTGTGGATGTGTGTCTGTGTGCGTGTGCATCTCTGTGTGTGTGCGTGTGTGTGTGTGTGTGCGTGTGTGTGTGTGTGTGTTCCAGCGAGGAGAGACTGCGCTCCACATGGCTGCTAGAGCAGGACAGTCTAATGTTGTGAGATATCTGGTCCAAAATGGAGCCCGCGTCGATGCCAAGGCTAAGGTAAAACATAAAACACCTGTGTGTGCGTGTGTGTGTGTGTGCGTGTGTATGCGTGTGTGCGTGTGTGTGTGTGCGTTTGTGCGTGTGTGTGCTTGTGCATGAGTGTGTATGTGTGTGTGAGCGCACAACCAACAATTTAATGCTGGACTTAAAAGTGTAACTTTGACAGCTGTGCATGTATGCGTATTGTTTCATATTCCATATGACCGTAATCTGTGTGTTTGTGTGGGTCAAGAATCAGTCAAGTATCACAGCTTAAAATGAAAGCCTTGCTAAGAGCGACATGTTTAGATACATGTTAAATACAAGTCTGCATCGCTAAGTCATGTCAAACCTTTATTTAGAAACGTGCTTTCAAACTTTCCAAAGGTTTGCCATTCAGGATTTTAACCACAAGCACCAACCCATCCATTACCTCGTCATATAAAAAGGCCACCTCTCCAGTAAACATTGTCTGGAGCACCTTAATAGGCAGGTTCCGACATAAGGGCCTCTTCAAAAAGCCCAGAAACTAGGCGGACAGCGCGGAATTGTAACACAATATTTGTACAAAATACAAAAGGAGTCGGTTCCAGCAGGGAACAGGATACCGCTGAACTCAGTTGTGTCTGTGTCTCAACGTTGAAGTATTTCAACGTAGGATGTAAACATTAGCCAATCAGAGGAGTCCCCTGTTCTGTTCAGTGAAGAGTTGGTCCGCCCCGCAGGACGACCAGACGCCGCTGCACATCTCCAGTCGGCTGGGGAAGCCCGACATCGTGCACCAGCTGCTGGCCAACGGGGCGTGTCCGGACGCCACCACCACCTCCGGGTACACGCCCCTGCACCTGGCGGCCCGCGAGGGCCACCGGGACGTGGCTGCTGCCCTGCTGGACCAAGGGGCCGGCCTGGGCATCACCACTAAGGTACAGCCCCCCGTCTCCCGGCAGCCGGAACGCCGGGGGGTTACGCGACGTTCCCGGATGGAACTCCGGGAATGGGGTCGCTCCAAATGTGCGTTATTGGCGAGAGAGAGATGGCGGGACTTGCCAGTATGCCGCGGGGGAGCGGTATTGGTTTCAGTCACCTGGGTTTAGCGGCGGGAGAGAGGAATCCGTCCTCGTCACATGCCTTGGAGATTGCTCAAATTCTTTGTAAAGAAACCTCTCCTTACTCTCCTTGTCTTTGTCGTGGTTATTCCTGTCATGTTGTGTGAATGGAAATCGCGTTGCGGTAGACTTGGACACTCATGCCCCTCTCTCAGCCCAGCCAGCGGGGGTTACAGCTACGTTTGTGTACATAAATAGA
>JACYXH010000014.1:152500-165000 GCA_026745465.1 Lota lota | reverse complement strand
CCTTCGTGAGGGTTGGTCACCGTTTGTCCTTCTTATGTCTTGACTGCAGATGGTCACAGAGAAGCACAGGATGAATGTCCCGGAGACCATGAACGAGGTGCTGGACATGTCTGACGACGAAGGTAAGTCATCCAGTCATCCATTTTATGAGTCGCTAAGATTGATGTCTATCTGAAACACATCGATCTCTATCTAAAATGGCTGCCGTCGACGCCACATCCTTCATCCCGTCCCAACAGAACGAGGTGGTCCATCATATCAGCCCTGCCTCAAGCACTGCAGCTCAGGGCCGCTCTGAGAGAGTGTATCGCTTAGGGTGGGCCAAAGGCTACTGGGTTCGATGCCTAATGTCCGCTGTGTCTCGAGGGCGATGCCTAACCCTGAATATGTATCTACAAATTTGAGGACAAATCGGATGTCATTGCTTTGATTAACGCGTCTGCTAAATAACTAAATTATTCGATTAAATCAAAGAACGTGCAATAAAAGACTAAGAAGGAAGACCTTCACTTCAAAATGTTCTCAGATTTGATACATAATTCATATTATATAATGATTGCCCTTGATGAAAGGTGCTACCATTTAACTTAATCTTTATGGCTTGAATCGTGAACCTTAAAGTTGTATTCAAAACATACAGTTAGAGCATTCTGGAGCGAAGTCTTCTTCAAATTGTAATCATCTGTTTATTATTTCATCATCAATATGATTTAATTTTTAACCCTTTCTTTTTCCATCTCAATCACAGTCAGAGCCAATGTGCCCGAAATGCTCATTGAGGACTATTTATCAGATATTGGAGAAGGTATTTTCACTTCCATTCAATTACTTTTCTTTCCCTTCATCATTCCTTTTAATGTGTTTTCTCTTCCCTTCTTTACTCCACTCACCTAAACCCAAAGAGTTGAATGATTTTAAACATGTCTGGTAGTACTTTTACCCGGTTAGACATGTGGTAGATAGTGCAGGACCTCTGCTACGTCAAAGAGACCGTTAAGAATGTGCCGAGGGAGACTTTGACCCATTTTATTATTATTCCACTTTGTACGAGATTCTTTTTATTCGGCTTAGTCATTGCAAAGACTGAGCTAAAAGCGTGAAGTGTGTGTCCTTGTTCTCTGCGGTTGTCACGGTTACTGTGGCTGCCATGGCGGGTGTGTAACAGATGTATTTTCCCTCGCTAGAGTAGAGTACACACACACACACGCACACATACAGACACACACACACACACACTCGATCCTTTGTCTTTTGAGGATTGTCGCTGACGTGGCTGTTGTAGTTTCATACATGTGGGGCCAAAGCAAACAGTGTCAGCTGCTGTGGTGTGTGTGTCTGAGCGTGTGTGTGTGTGTCTGAGTGTGTGTGTGTGTGTGTGTCTGAGCGTGTGTGTGTCTGTGCGTGTGTGTGCATCTCTTTTCTCATGTTCTGTGGCTGAAAGCCTTCAGAGTTTTTTTGCTGAACTTGATCTTTTCAAATAATATTGTCAGTCAATGAGAGAGAGAGAGAGAGGGAGAGAGAGAGAGAGAGAGAGAGAGAGAGAGAGAGAGAGAGAGAGAGAGAGAGAGAGAGAGAGAGAGAGAGAGAGAGAGAGAGAGAGAGAGAGAGAGAGAGAGAGAGAGACAAGAGAGAGAGAGAGAGAGAGAGAGGATTGTGAAAGGAAGAGAGGTTTGCTTTGCTGCAGGGAGGGAGATTCATATTGGTCTCATCTTTTTGAATCATTGGTTGTGGTTCCTCCCATCTTCACCAGAACGGGAGTGGTGTTACTGGAAAAAGAGACTGCAGTGATAGACTATGAAAAGGAAGATAAAGTTCAATGAAAAGATGGAGATGCATTATGACTAAAACAATAAGATACTGCGGCCTAGTGAGAATCATGTGGAAGTAGTGATCAACACCTTAGTATAAATAATTATACTGCTAGGAACAAACAGAGAGGTATAATGAATACCCCATGACAAAGCTTTTCCTAATATCACCATGGTAACTGAGCTCATCCAGAGCAGAGGAAAACATCAGGGGTTTGTAGATGATTGTGTCTCCTCTGTCCTACTGAGGTCTTACTTGGCTCTCTGGAGAAGGTCTATGGAACGCCTTCCACATATAGATCATACAGCTCAGTGTCCACAAAGGAAGTAACTTCTAAAGTAAAAGCTCAAAAAGTTCAACTTCCCACAGACTGCGGAGGTCTTTTCGTTCGTGAGCTATCCTTGGTTTTATAGCTATTCCGTTTTGGATGAATTCAGATTGTCTATTGAAAGCTGGGACGTTCTGTTTCCCAAGCTTGACTGCCCGTGTCTGCTGGTAAACATGTCTCATCATACCACGTGTTCCACAGACCATAATGCACATAGTACAGGATATACCCAAAAATATATATTATTACAATCAGCTACTTCAAATATGATTATGATTCATACTGCAATTACAGAAATGATAGCAGCGGCTTTGTCTATGTTTGAACAGATATGGATGTTGGGAATGTCATCATCAACTATTCCTGTAAGTGTAAAGAAAATGATGGATCCAACTAACCTGTTTGAAGTGATGAACTAATATAAACATAGTCTGTCTGCGTTTGTAGTGTGTTTGATGTTTTCAGTGTAGATGCCTTGTCTATTTATACGTTTACACACACACACGCGTACACACACACACACACACTCACACATTGCAACGATTAAAATATCCACTAACACACACTGCCACCATGCATCCAAATTAGGAAATTTTGAAGATGATCTGAAGTTGTAGATACACATCAAAATGTAACGTGGGCTTATGGGTGCATAACGTAACATGGTCCTACATGCATCGCCCTGATATTTACATGCACATAGCTTATATCTAATATTTCTCTTTCACCTTCATGTGTTTTGCAGCAGCTGGTCTAAATATAGCTCTGGTTGTTTTGCTAACAGAGGCGAGCACTGATCAGCACGGTGTCTGTTAGCTCCAGTGAACGCTGGGCTGATCTTTAGCTAATTGTAGTGCGGAGGATACGCTAAGCTGACACCACTCAACTCAAAGCTCGGTTCCTCTGTGGAATGAAATGATTGAGATGAACAGATTGATCCACCCGGATGACATAACAACGGTAGTCGCGGTGACGGTGGTTTGGAACGCCGTCTGTGTTCCCAACTACGGTTTTCCCAACTACGGTTTTCCCGGCTGGGTCTGGCCGGTTGATAAAAGTTGTCAACGTTTTGGGGGAATTTATTAAATATATTTAGCTTCAAGAAATGCAAAAAACAATCTTGATGAATGGAAATAAAGGAATATACCGGCAATAAAACAAAACAATGAATATTAGTAATAGTCATAAAAAGTAATATTTTAACATAGATATTTCCTTTCCATAATCATCTCATCACCTCTCTACAATAACCCATGGAGTGGAAGAGGCCAGATCTAGAAGTACATTTAAACATTAAAACCGACCAATGGGAGAGAGGGACGGAAGGGCAGAAGGGACAAAACAAGTTTGAGTAGAAACTTTAAGCCGTATACCCACTTACTATTCCTGTCCCAGATTCCACTGGAGGTGTCCCATTCAAAAACACACACACACACACACACACACACACACACACACGTGTCCACAAAGTGGACAATCTTAGACCGCAGAGGAGAGGGTGGGGGGAGAAAGCTGATCTGTTTGTGTGAGCAGTGGGCTGGAGCAGGAAAAAAGATGGTGAGAGAGAGAGAGGGATAAAGAGCGAGACAGACTGATTATGCAAGGTAGAATGGGGGTACAGTGTGTGTGAGTGTGGGTGTGGCTGTGTGTGTGAGAGACATTGTATGCTAAAAAGAGAGAGAGAGGGAGGGAGAGAGAGGGCTTGCCAGAGAGCGACGGTGTTTACAACAGCGTCATTGAAAGGCAGAGTGAAAAGTGAACGTGAGAGCGAGAGCCAGTGGAAGCCCATGTGAGAGCGAGAGCCAGTGGAACCCCATGTGAGAGCGAGAGCCAGTGGAACCCCATGTGAGAGCGAGAGCCAGTGGAACCCCATGTGAGAGCGAGAGCCAGTGGAACCCCATGTGAGAGCGAGAGCCAGTGGAACCCCATGTGAGAGCGAGAGCCAGTGGAAGCCCATGTGAGAGAGCGGGTGTGCGCTGAGACCAGGACAGAGCAGACACGCGGCAGGCCAGCGCTGTTTAGACCCAGCAGCTGATTCAGGAGCGCCGAGGCACCGGACCGTCGGACCGGATGAAGTGTTGTAAAAGGACCGGAGGTGGGTTCTGGGTTCTGGGACCGGGACCAGACTCTGGGGAATCCCCGGGCCAGTTGGGACTGAAGGGAACTCATGCCTGAAACGGCCCCAGATGGGGGGTCTGTAGAGGTCTGGGAGGGGGGGTGGGGAGGGGGGAGGGGTTCTAGTGACGGGGGAGATAAGGGCTCATAGGGCTAGAGGATTGGGTGCAGGGAGAGGGGGAGGGAGGGAGGCTGGGTGGCTGTTGGAATGTAGTCTTTCTTTCTCTCTCCGCCTGCATGCACTTGTCGTGGTCTCCCCCGTCCCCTCCCCCTCTCTCCCTTTCATCCCGGCTGCGGTCGGGGGTGTGGGTCTAGGTTCCAGGATCCAGCGCTCCGGGGAATAACTCTTTAACTAACCTTAACTCCATGCTTTCCCTCTGGCCTCACATTGGATGTTTGTTTTCCTCTGGTTTGCGTTTGTTCTGCTGGGAGTGATGGTGGTACTGGTGGTACTGGTGGTACTGGTGTACTGGCAGAATCAGGTTGTCTAAAGCTTTAAGTGTTGTGTTTTCTAACCATGGGGCCTACTGTAAATCCATTGCTAATATAACTTTTAAATGTATTAAGCAAGACGGTACAACCTTGGTACCTGCAACTAAGCTTTTCTCTCATTTGAATGAATTTGCAGTTAGGATTAAAATATGTGTCAAAATTATTTCAATTATACGATACTGTCAATACAAACTTCAAATTCACTTATTTATATGTATGTGAATTTATTATAATCATTCATCATCATACATTTCTAACGTGAACTAGTTATTAGTGTTTTGTTAATTATTATTTTGCCACATAATTTCTACATTCTAAACTACATTCTTTGAAAGCGACTTATGTCACTTAGTCTCGTTGTTTGTTCAAACACATGCACATACTGTATGTGTTTGTGTGTTCTCTTGGTTTTGGTGTGTAAGGCCAAATCAAACTGTAGCAGAGCCCCAGGGTCATCTGAGTATTGATCGGTCTGTACATGGCCCTCCCTCTCTGAGAGAGAGAGAGAGAGAGAGAGAGAGAGAGAGAGAGAGAGACTAGGGCTCGATCAACCCATTCTGCAAGAGGAACTATCTAAACATTTTTGAAGCACATAGTGACAGTCACATGCCCTTGACTGTAAAACGAAGAAGAGGGGAGAACATGAGTTTTTGTGACCACGGTGGTAAAAGTAAGTTCTGCTGGTGTGCGTGGACCTTCTCCAGGCTGTACTGTGTGAGTCTCTGGCGTGGCATTGTACAGACTGTGTGTGGACCTTCTCCAGGCTGTACTGTGTGAGTCTCTGGCGTGGCATTGTACAGACTGTGAGTGGACCTTCTCCAGGCTGTACTGTGTGAGTCTCTGGCGTGGCATTGTACAGACTGTGTGTGGACCTTCTCCAGGCTGTACTGTGTGAGTCTCTGGTGTGGCATTGTACAGACTGTGAGTGGACCTTCTCCAGGCTGTACTGTGTGAGTCTCTGGCGTGGCATTGTACAGACTGTGTGTGGACCTTCTCCAGGCTGTACTGTGTGAGTCTCTGGCGTGGCATTGTACAGACTGTGTGTGGACCTTCTCCAGGCTGTACTGTGTGAGTCTCTGGCGTGGCATTGTACAGACTGTGTGTGGACCTTCTGCTGTGGCTCTCGCAGGTCAGGGTACGAGAGAGCAGGAAGGTCTGCAGGAGGTCAGAGGCAGATAGAGATAAAGAGGAAGAGTGACATTGTTAGAGAGAGAGAGGGAGGACATTAAACTCTTAACAGTCAGAAGGAGATATCAGAGGCAGATAGTGTTGATGAGGAGATCATTTGAGACAGAGAGACGAAGGACCTTTAACTTACACCACTGATGTCACCGCTGGTGAGAATAGGCAAAGAGAGTGAGAGATGGTTAACCTGTGTGTGCTTGGAACACATATTCTTCCAGTTGATCTTGTTATTTAAAACAAAAGGTTTTAGTTTTTGATCTTCCCATGCTCTGCGCTCCAAGCGGTTTTGGACGAGATCGGGAGAAGCTAGAGAACAGCAGGACCAGGGTGGGATGTTCGGAGAGGTGTGCCCTAACCCTGCTGTGACCCCCCCCCCCCCCCCAGGTGATGACGCCATGACGGGGGACACTGACAAGTACCTGGCCCCCCAGGACCTGAGGGAGCTGGGGGATGACTCCCTCCCCCAGGAGGGCTACATGGGCTTCAGCATCGGCGCACGCTCCCAGAGGTAACAGACACGCATACACACACATACACACACACACACACACACACACACACACACACGCATACACACACACACACACACACACACACACACACGCACACACACACACGCACACACACACACAGCACACACACACATGCATACACACACATATACATACACACACACACACACACACACACACACGCATACACACACACATACACACACACACACACACACACACACACACACACGCATACACACACACACACACACACACACATGCATACACACACATGCATACACACACACACACACACACATATACATACACACACACACACACACACACACACGCATACACACACACACACACACACACACACACACACACACACACACACATGCATACACACACACACACACACACACACACATATACATACACACACACACACACACACACACACACACATGCATACACACACACACACACACATATACATACACACACACACACACACATGCATACACACACATACACACACACACACATATACATACACACACACACATGCATACAGACACATACACACACACACACACATATACATATACACACACGCATACACACACGCATACACACATACACACACACACTCCAGAACACATGCACACACACATATACACACACACACTCACATACCAGCACACCCACACTTACACAAACACACACACTCACATATCAGCACACACGCACACACACATACATACACACACCTGTACACCTGTACCTGTCTCTCTCCCGCCCTCTCTCTCTCTCCCTCTCTGCTGCTGATCTGTTATTTAGCCTTCTCTTAACCTTTCCTCCCCCAGACATACCAGTACGGTACATTACAGCAACATTAAGCTGTTGCTCCCAGTAGGGGGAACGTTTCCATGAGTTGCTGGAAGGTCAGGGACTGGCTCTGATGCCAGGGGGATATTTGCTCGGCATCGCAGGCAAACAAACAGAAAAACACGTGTTCTGAAGCACTCAAGGGTGAGAGAGAGAGAGGGTGGGGGAGGTATTGAATTCTTCAGTAATGACACACATCGGACCACAGGAAATGAGAAGCGTGTTCGATTCTACCGCCGCTCCAGACAGAGTTTATGAGCGCGTTAGTTCACATGTTAGTGTGTGTGTGTGTGTTGGGGAGTAATCACCTCAAGCGTTTATCAATCAATGTTTATCGATCAATATTTTCCATGCAATAACCTTCAACGATTTGTGTTGTGTGAAAGAAAACATACAGAGTTCGCAATCTGCTTTTTACTGTGTGATTTAAAAATGCCGCGCAGTTGATCGTGCTGCAAAATAAACATAATACCTTCAATGGCGTCATTTGGTGACATAATCCTCCATCTGTATCAAGCGTCTCAGCCAGACAGCTTGGCCAGACAGCTTGGCCAGACAGCTTGACAGTCTGCCAGTCAAACAGCCAGACAGACACAGGGGTACACAGGCCGGCGAGCTGCTGACTTTGTTAGCCGTTAGCCGCAGTTAGCTGCCCCTCTGCTGGGGTTCTTCTGCTCTCTTCATCTCTTCTGTCCAACCTTCTCATCCTCCTTTTCTCCTCCCTCATGTCCCTTCTTACCGTTAGTGCGAGAGTCAGGTAAGGCGACAGGCATGAAAGGAAATCCTGACCCTTTACCCCACCTACCCTCCAGTCCCCACCCGACCCCACCCCCATCATGGCTGTCATTGATCGAACGTAACACAGCACTCATCTGCATACTGCCATTCATTGGTCGTTGATTATCTTCAATTCTAAAATCCAGTCATTTCCAGTTCCTGTGCAATTTATTGAACCAATCGCAGACACAAAATCAATCTTCTATGTGTCTCTTCTACGTTTGTTGTATCTGCATTTAATTTGTCTAAGCCGTTGTGGTTGTGTGCTGTGGCTTTGTGCAGTGTTCTTGTCGGATTCGTACTGTTTTGGTTCTGTTTTGTATTTGTGTTTAAAAACGGCCCTGGAGCCTGTTCTTGTTCAGCGAAAAGCTGCAGCGTTTGCTTTTGTCTTGGACAGGAATGTCCTGTCTTCTGCTTGGTGTTGTGTGTCTCCCGCTCTGCTTCCAGAGACCTGGGTCTGGTAGTGCATAGCTCCCAGTTAGTATAGATGTGATTTATTATGCCGTAAATACCTTGATTATGCCGAGAGGTACAGGAGAACGTCCTGTTAAGAAGGGGAAACGCCTGTCTCCACTCTTAACCATTGCATGTACCTTCATGTGTTGTACTTCATATATTTAGTTTATATGGAGTTTATGGATCAACAAGTTACCAGTTACTGTCCCTTAAGAGTACTGCATTGCACTTTGCGTACATGTTGTTTTTAAAGTAAGCATAGATAATGTCAGAGGGATTAAAGCTGAAGGAATTTATACTCTAAAATCCCCAAATCAAAGTCCAGCCTTTAGCACATGGATTAAATCGTTAGTATTCAGTCCCACTTGAGCATCTCTTGCCCTGAAGTGTTCTCTGAGTATCCACCCCCCCCCCCCCCCCCCCCCATAGTGTTTTGTACTGTGGTCTGATGGACATGGTGGTGTGATGCCATAGTGTAGGCATGTTCATCACATTTCGTCATGAGAATGCTTCTCGTTTTGCTTCATACATCTCATGATTATCTCCAAGCAGCCATTTTATAACAAAGCTCATCTGGTTTCTACATTTCCCATCGTCCTACAGTTCATGTACTAAGGAGGGCAGACCAAACCAGCTGAGATGTACAATGGTTACCCCATTCCTTTACACGTGTGCTGGATGCTTTTCAGTTGTTAATCAAACGAGTTTGATATATTCGCTGGTTCAAGGCTGTACGTCCGGAGGTAGACACAGACCCTAGAGTCAACCTTCTCAATGTAAACTCCACTAACAGCATCGTGAGACCATTTCTAACCAGGAATGATACAAGCGTTGACCCAAAAGGGTTATGCATGTTCAGATCAGGTCTCTGGAAGCTGCATGCATTTTAATATTTATTTGTCTGTTTGTGTTTTTTGTTTGTGTTTTTATATTTTTTTCTGTACACTCCACACTTTTTTTCCTGGCCCCTCTCTACCCCTCCCCCTCAAACCCCGTCTTCCATTGTCCCGACGACTGTTGTCATGGTAACACCTGACCACCACCACCACCCACGCCCCCAACAACTACCCACACCCACCCATCCAACACCAAGCCTGCGCTCCTTCAGTTCCGACAGGTCCAACACCCTGAACCGAACCTCCTTCACCAGGGACAGCATGCTGATCGAGGAGATCCTGGCTCCCAACAAGGAGACGGTAAGCACCCTGCACACCACAATACACAAATGATTCAATATAATGTTCTCATAGGAGGCCAACTTCAGCCTCCCGCTAGCACAGTAGCACTCAGTAACCCCCTCCCAACGGAAGAGACCTTTCAGGAGGAGTCATCGTAGGCTAGCACAGTAGCACTCAGTAACCCCCTCCCAACGGAAGAGACCTTTCAGGAGGAGTCATCGTAGGACAAACCCCGCTGTCGCTCATAGCACCACTTATGGTTCTGCTCCTATCGAGTACCGTGGACACGTGGTCCAGGTCAATGTGAGCTATCTTCCCCTGTTTGGTCTGCTCGTCCTACGATGACACCGCTGGGATAAGGGTCTGCTGAATATTCTCTAAGTGTTGGTGATACCTCCTCTCTCTTGTGTGTCCAGGGGCTCTGTATGGAGAAGTCTTTCACTCTAGAGCCCCACAATAAGGTAGTCTGTAGAGCTGAACTCCTGCCAGTGCATGTCAAAGGTCAAACGTAAAGGTCATCCTTTGTTATTGGGGTATGAAGCGAATAGATTTTGTTAAGGGGACAAATGCACTGCCTGTTAAATTGCACGTGTTTATTTTTGTTGTTGAGTTGCGACCCAACAGATTTTAATTTTAAATTGTAAGAAATTGCTTGCGTTAGCCAACGCATCATTGCCTGCATGTGGTCATGGTCACTGCATGGTTCCAAGATGCGCGCGGCGTAGTGTCGTTGCCTCTGAGGCTGTGTGATCGTACGAAGCATCAGGCCGTCACCCGTACAGAGGTGGGGGACATTCTCGTTAAAAACACCTCAGAAATCCTGAGGCAGCTCTTTGATTGGTTATAATAATAATATGAACGTTACAATTAATATAATATGAATAATAACGCATTGGATTCATATGGCACTTTATTCAATACATTACACATTTAAGGACAACTATTTAGAAGGAAGGAACATTATAATGAAGGAATGAGGGTTGGCATAAGCATGCATGGATGCCTTTTTGAAAAAAGAAATGCATGGTTCTGTTCTGCCTCACGCCTTATGACCGGTTGTAGCAGCGTTATCATGATGACTACCGATGCCTCTGCCATCGCCCCTTCAAAGTTTGAATGACTCAAACTGGTTTAAGTCCTGTTTATTTTGTGTTGGGGGAGCGGGGAATGCCTCTCTTGTTTTGAGTCCGGACAGTGATGAGGACGAATGCCTGCTCCTAATCTGATCTCACTGAGCTCTGCCTGCAGCCGTTTCCCCCATGGACCTCTTGGTATGCAGTGTGAGGTTCTCACCTTCCTCCTCCCTCCTCCTCCTCCTCCTCCTCCTCTTCTCTTCCCCCCCCCCCCCCACAGCACCTGGCCGTCGCCAAAGACGTGGACAGTGAGTCTCTGAGGCGCTACAGCTGGACCACGGACACGCTGGACAACGTCAACCTGGTGTCCTCTCCCATACACTCCGGGTAAGGACCTGTCAGTCACTAGGTAACCATCAGGTTAGCTTCACTGTAGACCTGTCAGTCACTAGGTAACCATCAGGTTAGCTTCACTGTAGACCTGTCAGTCACTAGGTAACCATCAGGTTAGCGTCACTGTAGACCTGTCAGTCACTAGGTAACCATCAGGTTAGCTTCACTGTAGACCTGTCAGTCACTAGGTAACCATCAGGTTAGCTTCACTGTAGACCTCTCAGTCACTAGGTAACCATCAGGTTAGCTTCACTGTAGACCTGTCAGTCACTAGGTAACCATCAGGTTAGCTTCACTGTAGACCTGTCAGTCACTAGGTAACCATCAGGTTAGCGTCACTGTAGACCTGTCAGTCACTAGGTAACCATCAGGTTAGCTTCACTGTAGACCTGTCAGTCACTAGGTAACCATCAGGTTAGCTTCACTGTAGACCTCTCAGTCACTAGGTAACCATCAGGTTAGCTTCACTGTAGACCTGTCAGTCACTAGGTAACCATCAGGTTAGCTTCACTGTAGACCTCTCAGTCACTATCAGGTTAGCGTCACTGTAGACCTCTCAGTCACTATCAGGTTAGCGTCACTGTAGACCTCTCAGTCACTATCAGGTTAGCTTCGCTGTAGACCGCTCAGTCACTATCAGGTTAGCGTCACTGTAGACCTCTCAGTCACTATCAGGTTAGCTTTGCTGTAGACCTCTCAGTCACTAGGTAACCATCAGGTTAGCTTCACTGTAGACCTCTCAGTCACTAGGTAACCATCAGGTTAGCTTCACTGTAGACCTCTCAGTCACTATCAGGTTAGCGTCACTGTAGACCTCTCAGTCACTATCAGGTTAGCGTCACTGTAGACCTCTCAGTCACTATCAGGTTAGCTTCGCTGTAGACCTCTCAGTCACTAGGTAACCATCAGGTTAGCTTCACTGTAGACCTCTCAGTCACTATCAGGTTAGCTTCGCTGTAGACCTCTCAGTCACTAGGTAACCATCAGGTTAGCTTCACTGTAGACCTCTCAGTCACTATCAGGTTAGCTTCACTGTAGACCTCTCAGTCACTAGGTAACCATCAGGTTAGCTTCACTGTAGACCTGCATGGACGATGAAGAGCTTCCATGCACAGTCTTCAAGGGGTGGTTCCAGATAAAAAAATACACAACGCCCATACTAGAAGACAATGGGAAACAAGTACACTGCCAGAGCCAGCAGGACTAAACTAGTTTAAAAAACCATTAAACAAAAGGAGCACAGGTCAAACTTGAGCGCAGAGCCAGGAGGAGTGAGCCAGGAGGAGTGAGCCAGGAGGAGTGAGCC
>JACYXH010000014.1:132500-147500 GCA_026745465.1 Lota lota | reverse complement strand
GCACGCCACAATCCATCGTTACCATGCCGTTACCATGCCGTTACCATGCCGTTACCATGCCGTTACCATGCCGTTACCATAACGCCCATACCCGGAGTGTTTGGAGACCTTGCATTGAGACTGTTGGCTGATTGCTTCTCTTGGGATAACCAGGCTGTTACAGAAGTGGGACAGGGGTCCATCCTCTCCATAACCTCTTGCATGTGCCGACAAAGAGACTCGATTGTATTCTCCAATGCTCAATACATTTTGCATGGAGTGGAGGCATGGGGGTAGAAAATTTCTTTCTGTTCAGGTCAAGATGTTGTTCCCCCATCAAAAGCCACGGGAAGAGAAATAACATATTTCACTCTTCAGTAATGGCTTGACTTTACCGTCCACACTTTTAAACACTTTACCTTCAGCCTTCAGCCAGCGTGTGTCCTCCTTAGTGGAGCCTCTTCTGAACCTGCTCCCCCCTGCCCCCCCCCAGGCCGGTCATCGTGGAGATCCCCCACTTCGGCTCGCTGCGAGGCCAGGAGAGGGAGCTGATCCTGCTGAGGAGCGACAACGGGGAGAGCTGGAAGGAGCACCAGTACGACTGCAGGGCCGAGGAGCTCAGCCAGCTCGTCAGCGGCATGGATGAAGGTACGCACAGCGCTGAGACCTGTCTGAAGGTACAGAGCAAGGTTCCAGCATGGATGAAGGTACACACAGCGCTGAGACCTGTCTGAAGGTACAGAGCAAGGTTCCAGCATGGATGAAGGTACACACAGCGCTGAGACCTGTCTGAAGGTACAGAGCAAGGTTCCAGCATGGATGAAGGTACACACAGCGCTGAGACCTGTCTGAAGGTACAGAGCAAGGTTCCAGCATGGATGAAGGTACACACAGCGCTGAGACCTGTCTGAAGGTACAGAGCAAGGTTCCAGCATGGATGAAGGTACGCACAGCGCTGAGACCTGTCTGAAGGTACAGAGCAAGGTTCCAGCATGGATGAAGGTACACACAGCGCTGAGACCTGTCTGAAGGTACAGAGCAAGGTTCCAGCATGGATGAAGGTACACACAGCGCTGAGACCTGTCTGAAGGTACAGAGCAAGGTTCCAGCATGGATGAAGGTACACACAGCGCTGAGACCTGTCTGAAGGTACAGAGCAAGGTTCCAGCATGGATGAAGGTACACACAGCGCTGAGACCTGTCTGAAGGTACAGAGCAAGGTTCCAGCATGGATGAAGGTACACACAGCGCTGAGACCTGTCTGAAGGTACAGAGCAAGGTTCCAGCATGGATGAAGGTACGCACAGCGCTGAGACCTGTCTGAAGGTACAGAGCAAGGTTCCAGCATGGATGAAGGTACACACAGCCAGTGAAGCCAGCGCTGACGTGTTAAAGCGTATTGAATGCAGCCCTTAGAAACTCCAGCCCAAAAGCAGGGAGGAAGGTAAACACGGCAATCTAGCAAACGAGGATGAAACTAGTTCTGTTGAAGAAATACATGTTATGTGGGAGTGCTGGTTCAGATTCAGGCTCCTACCAAAGGTTAACTCCACCTCTCTGTCCTGATGTAGAACTGGACAGTGAGAGGAGATGGAGGAAGAGACAGGAAGGTTAACTCCACCTCTCTCTGTCCTGATGTAGAACTGGACAGTGAGAGGAGATGGAGGAAGGTTAACTCCACCTCTCTCTGTCCTGATGTAGAACTGGACAGTGAGAGGAGATGGAGGAAGGTTAACTCCACCTCTCTGTCCTGATGTAGAACTGGACAGTGAGAGGAGATGGAGGAAGAGACAGGAAGGTTAACTCCACCTCTCTGTCCTGATGTAGAACTGGACAGTGAAGAGGAGCTGGAGGAAGAGACAGGAAGGTTAACTCCACCTCTCTGTCCTGATGTGTAGAACTGGACAGAGAAGAGAATCTGCCGCATTGTCACCAAGGACCACAGAATTCTGCTGTGGTGTCCGGACTTTAGGAGATCAGACTGGAGGGTCGTCTCTCGGATTGTCAGGGATCCCATCGAGGCTTCCTATTCTGCCTGACCCAGATCAGGGCTCCAGCTGAACCCTACTGTTTTCTATCTCTCTCCTTCCTTCTTCTCTTGTCTTTCTCCCTCTTCTCTCTCTTCTCTTCTCTCCTCTCTCCTCTCTCACCTCTCTCTCCTCCTCCTCTTCTTCTCTCTCTCTCTCTCTTCTCTCTCCTCTCTCTCTCTCTCTCTCTCTCTCACCTCTCTCTCTCTCTCTCTCTCTCTCATCTCTCTCTCCCTCTCTCTCTCTCTCTCTCTCTCCTCCTCCTCTTCTCACCCTCCTCCACCCCTCTCTCTCCCCTCGCCAGGCTCTCAGGTGTGCTCGACTTAACTCTCTATCGCCCCATCTTCACAGTGCTATAGGAGTTATTCACCATGTCATTCACCCTCTTCTGAGGAGTTTGTGACACGGTGAAGAAGATGGTAACCACCTTCAGCCCCATGTACAGTGGATAGGAAGTTGTCACCATGACGTTCAAGTCTCTCATTAGCAACGGCACAAGGGAGACTCATTGTAGACTGCTCTGCAGCATCACAGGTTCGTGGGGTCAGACGTTATTCATTCATTAATATAAAATAGATATTGTATAAAATATATTTGTTATATTTTATTTATATGTTATATAAACCCATAATACGCAGAGAGTTCCTGTGTCCAATTGTAATGGAAACCAGGCCAGACATGCAGGCCCCCTGCAGGATGTTGTAATGACAGGTTTGTCCACCAGGGGGAACGTCTCCGGCGCAGTGGGAGGACATCACAGGCACCACGCCTCTGACCTTCGTCAACGACTGCGTCTCCTTCACCACCAACGTCTCTGCCAGGTTAGACACACCCCTGTGTGTGTGTGTTCTTGTACGTGTGTGTGTGTTCTTGTACATGTGTGTGTGTGTGTGTTCTTGTACATGTGTGCATGTGTGCATGTGTTTGTGTGTGTGTGTGTGTGTGTGTGTGTGTGTGTGTGTGTGTGTGTGTGTGTGTGTGTGTGTGTGTGTGTGTGTATGTGAATGTGTGTGTTTGCATGTCTGTGTGCCTGTGCATTTTCAATCAAAGTCTTTTCAACAGTCCTATAAGCCCCTTGAGTACATCCAGTATTCAGGTCAAGTCAGGTTAAGTCATTGTATTAGTATAGTATATATATATACATATATATATATATACATATATATATATATATATAATATAATAGAGTATATTGTATATATATATATATAGTCATATCAATTAGCCCTTAATACAGTTCCAGTCTCATAGGGCTTCACAGGCCACACCCCCTAACCCTAGCCCTCCAAAGGGTAAGAAAAAACTCCCTTAATGATCAAAGGAGAAACCGTGAGAGGAACGCAGAGTGAGGATCCCTCCTCCCAGTGATGGTTAGGAGGGCAGTGGAGGCCGTCATTCACATACATAGCACTAATACAAGCAAACATTTGAAGTGAAATGTAATTAGTTAGGAATATCCAATGAGCATCGTCCATGGTGAAGAGGTGGATTCATGAACCGTGTTCCCCAGTCTCTGCTCTGCTCTCTGAACCGTGTTCCCCAGTCTCTGCTCTGCTCTCTGAACCGTGTTCCCCAGTCTCTGCTCTCTGAACCGTGTTCCCCAGTCTCTGCTGTCTGAACCGTGTTCCGCAGTCTCTGCTCTCTGAACCGTGTTCCCCAGTCTCTGCTGTCTGAACCGTGTTCCCCAGTCTCTGCTCTCTGAACCGTGTTCCCCAGTCTCTGCTCTCTGAACCGTGTTCCGCAGTCTCTGCTCTCTGAACCGTGTTCCGCAGTCTCTGCTGTCTGAACCGTGTTCCCCAGTCTCTGCTCTCTGAACCGTGTTCCCCAGTCTCTGCTCTCTGAACCGTGTTCCCCAGTCTGCTGTCTGAACGTCCTCTGAACCTCTCCCTCCAGGTTCTGGCTGGCCGACTGCCACCAGATCCCAGACACGGTGGGCCTGGCCATGCAGGTGTACCGAGACCTGATCTGCGTGCCCTACATGGCCAAGTTCGTGGTGTTCGCCAAGATGAACGACCAGGTGGAGTCGCGGCTGCGCTGCTTCTGCATGACGGACGACAAGGTGGACAAGACTCTGGAGCAGCAGGAGAACTTTGAGGAGGTGGCCCGGAGCAAGGACATCGAGGTGTGTTCCACGCAGGGTTAGCCACGCTCTGTAACGCCAGCTACAGCTGCTCGCCTCACAGCCTGTTGACCCGTGCTTGTGAAATACACGCAAGCAATGAGGAAAATACATGCATGTAAAAAAATCTATAAACATATATATGTATTTATTTTTCATTAAAATCAATGAATGATTCAAGAAGTTAAATGGACATTTTCGTACCACTTTGTACCAAAGTACAATATTGAGTATTGAGTCAAAATGTTTTTTCACAGCACTTCTCGCTGAAGAGTCTGTACAGAACTTCTGAATCTGATTTTTGGTTGGCCTGGAACGGTTAGCCAGTGAAGGTTGTTGATTCTGTCCTATCTTCACATCACCTCTCTGCCCAGGTTCTGGAGGGGAGGCCCATCTTTGTGGATTGCTACGGCAACCTTGCGCCCCTGACTAAAGCGGGCCAGCTGCTAGTCCTGAACTTCTACGCCTTCAAGGAGAACCGCCTGCCCTTCTGCGTCAAGGTACCTCAGGGTGGCGTGAATCTGGTGCAGGTCTAGGATCAGCTCGCCACGTCTACATCTTCCTTTATAACTGACAGATCCCAAGACTTCCCTGCTCTTCCCTGTTCATAGTCAGCAGTCTGTTTGTGTTGTTGACCCTGACATGGCCAGTTCCCTCAGCACCTGTAACTAACTTACAGTTGTGCCTCTGGATAAAGAAAAATAATTAAAATAGTTACTACTAAAATAAAACCCAGTGTTCCCACTAAGTCCAGAACCCAGTGTTCCCACTAAGTCCAGACCCCAGTGTTCCCACTAAGTCCAGAGCCCAGTGTTCCCACTAAGTCCAGAGCCCAGTGTTCCCACTAAGTCCAGAGCCCAGTGTTCCCACTAAGTCCAGAGCCCTGTGTTCCGCAGGTGCGAGACAACAGCCAGGAGCCGTGCGGTCGCCTCTCGTTCCTCAAAGAGTCCCGGAGCCCCAAGGGCCTCCCGCAGGCCGCCGTCTGCAACCTGAACATCACCCTGCCCGCGCTCAAGAAGGTAAGGCCAGGCACCGCCTCGACCCCATCCCCTGTCGTCACCACCGCGACCACGCCCATGTCCACGGCCGTTAGCGCCCCAGGCTAACCCCCTGAGGAGCCTGAGCTGGGGGGGGGGGGGGGGGGGGGGGGGGGGGCAAACTGCCGCCACTGTGTCTTTTATCTGTTTGGAGCCTCTCTCTCCACGTACACCCTGTATTTCAACCACAGTGGGTTTGGTTTGGGCGGTTCTAGGATTTTCTATGAAGCGGTCTTCCAAATTGAGTTTAATTTGGACATCATGCTTTTGGCTTTTTGGGGGGGGGGGGTAGGGGGCTTCCCTGCGAATACCTTTTCTTTGATTCTCTGGCTGGCTGAGTGTGGCTTGTCTTCATGTGGTCATCTCCGTTCCATTTGTCTTCCCCTTTTTCGCTGGCTTTGATGTGGCTTTTCTTTTTCCTGTTTGTTGCTGCAGTCAATCACTCCTTTTTCACACCCTGATGTTTCCTTTTTCCCCTGCTCTCCATTATGTTACTTGCCCCTGTTTCTGCAATGCATCTTGGGAACCAGGAAATGGAATCAGATCCCGAGGATGAGGTAATCCACTTGCTTCCCATCATTTGCTGCCCTGGCGCTAGACTCTCGGATGGTTCATGGGCCCTGCTATTCTCTCCATAGCCTTATTTTCTTCCCACTGCTATCAGGACAACGTGAGCTTTCTGTCTTCAGAGAAAAGTTCAGTTGTCCGGCTTTGCATGGTATATCAAATAAATTCACCTCCGCTATCCGTGCCAAATGCAATCTGTCCCTTGTGATAGAACTAAGTTAAAGGTTAAGTAACCTATAAAGTATAGAGTTTGATTCTCACTTTGGTCAAATTGAACCTTAATATAACTCGTGTCTTATATGATAGTACTGTGGTTTTATGTATTAATAATGCTTTTTAGGTTATATTGATCATAATAGGGTGCCAAAATGAGTATTAAAAATATAGTTCATATAATTTTGTGATCCGCAGCGGCCTGTATGGACTTAAAAATTGTTTAACCTAATTTTGAAGGAAGTTAACAGTAAAATAATACATTTCAATTGATTTGATCGGAATGAATCAAATTGGCCAGAAAGTAACCAAGATGGCGGCCCGGCTCTGAGAGGTGTTTGTGTTGTTATTGTTGCAGAACGAAAAGCCCGAGAGACGCCATACCTTTGCATCCCTAGCCTTACGTAAGCGCTACAGCTATCTGGCCGAGCCTGCACTGAGTGAGTGGGACATTTTCACTAACAAAGCTTTCCGGGAGTCTCTAAACATTCGAATGAAAACGGTGTTTGGAAACTTTCTTAGTAAATCTGTAATCCGTTTAAGTAACTCTATACCTTAATTAGATTAATGTAGAGATAGCTCGATTCCTTGTGTAATTAATGCATATTTCTCACCCTAAGTAGCACATTTACTCCCCATGCTTGTGTACCACATTGGATTTGGTTTTGCATGGGTTTTGTTCGATTCAAGGTTTTCTGTGCAGTGCCTGCCCACTAAGTTCCTGAAAGGTTTGGCTTGGTTGTTTTACCACATATGAGTCCATCATATGAACATGTTGCTTTGATTGATCGACACAATGTGAATGTGCATTTGAGAAGAAATCAAAGTAAGATGGTTTTCCTTTTATATCCTGCTTTCCCTTGTGTTTTAAACATTTTATTTACTTCATGATTTTTGGCTCGATGACTCTGTTTTTTTTCCGGTTAGATTCAAATGCATGATGAGAAGTCCCCCGTACGGCTTTATTTATGACTCTTCCACTGCTTGTCACCAAGGGTAGTCGAACCGGTACCATATAATGGACCCAAATACAGTCTGGGAACTAGCTTTATTATTAATATATAGTTCTGTTTCGTTTGATAAAAGGAGCAATGGAATGGCTTCTGTTGCCGATGCTCCAGTTTATTAGAGAGTCCAAATTCTCTTTGGGGAAACTTTCTATCAGTTTCAGAGCAAACAGATAAAAGGCACTGTCATACCGAGATTTACATAAGAGCCCGTGTGCTAGCTAGTAGCACATCAGAACATAAAGGAGAACAGTCTTTTGTGTTACCTTGTTGTGTTTTGTCTTGCCATTTTTTCTATTGTCATTTGTCTGTCCTTTCATTGTCCTTTGACAATATTTCTTTGGCTTCTTATACATTTCTGTTGCCGTCTTGAGAAATGAGTTCAACGTGGATCACACAGAACCAGTCCATTTCATGCTAACATTTCCCATTTCGGCACCTAAAACTATTGTTCTTACTTTCCTTGATGCCAGGACGACTCACTGACCAATTCTTCCCTCTCTGGTCTTTTCTCCTTGTCACTTTTTCTCCCTTCCTCCTTCCCAACATCATTTTCTGTTGCCTTTTTATTCCGTGTTCTGTTGGTGTTTTGTTCCATTTCCTCCTCGTTCTTTTAATTATTCCATTTGAAGAAACCGCAGTTGAACGAGGCGCAGCAGCGAGAACACTGCCTGCTGGTTGCTCTCACAAACCTGTCTTTCCAACCAGACCTCACTCGCCATGGTCGACTGCTCCTATTACCGTCCCTGGTCAAACACGGCTCGGCGGATTGGGGGGCCCCGGCCCCGACCCCCGTAGCACTTCACCGACAGGCTCGTCAGGTTCTTCTCCACTGAAGACCTCCTGGCCCCTTTCCTCACCCTGCCCTGTCTCACCAGCATCCATAAGAACTCTCCTGGGTGCCCCACCGCCAGTTCCCTACATGTCTTCCCCAGTTCAAACCACTAGCGAAGTAGCATCCTCCTCCCCCATTAGATCTTATAGAACTATGGCTTCACCCATCAAGACGGTGGTCCAGCAGGGCCAGTTCCCTGTCCAGGGGTCCGCCAGCCTGGTGTCCTCTGGCTGCCCAAGCAAACCTGCCACAGACCCGTCGTCTATCAAAAGCCTTGCTTCAGCTTACACTTCAAGGACTTCCCCGGTGCACTCATCAGCCAATGGCTCTGTGGTCGATAGATCACTGGCCACACATAGTACTCCAACATCTCCAAAGACGTCTGTTAACATGTACAATTCTGGTCTCCCTTTTAAAACTGTACTTGGTTCCACACATACAACCGAGGCGTCTCTCTCTACTGTTAAAACCCTCTCCGGTTTGTCTTTAATGCAAAGCTCTGTAGATTCAACGCCAGCATCCCATGGAGGGAAATCTACAGTTTCCTCTCTTTCAAACGGACAGACCACAATCGCCTGCTCCGATTTTTCCACTCTGAATGGATCAGTTTCACCCGTAAAATACCCATCGTCTTCCTCCACACCGTCCTCGCCTTCCTCGCGTCTTTTCTCCGATAGGAGTAGTAGCCTTCAGGACAGAATCCAGGCTACCACCCAAG
This sequence comes from Lota lota, assembly GCA_026745465.1. NCBI lineage: Eukaryota > Metazoa > Chordata > Actinopteri > Gadiformes > Lotidae > Lota > Lota lota. The sequence goes on along the minus strand of JACYXH010000014.1, from coordinate 138,998 downwards.
CAGCAACCTCTAGCGTCAGCGCAGCCATAAACGAAGCCATAAACTCGTGCTCTGCATCAGGCTACGGCACGCTCAAATCGATGTCCTCCTCACATAGATCTGCAGCCTCTAGCTCAGCTTATGGCTCCTTTAGATCGGCAACGGCCAGCTTGCCGGTGTCCTCTAGTAGCATGACGGTACCAGTGTACTCCCTCGTCAATGTCTTGCCCGACTTGCCCGTCAAACCGGGACCAGGGTCTCTCAAAATGGCGCTGCCAGGTCCTTCACACGCGTGCATGCCCTCATCGCCCCTGTCTTCCTGTGTAACCTCGTCTAAAATCAACTCTCAGTTGAAATCCCCGCCGTTCATCACGCCGCCAGTCATCCATACGACGACTGCGTCCAACCAGGATATACTGAGAGACGTAGCTAACATGAAAGAGGATCTGATGCGTATGACCGCCATCCTGCAGACAGACACGCACACAGCTGCTAAAACTGTGCAAACGTCGCATACTGGCACTCCCCAAGAAACAAGGTTAGAGGACGAGGAGCCATATGCTTTAGTGGAAAAGGTCAAGGAGGATTTAGTGAAAGTGAGTCAAATATTACACACGGATATTTTAACTGAAGGTAAAGCGAGGGCCCCTAAAATGAGAGGTTTGGGGGACGAGTGGGAGGAGTTCTCTAATGGGGAGATTGAGGAAGCACAGAGATGCTCCCTGCCAGAGTACAATCCTCCTTTTGATGCAAACACTCAACCTGTCAGACCCCAGTCTGTGCCAGTCAGAGACTTTGACTTGTCTAGGGTAGTTGATTATCTAGCAAATGATATTGGCGCTAGCTCCTTGTCTAAAATGGCAGAGGTCAAAAGTAGGCTTGAGGAGGAAGCTAAAATAGAAGTAGAAGAAAAACAGAAGCGCATTCTGAAACCAGCGATGTCATTACAGGATCACAAGCTCAAAATGCCTCCTCTGGGGTCTGGTCTGCGCACCTCCCCCTCAGAAAAAGACCTCAGTAAACTTGCTGAATCCTATCAGGCAGCAGACGCTCCTTTGGAATCCCCTGAGGACTTGTCTCATGAGCAAGATAAGAGCCCTCTGTCAGATAGTGGCTTTGAGACCAGGAGTGAGAAGACACCTTCTGCGCCTCAAAGCGCAGAGAGCACAGGTCCTAAACCACTGTTTGCCGATTCCCCCATCCCTCCCTGTGTCACTGAGACTAGAACAGAAGTTGTCCACATCAGGAGCTATGAGCAACCTGACGAGCCTTGTGAACCATTGTTGATGGAGGAGGCTGCAACTGCTTATCCTAGTATCGAATCAGCCACAGCCTCTCCTAGCTCCCTCACAGATAAGGTCAACGCCCTTCAGGTAAAAATGTCAGAGGAGGATTCCATGATGAGCACAAGCATGTGTCTAAAAGAGGAAACTCACATCACGACCACTACTAGAATGGTCTATCACAAGCCACAGATAGCAGAAGGAGCAGACATGATGGAGGAATCAATGTCTGTTAGAGACATCATGAAGGCCTTTCAGTCGGGTAGAGATCCATCCAAAGACCTAGCGGGTCTTTTTGAACACAAAGCGAGCCAGGATTCTGTCAAAGGAGATGAACTTACTCCACGGTTTCTTGACAAAGACACTAAATCCAAACCTAAGGTGGAGAGGATTATAGAGGTTCATATAGGAAAGGGCCACAGTACTTCGGAGCCGACTGAAGTCATCATCAGAGGGACAAAGAAACACCCAGAGCTCTATGCGTACAAAGGGGACCGTGGTATCAAGGAGCTCAGTGATTATGACGAAGCCCAACAGGAAGAAGAGGAGCTTACTGCTGAAGAATCCCTGCCTTCCTTCCTGGAAACCTCTCGTGTGAACACCCCATTGTCACATGAAGAAGACAGCCGCCCGAGCTCTGCTCAACTGATGGCCGATGACTCGCACAAAGCCCTGAAGCTTTTAAGCCAGCATTCCATAGAATATTGTGATGATGAGCTGTCAGAAATCAGAGGGGAGTCATACAAGTTTGCAGAGAAAATGCTCCTATCAGAGAAACTAGACACCTTTTCACAATCTCACTCAGACACAGAGGATTCAGCAATGATGGCAGACCAAACACATCTGCATGGCAGCACAGAGGGTATAAGCCAACAGCAGGGAAGCCCCAAAAAGCAGTTTTCATCCAGGACACCTAAAGAGGGCTCTCCTAAATCAGGAAGGTTCTCCTCAAACAGAGATGAACCGGCTCAGTTTGATAAAGTGACTGTGCTGCATTATTCAACAGATCAGGGCAGCCCTAAACATGCCGTGTGGATGCGATTTACAGAAGATAAACATGATAGGAGCAGAGACAAACTTCTTTATGAGGACAGAGTGGACAAGACTGTAAAGGAAGCTGAGGAAAAACTGAGTGAAGTGTCACAATTCTTCCGTGACAAAACAGAGAAGCTTAATGATGAACTGCAGTCCCCTGAGAAAAAACCTATGAGAAGGCAGGGGCAGGGGACTCGAACTGGGCCTAGCTCGGCATGCAGTAGTCCTGAGAGAACCCAACAGAAACCCACGCTAGGAGAAGAGATGTTGAGTAAAAGCGATCTCAGGGAGCCGTCGGTTAGCAAAATGTTTGGTAGCAACGCTACAAGTGACAGGAAAGGCTCTAGTTTACCCAGCAGTCCTGAGCGAAGTGTGTTTTCTCGCCTCAGTGAGAGTACAGTAAAACCACCTGTTAAGATAAGTGAGTGTGCTCCGTCATCTCCAGTGTCGGGAAAATCCACATCGAAGGTCAGCTCAGTGAGAATGAAGTTTGAAGCTGAGGCTCAGAAGCAAAGTCAGCCTAGTACAACAAAGATCCCTCCGCCAGTGCAACCCAAACCCTCGGTGAGCAAGCTTCCTGTTTATCAGCTTTCAGGAGCAGGCAGAACCACCAAAGCATCTGAAGTCTCAGGGGATGGCAGCCCACCTGCTGCTAAGGATATCCTTAAAGCAACATCTCCAACCCTGAAACACACAGAGGACAAGTCAAACATTTCAAATGCAGCCCTCAAAAGAAACATGAGTGAAGCTGAAACTGACAAATCTAGATGTAAAGGAAAAGACAATGTCCTTAATCAGGAACTAAAAGAAATTAAATGTAACAAAGTTCTGGTATATCCAACTGCCACATATGACACTAAAAATGAGAATTACAGTGAAGCTCAAAAATCCCACCAATACACAAAAGTTGAAACTGTCTCCAAAAAGGGTGAGGGTGAAGTATTAAGAAAAGACAGCGAAAAACCAGTAAACAAAAACATAAGACAAAAGTCTGAATCGCAAATTCCTATTCGGGCAGCCTCCTCTCCACCTGATACTGATCTTCAAAATAAACAAACTGTAACTAAACCGTCACAGATACCAACATTAGCAAAGACCAAAATAGAGCCTGGCCCTGATACAACCCTACCACCAATGGATGAACATCTTACTAACAACACGTTTGAAATTTTAGATAATGCCCCCAGAGATTCCAACTCAAATAAGCTTCCAAGTCCTGCAGAAACAGTAGAGAATATCATTGACCCCCCGATTACCACAACGACCAAAGAGAACTTCAAGGGCATCGAAACCCTCCCTGTTTATGTAGGAGTCCAGGTGGGCCGACAAGCAGAAAGAGAGGCTAAGGGAGGGTTGTACACCGTCAAACAGAAGTCCTGCATGGCCCTCAGCCCCATAAGCCCAGATGATGACACCCTAGAACAGGTGTCCTTCATAGACAGCTCAGGGAAGAGTCCACTCACTCCAGAGACGCCCAGCTCTGAGGAGGTTAGCTATGACCTAACAGCCAGAACCCCAGATGTCTTCGGGGAGTTTTTACCAGGGAACACCAGCCCTATAATGGAGGTGTCTGAGGTTTCAGAGGAGGAACAATGCAAATCTAGTTTCTCTTTTAAAGAGGCCTTACCAAGAAAACCAGATAGTAAAACGGTTGAAGCCAATCAAGCCGATGTCTATAATTGTAATCAGGAGGAAATAAAACCGATAGACAATCAGACAGAATCAGAATCGTATTTCAACCAACAGGACACATCAGACAACGCAAATGAATACAAGACAGAGCAAGAGCAGCAAACTGCATCTAAAGACAAAGGTGTTGCATACATAGAGTTTCCACCTCCTCCCCCTCTGGATTCAGCCTCTGAACAATCAGATGTGGAGAGGAGAGGGTCGGGTTCCTGTAACTCTTCAGGAACTGAGACCGAGATGATGGAGGTCAACTTGCAGGAAGAGCATGATAGGTATCTACTGACCGAGCCAATCATACGCATCCAGCCCCCCACCCCCGTGCTCACAGACGCTGATGACAGCCAATCAAATCCTGAGGATGACGGGGAGGACGTGTCGGTCTTCCAGCCTGTACCTTATAAGAATTCAACCTTCCCTGAAGAGGAGAAGGACAAGACGGGATCGAAACCCCAAAAACATGACAACAATGGGAACAACAAAGAACCCAATGGTGGAGCCAACGGCTCCGACGGTTTAAATGGCAAAGAAGGAGAAGATGGTGACTGTGAACAGAATGGAAACGACCAGTCGATAACAGACTGTTCGATAGCCACAACCGCGGAATTCTCTCATGACACAGATGCCACAGAGATAGACTCTCTAGATGGGTATGAACTTCAGGATGAGGATGACGGTCTGTGTGAGCAGGCAGACTCAAGGCTATTTGGCCTTCCAGACAGCAGGAGAGACGTCTGGGCAACAGACTCTTTTCGGTCTACTGACAGGTCTTTCCCCCCCACTAAACTAGAAGTTATTGAGGAGGAGAAATCTCCAGAGGAATGTTTAAAGAATGACTCTAAAAATGGTTCCCTCTCGGGCGGGGAGAAAATCGAGGATGTTTGTAAAGATGGGGATAAAAAGCCAGAGCAAAAACCCTCGGACAGAGAGGGCTTCTCGGACACTTACTTTAGCTATAAACTCGAAGAAGAATTTAACTCCACGTTTAAGACCGTGGCGACGAAAGGGTTGGACTTTGATCCCTGGCCTTCTAAAGGCGAGGAGGACATGGTTGTGGACATGGCAGAGCCGAGGGACATCAACGACGAGCCAAAGCCTTTCGGACTGGCCGCCGATGACCACTCCCAGAACACCACGCCAGACACCACGCCCGCGCGAACGCCAACTGACGATAGCACGCCGACAAGCGAGCCAAACCCCTTCCCCTTCCATGAAGGGAAAATGTTTGAGATGACACGCAGTGGTGCGATTGACATGAGCAAGAGGGACATGGTGGAGGAGAGGCTCCAGTTTTTTCAGATTGGTGAGCATCCCTATTCAGCGGGCAGGTACAGGGTAAGGGATTCAGAAGCAGAGGTGTATGCACAACAGACAGTAGAGAATCAGGTCAACACACAGCATACCACAGATGTCTTCACATCGCCCCAGGTCTCCATGCAGTCCACCACAGTCCGGTTGGACAGGTCCAATGCTAAGGGAGGGAACAACACATGCTCAGAATCAGCCTCGGGCAACCAGTCTAAATTCTCCACCTTTAAAATTGGTCCTAAATCGCCCCCAGATCAAACACCAAATGTAAACGATTTGAGCAGAGGTTCAAATAACCAAACAAGCACTTTTGATCAACGTCATTATATTTCCTCAGGAACACCAGCAGACAATTATTACTCTGGAGCATCATATTATTCTGATTCCAGCAATTGTAGAACAGGAATGACGGATGATTATTCTAATAACTGGTCATCAGGCATAGTATATAATAATAATTCAAACTCCCAAGCTCAGTTAGGCACATCAGGACAGGGGGAGCCTTCAGACTGGACAAGAGAACTCCAAGGCACTTATAACCAAAGTACGGATGTCTTGTCTTCCACATCACTGTGTAGCACAGATCCCCATTCAGGGCACAGCAATAACAGAAGCAGCGCCCTTCCATCCTCTAAGGGTCGTACAGACAGCCTTGTGCTCGACTTGGTGTCAGAACGCACACCACAGCAGGTCGATAGGATAGAGGCTGCATTTAGTCGGCTAGAAGAGAAAAACCAGGACAGTAAGTTAGCTTCTAACACAGCAATAATCACAGGACCCCCAGTGGTCAAACAACACATGTGCAAATCCAGGTTACCTGTTAGCGAACGTAGCTTAAAACTATGCAATGGCTATCAACCATTAGGGGAATATAAGCTAAAGGAAACGGGTGGCATTCGCGGTGAATGTGAGATCCAAGAACGATTAGACCCTTGTCAGGGTAGAAATATCAAATCTAGAATTCCAGTTCTAAAAGCAAATAAACCGGCTTCAACTGATCATAAACGAGTCCGGTCGAGATCTGCATTTAGTGACATTAAAGTAGCAGAGGTTAATAAACAAAGAATAAAAAAGCAATCCAAGATGGATCCTAAACACATGCCAGGGAAAGACAGGTGTAGTGTCACTCAGACTGTAGTAAGGACACATAGCACCAAGGTGTCACAACATTGGAAACTCAAATCCAACATTAGTTGCCGGGTAGAAA
>JACYXH010000014.1:97500-127500 GCA_026745465.1 Lota lota | reverse complement strand
AGTGAAGAATCGGATATTCACAAATGTACTTATCACGTTTCAACATGATTGATTGATTAATTGCTTGTTTGACTGTGCTAATAGCATGATCCTCTAATGAATCAGCCCATCGGACATACTTGTTGATGAGTTAATGACGTTTTCACCAGGAAGCATTACCGATGGTTTAAGAACGAGTTCAACAATAGTTACTGTGAATGGTTTGATTATATTTTGAAATAGTTACATTTTAACATATAACATAATTCGATATTATTATTATTATCTAACTGATGATTATGGCATGAATGCTTAAGCAGTATGGCCAGTATCTTTCCTTTTTTTCCCTCTTGCTCTCTCACTCTTTCTGTCATGAAAATATTCTGTGCAAGTTTCTAACATCCTTGAGACCGGCCCAGTGGAACCATATCAACCATTATACCCTCTCTTATTTATTACGTCAGGATTTCTACTATCTGCATAAGGTGCCTTATTATGTATGCCTACATTTGGGTTTCAGTAATTCATCTTGAGGGTGAATATATGTTTTAATATTCCTACTGAATAAGGAAAAGGAAGGCAGCACCAAGTATTGCTATTTGACTGTAGAATAAGCTACATTTAAATGTAGCATTGCTATAGCTTCCTGTCAATTGCGCTGCCTTGTCTGCTGCTGTCCGCTAAGAAGAGAATGTTACATTCATACACTTTTAAAAGGGTGACCCATTTCCACAATGTACTTAGAGTTTCAATGAGTCACACCACACCAGAACTCATATGTTGTGGTAGTGAAACCCTCTTTTAAAAGTGAAGCCATAGCATTATGGTGCTGGGTCTGTGTCATGGCTGTTAGCTGTTAGCTGGTAGCTTGTCATCCTTCTGGGATCCTCCAAGCCTCCCTGCCGCTACGCTGCATCACCGTAGCATCTTCACCACCGGCAGACTCCCTGCTCCTCCTCCTCCTCCTCCGCCTCCTCATCCTTCTCCTCGGCCACTAATTCTTCCGAGCTTCTTCTAATATCCAAACCTGCGAATCGATCACCCATTGCACGTGGGCAGGAAGACCTTCTTCCACTCTCTTCGTCAGTTTGCTAACTTAGGCTAACCGCTTCATACTAGCTCAGACGCTTGCTAGCGGCTAGCTCCCACAGCTTGTAGTGTGTAGTCGCCTGGGAAATAGACAGTTTAAAGCTGCGTAGCTACATCTCTGACTACGGCTAACTAACAAGGCCCCTGGCTGCTTGTTAATTAGCATGGCTGCCCTCATTCTGTCCAGCTGTTGTTTCCCTTGTGTTTGAGAAACAAAGAACCAGTGCTAGTGAACACTCCAGACCGGTCCAGGCTGGCTTGTGTTTGAGAAACAAAGAACCAGTGCTAGTGAACACTCCAGACCGGTCCAGGCTGGCTTGTTCAGTTATTTTACATACCTGACTTCTGCGACTCCATTGGCCTATCAGCAGCCATGTCCCTGTAGCGTGATAAGCTAACCCTAAGCTAACCCTAAGCTAACCCTTTACTCTCTGCAGTCCCTGATGACGTTCATCCTCCATCTTTAACCATTCCACTAACCGTGCCTTCATCTGTCCGGTGTTTGGAGCTTCTGTCCCTTTGTCCCCATCTTGTTGTTTATTTCTGTGTGTCCTGTTTGTATCTCGTGAACTGGTTGTGATCGCTCCAACACGCTCTTGCATTCCCTCTCCCCTTTCCCTCTCTTCCTCACGCCTCGTTCAATGTCCTCCCCCTCCCACCTGGTGTCCCTCCCCAGACGCATGCTGGTTGAGATGGCTCCACTTGGCTTCTTGTTGTACGGGTGTCAACACAACTTAACACGTTTGAGACAAACCCGGAACAACCTTCGTTTACGATGGACCTCGTCCGATTGACCTTATGGGCCCTGCAGAAATAGAAACCCATGGTGGTCTATGTTGAGACTAAGTTATAGGGGGCCGTTAGTCAAACCTGCTTTGCATAAATATGCGCTTCTCACATAAATTATATATAACACAGATCTGATTCATATACTGTACTGAAAACCTCCCACACATACGTGAGATGCTTGTATATCACTGCTGAGATGCCCAGAGAGGGTCTGACTAGTTCTTACCGTTCCTCCTCCTGTTTTCATTAGTATGTGTAAAAGGTTTTCACAGTCCTGCAGCCTTGCACTTTCTTCACATCTTTGCTGTTTGCCATTTCTCTGTTTACATCCTGTGATCGTATCCTGTGTGCCCAGCAGCACTTCAGAAGTCACACTTTGGGACCCAAACCCTCGCTTGACACATCGCCTCGCACAAAGACGCGCGCGGTGTTTTCAGCCAGTGTGACCTTTGAACCACTGCTCTGACGACCTGTGCAGCGCCTGTGTGTGTGTGTGTGTGTGTGTGTGTGTGTTCTTGGTGTCTGGCCAAGGGTCTCATCTCATCCACCTCGACACTCTGCCCTCCCCCCTCCCCTCCCCTCCCCTCCCTTCCTCCCCCCCTCCCCTCCCTTCCCTTCCTCCCCCCTCCCCTCCCTTCCTCCCCCTTCCCTTCCTCCCCCCTCCCCTCCACCGACCTCTCCATCCATGCATCCAGGTTATCAGAACGTAGATCAGGAGCTGCAGACTCCCGCGGCGTTGAACTACCAACCCTCGACCCCGCTGCGCTCCGACTACTTCTTCGGCGAGGGGGACCCTAGCGTAGACTCGGACCCCGGCTGGTTCACCCCCGCCAGGCCTAGCGACCTCTCCCTCCTCGAGACCACCCAGGGCTCGTCCAACGGCGAGCCCCCCGCCCCGGGGGAGGGGGCAAAGCCCCCCACGGTGCTGCCCGAGGACACCTCGCTCAGCAGGGGGAGTCAGGGCCAGGGGGAAGGGGGGGGGGTCTGCCGAGAGGCTCCAGATAACCAGAGGCGAGGCTTTACGGGGAGCGGGGATTTAGGGGAGTGGCCCCAGGTCTTCCAGGACCAGGGGAGCACCGAGGCGGCACAAGGCCGCCCTCTAGAGGAGCAGGCAGGGGCGGCGGCGCCACCTAGGGCCCCCGTCGTAGACAACGGCAGTGCTGGAAGGAGAGGGGGGCTTGCTAGCGGTGGGAGGGTGATGGAGGAGCAGCAGGAGGAGGAGGAGATGACCCAGGAGAAGATCCGGAGTCTGCTGGAGGACATCAAGCTGGAGGAGGGGGGCTCGGGGGACGAGGAGATGACGGAGGAGAGGGTGAACGCCATCCTTGACCAAGTACGCCAGGCAGAGAAAGACGTGTGTTCAGTTCCAGGCTGGCAGAGCGACGCCCCGGCCACGCCCATCCCTGCGGCCACGCCCATCCCTGCGGCCACGCCCATCCCTGCGGCCACGCCCATCCCTGCGGCCGCGCTCCCAGCGCAGGACGGCAGGTAGGGACCCCCTGTGGTGTTCCATGGTAGAGCTGCTGTCCCGTCGTCTGTCTGTCAGTCTCATGACAGACTTCTTTTGTGTTACAAAAGAAGTAATCAGCCGGTATAAGTACCTGCTTTATACGTAGCCCCCACCCAAATAGAAATAATGATAAAACATTGCAGTTTGAAACATGTTAGTAACTTAATAAATAATTGCTGTTATTTTCAGCATTGTTGCTATACCACTTATCACTATGGCGATCGCTTAATTGACATAAAACATGAACTGCCATTCATATACTTTAAATATAAACATATCGTGTCACCCATCGAGTGTCAGAAAGCATGACACCAACGCCACACTGTCACTGATCATATAACCCCTACTCCCTCCCCCCTCCCTCTCTCCCCCTCCCCCCTCCTTCTCCCCCTCCCCTCCCTCCCTCCCCCCTCCTTCTCCCCCTCCCTCCCTCCTTCTCCCCCTCCGTCCCTCCCTCCTCCCTCCCTCTCTCCCTCCTCTCTCCTCCCTCCCTCCCTAGCAGTCCTGAACGTCCGTCTGCCTCCTCAGACAGAACCACGGCTCAGAGGAAGGCCCGTGATGAAGAGGAGGAGGGCCGCACCAGCAGGAAGAAGAGCGGCCCCTCTCAGCACAATCCCCAGGTGAGCAGCTCTGCTCCAGGGCACAGCGCACGGCTAACAGCCAACTAAAACAAACCTCCAAGTCATCTCCATTTGAACTTACATGTGACTCTTTCTGCAAAAAGGATTTTGAAAGTGGAGTAAAGGTTAAAGGAAAACCAAACCCTAAAACCACTTATTTAGATGAAAAGTGGTGTTGTGGGTTACCTGTAGTGCTGTGGATTGGTTCTGGTTCAAATCTCAACTTCACTGCACAAAGTTAAATAGAAGAAGATTGCTCTCTTTGTGTTACTGGCCCTTCTGGTTAACCAGCTAACTTGAGTGAGCTGTTACTGGCCCTTCTGGTTAACCAGCTAACTTGAGTGAGCTGTTACTGGCTCTTCTGGTTAACCAGCTAACTTGAGTGAGCTGTTACTGGCCCTTCTGGTTAACCAGCTAACTTGAGTGAGCTGTTACTGGCCCTTCTGGTTAACCAGCTAACTTGAGTGAGCTGTTACTGGCCCTTCTGGTTAACCAGCTAACTTGAGTGAGCTGTTACTGGCCCTTCTGGTTAACCAGCTAACTTGAGTGAGCTGTTACTGGCCCTTCTGGTTAACCAGCTCACGTCAGTCCACCATTCTGGCTCCACCTAAATCTGACAGCAGTGAGTGGGAGTGGCTTGAACAAAGAGAAAGCCCGCCTTAATGACAGTATAGCCACGCCCCTAAATGAACAACATTGTCTACCAGAAGTCGCCGAGCCCGCACTTTTAAAGGTGATGCTAGCTCCCACAAAGGGTTTGGTTCTCCTTTAAGTGCCCAGGCAGGGGGGGGCACTGGGCGGCTCATTGATATGTTGCTGATGTCACCGGGGGGGGGGGGGGGGGGGGTTGCCTTCAGGGAGGAGCTAGCGTGTCCAGCTCTGATGAGGAGACCACCATCACCACCAAGGTGTACCGCAGGAGGGTTATCCTCAAGGTACCTGGGTCACCAGCACACCTGGGGCTCGCTGGGCCCCGGTGTGTGTCGCAGAGTGTGTGTGTGTGTGTGTGGGGGGGGGGGGGGGGGGGTTGTGTGCATGCGTGTGTGGGGGGGTGTGTGTGTGTTGGGGGGTGTGTGTGTTTGCATGCGTGTGGGGGGGGGTGTATGGGTGTGTGTGTGGGGGGAATGTGTTGGGTGTGTGTGTGTGCATTTTAGATTGATAATATCTGCATAATTAGTGCAAGAGTGTGGGTGTGTTGCAAATTGGATTTGAAAAGGTCAACTGGTTGTTTTGGCGCTCCTATCTTGTGCTCGTGGAGAGATGTCCCTGTCAACATGCGTTCGTTTGAGGGGGACTTGAGCGTGCGCTCTGGTTTATATGTCTTCCTCATTTGGGTTGGTGTATGAATGCAGCCTTGCTGTAGCTAACATGAAGCTAATGCCGCTCAGTGTGATTAGTGTGAGCTATGCTTAAACCTTGGCTAAAGCCCTGTTGCTTGTTGTGAGCCAATAATGGCTAGCTGCTTAGCCAAATACTTGGCAAAACTGGCTAACCTGTGTTGCTTAAGTGGTATCCATAATCAATAAAAAATGCTATGTTATCACACGGACAGAGATAAAAACATTAATATTATATTCTTCAATAGTTATGCTATGTCTGTATGCGCATGTTTATAGTTTAAAAACGATACAGGCATGAAAATCCAAGGTTATGTGTGGGAACACAGTTCCTGAAGTGAAGTTGTTCACCATTCTTTCTGAGTCCCCCACTATGAGTCATTGTGAGTTTTCTTTGCCCTTCTACCGGTCTTGAACGTAGACAGAACGGTTTTAATGCCTAACACGCACAAAGTGCTTGGGTTTGTTTTGTGCTCGTTTGGCTGCAAGGTGGGCACTGTTATTGCCTGAAACTGTCCAGCCAAATGAGTGTGGAATTGTACATTATTACCATAGCAACCCCATCCTGGTCAAGGCACGCAGGCTAGCCTCTCTCACCTTTATTATGATTTTTATTTTATTTTATTTGTATTCCATCCTTCCACCCCCCCCCCCCCCCCCCCCCCGCTGACTCAGGGGGAACAGGCCAGGAACATTCCTGTGGAGACTGTGACCGAGGAACAGTTCATAGACGACGACGGAAACCTGGTCACCAGAAAAGTAACCTCTTCCCCATCACTCATTCATCCCTTTAACTTCCTCTTGCCCTCGCTTCACACCTCACACGTCACGCGCCCTTCAAGCATCTCATGGTGCAACAAACCCTCAGACAACAGGCCCTTATAAGGGCCTGAGAGGGAGCGTGCTTCACTGCAGCGGAGAATACTGCAACTTCAGTCGCCATAGAAAAACGAAAACAAATAAATGATGAGCAGGGGCAGAACTATATGTGTCGTACAGCAATCATAGCCCTCTCACTGGGAGCAGGCAGGAGACTTTTATAGTGCATGGAGCTGTTCTCACGTTGCCTTGGTAACAGGCACAGGCGGCAACCGGGTAATGTATAGCAGTGTGCTAGCGAATCTCTTTGAGGATGAACCTTTACGAAGAGCCGTACTACAATGATTATACACTACAGGAATACACTGCATTGGAAACGCACACGCACGGACACACACTTTCCCCTCCTACTTGTGTTGACCCCTCTGTCGTGCTTTTTATTTGACGCGTTCTGTCCGTTAACCCGTCCTTAAACCCTGCCCCCCCCCCCCTCCCACTGACACCATGCCCCCACCTTCAGGTGATCAGGAAGGTGGTGCGACACGTGGCCGGCTCCCAGGAGAGGAGAGGGGAGGGAGGTGCTGCTGGGGATGCTGACGGTGCTACCAGTGGTGGTGGAGGTGGTGGAGGTGGTGGAGGTGGTGGTGGTGGTGGTGGTGGAGCCCCGGGTGAAGCAGCAGCCTGCTCCTCAGCAGGAGGGAAGGGCAGGAAGAGAGGCAAGCGATCCCGGCAGGGCCCCAGGGCTGAGGGGCCCGAGGAGGACCCCAGCAGAGACGGCCCTGCAGGCGACGAGGGCCGGAGGGCCCCCAAGGGAAAGGTTGGCGAAAGAGCCCCCGCCAATAAGACCACAGTCCTACCGCCGTGCTTAGCGAGTAAAGCTGTAGCTAGCTTCCCTAGCGGAACTGGATCTAACCTCCACCGGATCCTGTTTCCCTGAAATGAAATCCTGACCAAAGTAACGATGAGTTACCCTAAAGACTGACTCTGGCCCACAGCGACTAAAGTAACGAGTTACCCTAAAGACTGACTCTGGCCCACAACGACTAAAGTAACGATGAGTTACCCTAAAGACTGACTCTGGCCCACAGCGACTAAAGTAACGAGTTACCCTAAAGACTGACTCTGGCCCACAGCGACTAAAGTAACGATGAGTTACCCTAAAGACTGACTCTGGCCCACAGCGACTAAAGTAACGAGTTACCCTAAAGACTGACTCTGGCCCACAACGACTAAAGTAACGATGAGTTACCCTAAAGACTGACTCTGGCCCACAGCGACTAAAGTAACGATGAGTTACCCTAAAGACTGACTCTGGCCCACAGCGACTAAAGTAACGATGAGTTACCCTAAAGACTGACTCTGGCCCACAGCGACTAAAGTAACGATGAGTTACCCTAAAGACTGACTCTGGCCTACAGCAACAGCCCCACAGGTTCCTAGGCACAAATTGCCAGGGGATTGGTTGGTTCCCGTATGCTAAGTGGGGCTGATTTTAAATTAAATGGAGATGTAATTTTGGGGAAACAGGTGTGGGTCGGTGCTGATCCACCAATAGAAAGAGTGTCTGTGGATGCTGGAGCATGCAGTGGGGTCAGACCTAGAGTGTGTGGTTTGGTTTGGTTTGCTCTTTAGGACTAGTGCCTGTTTTCACAAAGACAATGGTTCTGGAATATAACTAGAAACACTTTGTTGACTGGTCTTGCACTGCAATGGCTAACGTAGAAAAACAGTATCTAACCTTTCTCCTCTTTTCTAACTCATTCTTCTCTCCAGCTTGTCTGTAATTGGTTGATTGTGAAATGAAATACTTAAAAAATCACCCCACTTTTTTCAGCATGTATCCGGTTGACTCCTGGTGTAGCGGAAATTAATAGTTAATTTCTATATCTCTACGTTTTTTCAAACCCAAGTAGCACTATGTTAACTGTTTTCCATCCTTCTTTTTTCTCCTCTCTCTCTCCTCTCGCTCCCTCTCCTCTCTCTCTCCCTCTCCTCTCTCTCACTCTCTCACTCTCTCTCTCTCTCTCTCCTCTCTCACTCTCTGTCTCTCCCCTCTCTCTCTCTCTCCCCTCTCTCTCCCTCCTCTCTCTCCCTCTCCTCTCTCTCTCTCTCTCTCTCTCTCTCTCTCTCTCTCTCTCACTCTCTCTCTCTCTCCCCCCCTGTCTTCTCCATCAAACAGGGACGGAAAAAGGAGAAGGGTCAATCCTAACGGTTGGCAGCTGATCTCACCTGGTATGTAGGCCTGAACGACCAAATGAACAAATGCAACATAGAGTCCAAACCGTGAGCTGGGTGGGGCTTGGCATAGGTGCAGCCTTGCTCCTGGGTCAATGTTTATATCTAATGATTATATCTAATTCATATGTTTAACCACATCTTTTTCTTCCAGGTCCACGGACACCTGTGACATCCCAAACCCTTCAAGGGAACGTTTGACTGGAATCCCTCGGAGGCAAACCAAGAGAAAGAGGGAACATTTGACTTAATACGCATGGTGTTCAGCGAGACTAAAACACACAAAAGAATGAAACAAGAGAAATAATCACTTTTCTGAGTTTGCATGAGCATGTCACCAAACTCACTTCCTGTCCAAACTGCTAATGAAATCCACGGGGGGTCGTGGAGGTGAGCCTGCATCGGTCCATCACCTGACACACACACACACACACACACACACACACACGAAACACACATATACACACACGAAACACACGAAACACACACACACGAAACACACATATACACACACGAAACACACGAAACACACACACACGAAAAACACACACACGAAACACACACACACGAAGGAGGGCGCCCCTGGCCAGCGAGGCTTCTGGGAGGTTCCTGCGACCAAAGACAGCACAAAAGAGGGGAAATGTACATTGTTGACAGATTAAAGAGAAACCTCTCAGACACTCGCCTTATATATTTTTCTCCTGGACTCAAAAGTATTCGGGTCAACATGTGGATCTTTTTAGAAAAAAAAAAAAAATCAAATAGACGGGGTGTTTTGTTGTAAATATAAATGACACTGTTAAAGAAAAGAGTAATTGGGAGAACAATATCTGTACGTCACAGAGGGTTTATGCATCGGTCGATCGGAAGCTTTGCTCCTAAAGACCAACACTGTTTTCCACACTAAGTCCTCCTTCCGGGATGAAAACAAAGGACGCAAATGAGAAACAGACAAAAAAAAAGCTTGATTTTAAGCGAGGACTTGATTTCTCTTCCTTGCTACTCTTTAAACTATTTCTGAAACATTCTGTTTCTTCACAGTACTAACAATTTGCTGCATGGCATCTCACCCTTTACTTCGGTTCTCTTCTGATGCAAAAGCACTGTATTCCACCACACATCTGGGGGTCCTTTTCAGTGTTGTGTGAGCACTCATAACTCGAAGCGTTTGTCTTTTCTGACTCGTTTTTATTTTTGGTTAAATAAACTCGTACCACAATGAAACACAACACATACTTGCTCAACAATTGAGTGGCCAGTTTTCAAGCTTCAATGTTCTGCTTAAGAGGGGTACTTTCAGTGTGCTGTAAACGCCCTCTTCAACTAAGAAACTAAGAAAATATATTTGACTGCATTTTGCAGACTGGCTCAACAGGTGGAGTTACCACCTGCTGCCATCCCCATGCGTGTAACAGCAATTAGAGTCGCCGTTTAATATGTCACGTACAGTACATCACGTGTACTAGAAATGTAAGTTTAGGCTTATATGGGAATGCTGCGATTATAAGATGGGACTGTTTTAGGTGACTTTACATTTTAATTGATTCGGCTGCTGTTTGCACAACAAATGAGACTCTGTTGATTTGTTGTTTTAATTTTCACCCCTGGCCAAGCTCGGATATGTTGTATTGACGGATTAAAATGGCTAAAGTTGATGTTGGTCACCAAGTGATGACGTTTGGGATTCTCTGTTCCTGTGTAAATCAGGGGTGAGTCTGTTTTCACACAAAGCCACCCTAACAAGGATCTATTGTTGATGACTGGTTCCACCGTGTATTAAGAACCAACATAACCTACACTGGATGACCCAAGTAATTATTTAAACAGAAAATAAATTGTGTTTACTTGACTACAAGTCTATGTCTCTTTTGTGCGCACCAACATGATGAATAGAAAGTGTGAGGTGTGAAATACACAAAGCAACGACCTAAGCACTAAGCGTACGTCCATGCTTAACATTAACATATCAACTCTTAAGAAGTCCTGGCTGACTATTATTTGTTGGTAAAGGAGAATGTTGTGATGGCACCTCCTTAGTGACATCTGGTGGCCTGGCTGTGTTATGAACTTCAGAGGGCATAGGTTAAACCCCATGCCGTTAGGAAGGCCACATGATCTGGGATTATCGTCTCCACACATTTCTAAGAAAGGGCAATTTGGAGAGAACTGATCAAGGTTCCCTAGAGAGGGCGGCGTTAAGGTATGATCTAAAATGATTAATGCAGAGGTGAACTATTTGCTAATCACATAATATATACATGGGTAAATAATGCCAGCTCTATATAGGGCCTTTTGGCCGCATGAAGTTAGACTTGTTAGTAGGTTATTTTATGTGTTCTTTCCAAGGTTGTGTGCACATGCAGAGCAACAGCGGTCAAACATTACATGTGAGCAGCCAGGACAGCCAGGCAGAGGAACACTTTGTCAACATGCAGACGTCATGCCTTGAGTC
The DNA here is from genome assembly GCA_026745465.1 of Lota lota. Classification (NCBI taxonomy): domain Eukaryota; kingdom Metazoa; phylum Chordata; class Actinopteri; order Gadiformes; family Lotidae; genus Lota; species Lota lota. The sequence continues at coordinate 116,670 of JACYXH010000014.1, read as the reverse complement.
GACGTCCCCGTTGTATGCGAAAGGCTGCAGCACTCAGAGTTAATCATTAGATATCGTCCAAACTACATGCTTATCTTGTTCTTTTATCTCAATGTCTCTTGTTGTGTGGGTTCGTTGTGGGACCATTTCTCTGATTGAAGAAGGGGATGCTGATGACAACACAGTGAGCGGCTAGCATGACTTACACATGTGATACATTTTAAAGGTGTTTATTTAAAAAAAATAACTTCTGATGAAACAAACGATACTTAAAAACGCGACAATGAATCGGAGATAAAACGGGAAAGTCCTAAAAGGATTTCTCTTTGACACTTTTTTTTGTACAATGTGCTTCAAGAAGAGACGTTATTCACACGTCTTGCAGGACTCCGCTCCTGAGTTATCTCTACAACATGGTTTCACCAGTTTGTGTGCGGCTCGTCTTTCACAGGGGCCGCTGGCTACTGGGAATTACTGCTTTCACTTGCCGTTTGGGCTTTAAAAGAAACCCCATTTTTGCAAGCACACTTTCCACTGTGGAGGCCGACGGCGACGGCTTCCTGAGTAATGAAGCACCAGGCAACGAAGGTGTAGTTGTGAAGCCCCCCCCCCCCATGTCCCTTAGTCTCTTGTGTGTTGTGGTTGGGTGGGGTTCGGCTCACAAGCCCTTCTTGCTCTGCAGGCTCAGAGCGCTGTTCATGCAGTACGGGATGATGCTGACGGTGACCAGTGGCACGGTGGCGCTCTTGCAGAAGGACAGCAGGTAGTAGAGCGCGGCGGTGTGCGTGGGCGGCTTGAAGGAGTCCAACAGGTGCAGCAGGAGCAGCGAGCTGACGATGCAGCCGGCCTTCACGGTCGCGCTGGCGCTCTTCTTGCTCTCCGCGTGGAGAGGGGAGTGGAGCCCCAGGCCCAGGCCGAACAGGGTGCCCATATTCCGCAGGAGGCTGGCGAAGGGCGTGGAGTCCAGGTGGACCCAGTCGGCCCTGACGCACCACTTCTGGGCTTTCTCCAGAGTCCACAGCAGGTCCACGCCCAGCGCCTTGAGCAGCAGGTAGAAGCCCACAGCGAAGGAGGTGAGGAACAGGGTGGTGTACATGTATTTCCTCATGCTGGCGCTGTAGATCCACTGGATCCGGTCGAAGGTCTCCGCCACGATCATGCCTGAAGGGTTGAGGAGCTGACGTTACGGTTCTGCTCAGAGTTGGATGATTCATACAATAAGGCAAATTAGATGTTCATGTTTTACAACCGAAAGGTTGTGTGGTCTAACCCGAGATGACTCCGGCGATGACCTGGTGTGGGAAGTGTGCAGCGATGAAGACCCTGGAGAGACAGACACACACCTGGACGGCCCAGAACACTGTCCAGAGAATGACCTTCAGATACCTGTCCAAAGGTGAAAGAAAAATGGTTCAGGTTCTGTTTGACATGCATGTCGTTGAACCTATTTCAATATGTTTCTTAAATGACTTAAAGCTCAAAGGTAAACACAGAGTGGACGTCATGGTGGATCTTAATCTACCTGCCCTTTGCCCCTGGTGTCCCAGAACAAGCAAGAAAAACAATGTTTTTAACGGTAATATGACGACTCGTTTGTTTTCCATCAGTTTGTTTTATCAATTGACGTCAAAACAACTCCTACCCCTTGTACCCTTTCACCAATTCCCTCTCAAAGTGCAAGGGTTTGGGCTTCCAGTAGTCAATAATCAACCAAGACGGAGATACGCGCTTACATTGATAAGCAATGAAGAGTGAAAATGGACAAATAAACACAACACAGCACGGAGAACTACAAGTACACCTCACCAGCCGTGGTGGTTGGACGTCCTGTTGCCGTGCTTCTTCCTGCGGGCCACGACGGTCAGTATGGACGTCACCAAGGTGTAGTAGACGCTCGCAGCACCCATAGCGTGGCCAGAGGGGCTTCCTGCAGGGTGTCATTAACGCGCATGATCATCTGCCATCGCGGGCGTCTCGGATCGGACGGGAGTGTTTTGCGGATCAAATGCTCGGTACAACACCGGCTTGCTCAGGACGATCACATTCTTGCGACAAGGCAATTGTCGACTGTGTAATGACTCTAAAACATTAAGTATAAAATATGAAATAATTGAAATAGAAAGTGCAGTGTGTAGGATTTAGTGGCATCTAGTGTTTAGAGGTTGCAGATTGCAACCAACTGAATACCACTCAATTCTACACACTGCACCTTTTACATTTACAAAAAAATCATTTTAGATACAATCTTCAGGATGAATCCTACATTGACCTCATTTAATTGCCTCCCTATCAGTCCGATTGTTCATCAGATATTGCTGTGGTTTGGGGACAGAGTGAGAGTATGGCATATAGAATATAGAAATCAAAGAAGGAGACTCAGAAAAAGCTATGATTACAGCCAGGCTGACTTTGGGTGGATATGTGTCCAGCAAGACGCAGCTCTTACCTGGTCCTGTCTCACAGGTCATGGGGTACTGCTGGATGTGGGGAGCCACCTTGTTGTGATAGTAAGCTGCTTCATGGACCCACCAGTACGGCCGCTCACCGAACAGAATCCTTACGGTGACAACAGAAGACACGCAACTCTTGAGTCTAAACAGCACTCCCCTCTGCCCTTGTTGAAAAGGACAGATCTCTGTGTCTTATGAATTGATCAAACCGTATTAAATCACTGTTCCACAATTCTATTCAATTATATAAAACCTGAATTCACAATTCTGGATTTCCCGTCGTCCACAACAAACCAGAGGCTTCCACTCACCACTTGAACACCAAGTTCAGCCAGTCTCCGATCACAGCCACCCAGATCAGCTTGATGCCCACCGCGGGCCGGAGGTGGAACCACAGGGGGAAGAAGATGAAGAAGGTGTTGCGGAGGTCGGCGGCCCAGGACACCCAGAGGAACCACCCCTGGGCCTCCTGGAAGTTGCTCTGCAGGTAGTGGGTGCTGCTCACCCCAAAGGCCTGCACGGCGTCCATGGCGGCGTTCAGCATCTCGCTCCCCGGTGGTCGAGCAGGAAGAGACGGAGCGAGAGAGAGAGGTGGGATTCAGGGGGAGGGGGTCAGGAGCTGTTGTGTGCTGTCAGAAGGAGATAGCACGCAGGAATGCCTGTGTCTGCGGCGGCTTGTTTATATACCGGGGGCCCCAGCACTCGGGCGCGTGCAGCTCACTGCTCTTCGGACCTTGCTCAGGTGTTCTGAAACACTGCAGGTTAGGGGGGGGGCGTGTTCTGTCAGATCTGCGTCAGATCACCAGGATGAGGGTGGGGGGAGGGGTACACAGGGTGAATTGATAGCTTCAATCAACCGTTTTATTAACGCGTCCCAAACTGACCAATCACGTGTGGTTTCGCTGTAGCCCGAGGTGATATTTCAAAGAAGCTTAAGGTGCAGTTTGAAAGGACTTTATCAACGACTTCGATCGGGTAATAATTGCATAGCTCAGTTTGAATGAAATGAAATGCAACACGGAGCAAAATCCCCAAGTGTGACCGTCGACGCGTGGCGTTGCATAAGGGGTGAATGATTGGCTGAGCAGAAGGCTGGCCAGCTTATAAAACACACGCTCTGATGCTGCAGCCCTCTGGTGACCTCAGGCGTTATCATGTCTTGAGGAAGCGCTGGCTGGTACTACGATAAGACCACTGTCGTTTCTTAGTGACCACAGGGTCAGCAAGAGGAACAACAAGCGATCCATTTTCTTGTCAGTGGGACATGGTGTATGCTGTATTGGGAAACAACAACATGCATACATTTTATAATTATAACTTGCGGCCAAAATATTGAATAGGGCTATTCCATGAACTGGGTGAGTGATATGCTGAACATCGATGTTGTGTAGTGGAAATAGAAAATGAGGACAAAGAAATGCACTAGCCTTGAGTAAAGTCCATTGGGCATCACAGACACACAGGCAAATACGCATGCACCCTCACGCATGCATGGTTTAGCACACGCACACACGGACCAACAATTATATAAACACACACGCATATGGATAAACAATAATATGAACACATGCACACACACACTCATGCACACAAACACACAACATCAACACAGACTCACACAAACGGGGGCTTATCTGATAGCCTGTTTGTTGTCCGTCCTTTTAATCAGGAATAGACCAACTCCCCCCCCCCCCCCCCCCAGCAAAGGACTCCCACAGCGAGATCCCAGTCCTGTCTGGGCTACCCACCAGGTACAGGCCGACTCCATACTTGATTACTCTGTGATGGCCATGGATCTGTTCCACAGCTGGGGAGGGGAGCTGGCTGTCCACCTGCAGACCAGGTCTGGTTCACGCTGGCGTCCGCCTACTTCTGGCTGTTCCCCGTGTGCTTCCACCTGCGTAGGGACATGGGGCTGGTGTGGGTGGTGGTGCCCTGAGACTGGCTGAACTTGCTTCTCAAATGGTGAGGGGCATTTAGGACATGTTCAATGTAAAGTGAACATGGGTGCACTTTACATTGAAGGGTGTGGCGTGTGTTATAAAGGCAATTCACACTGAAATGTTTGGGTTATTATTCCCATGATGCATTATACATTGTCGTTTATTATTAGGTCAGGGGTTCTCTAACATGTGGGATGGCAGACCAGCTCGAACCTGGGTGAATTCAGATTTGTTTCAACCAATCATGTTGCTGGAAGCGGGGATCTGTTAGTGCACAGTTGGCGAACACAAACACGGCCAACAATAGTAAACTTTAAGGTTTAGAGAGGCCATACTGGTGGGTTCATGAGACAACCTTCTATGGAAAAGGACCCACTGCTGAAGCAGTTCCCCATCACATGCGAGACTGGACCAGGTGTCCTACTGGGTCAATGTTTCTTCTTTTTACTGAGTCATACATGACTGGCTCAGTGGGAAAATGATATTCATATAAGTTGATATCCTATACTATTGCAAAAGATTTTACATGGGTCAATATTGCCATATATGTTTTACTCTCACTGTACCCTGAATTATTCTGCGTATTTGCCAGGTTGAGTTTTTCTGATTAAGGTTTCATTATAACTGTATGAATGGGTTATAAAGCTCTGGTACCTTTAACCACCTACTTAGATTTCATTTAGCCGGTTAAGCACATCTACCGTCCTCTTATCTTTACTAAAGAATTCACTGTTTATTGTACTTGTGTCAGTCGTTTTGAAGATTGGGCCTACTACTAAGGTACACCTGCACACTGCCCCAACAAACAACATGGGGCCAAACAATATGCCAAGCATGGGGCCAGCGTGCCAAACCTGTTGGAGGTTGTTGTCTGACGTCGGGTGTTGCTGTGTGGGAAGTTTCAATAAAGTTTGTACTGTTTATTTGGTGAATTCATGGACTACAGGGAAGTCAGGTCCATGTGATTAGAGATCAGGAGCTGGTTAGGCTGCAGACCTGGGGATGGAACTCAGAACCTTTGGGCCGGGCTTGAACCAGTCCAACACCCTGACCTCCCATGCCCGTCCCCTCTCCCGCAGGAAGCCCGCCAGGGCAGCGGGGGTTCTGGTGCCTGGTGATCCCAACGCTGTCCTCCTCTTCTACATAGGTGGTTCTGGACTCAGTAAACAGCACACAGATTTACGGCAGATGCTTTCATTTTTATAAACGGCTTATTACTTCGTATCAAATGGAAGGGCTCAAGTTGAACCTGCTTCTCAAGGCGCAGGGCGTGGACCTGCTGTGGACTCTGGAGAAAGCAGCCCAGAAGTGGTGCGTGAGGGCCGAGTGGGTCCACCCGGACTCATGGGTCCACCTGGGTACCCTGCTGGGCCTGGGGCTGGGCCTGGGCCTGGGCCTGGGGCGGGGCCTGGGCCTGGGGCTGGGGCTGGGGCCGGGCCTGGGCCTGGGGCTTGGCCTGGGGCTGGGCCTGGGCCTGGGCCTGGGGCTGGGGCCGGGCCTGGGGCTGGGCCTGGGGCGGGGCCTGGGCCTGGGCCTGGGGCTGAGGCTGGGCCTGGGCCTGGGCCTGAGGCTGGGCCTGGGCCCGGGGCTCCACTCCCCCCTCTTCACGCAGACCGGGAGGAGTGGCGGAAGTGCAGCTGTCAAGGCGGGATGTGTCACCGTCTCCGTAGCGCTGCTGCTGGACGGACAGGAAGTGTCTTCTCCTCTGCTCCGCGCCTTGTCCTTCAGTGAGAGCGCCACGGCTGTCTTCATCCCCACGGCGCTGGTACCACGGCGCTCAGCCTGCTGCTTCCAGGCCAGAGCGCTGATACCAACGTGAAAAGACTGAGGTCGAGTATTACTACTTTAGCATTCACTGCTTCTCTCATTTGGAAGCCCATCAAGGATTTCTCGAGGATGCCTACAGGTATACCCGGACTTTGGAGGTTCAAACCTAGAACCTTCCGGCTATTCTTCAAACTTTTGCAGCAGTACATGGGTAGTTAATGAGCGGCTGGATTTACACCAGAGTTGGTGTCAATGGTTAATTCAGTAGAAGTGTTTTACTGTTACAGCCTCAGTAGAGAACATCTATTCATTCATTTGTTTGTGCGTCTCTTCTTTTTATTTTCTTTGTCTATTGGAAGTAGTTATGTTTGCGTTATCAATAGCTCATGTGAAGAACATCATTTAAGAAAATACTTAAAATTGCTGTTACATACTTTTATAATACTGAATACACAGTTCCATACAGTTTGTCATAAGATACTAATGCAACCTTTAATTTTCAACATAATGTACCTCGTAAAAAACGAATTAGGGGGGATGGAGAAATCACTTTGTGTTTTGAATAAAGACTTTCTCCCCAGTGTAGATATTACTATGGAAGTTGTTTTCTCAGAACATTTCATACTGACAGTGATGGATTGTTTGGCAGTGACCTCATCCATCAAACATTAACCAGCCATGCCTTCCTCCACGTGCGGTTTTCTGACAACCACACTCCGTTTCGCCATGGCATGTGAGATGCCATGCGCGCCAGTCCGGGTCAAGGGTCACGACGTGGTGCCGACGACACGTGACCCAGTGCTACAGTCCAGTCTTAAACAGTTAAGCAGAGGTTCAGTGTAACGCAATTAAAGATCCCCGTTTATAGCAGGGTTGAATGGCTTACTTTAAGATCGAATGATAGGTGAGTAGAATAACAAGTATGTAGAGATTGATTAATGTAGATTGGCTACAGGGATTGACCGACAGAGGACAGCAACCATGCCACTAAACTGTTCATGTGCCAACAGACCCTTTTCACAGGTGTCGCTCGTCACACTAATTATGTGTCTGCTGCTTTTATGTGCCATGGGTAGTTGACTAAAGTGGTGAAGATAACACACACTGACCATCCCTTGAGCTCAGACTCAAATGAACCCCCTGCCCGTTGTTAATGTGGGGGCTGCACCTGTGTTTGCTGCAGACAGCGCTGGGAAAAGGGGCCGTGGCAACGTGAGTTTTAGTTTACTTATTAGCGTCACTCATAATACTACTAAGATATCATCTGTGTGCTTCTGCCAAATCATTTTTCTTTCTTTTAACCTGTCAGTGCTGGAAGTGGGCGTGGGAAATAATATAAAATAGAGTGTGATTGGATGATGCCAGAGAGGGACTCCTGCACCGTCAGAGTAGAGGACCATCGTTCCCTGGGACAGCGGTGACGACAGCAGGTGATTTCATTAATTAAACCCGCAACGCATGTTTTTAGCCCTTAAATGTTATATTAGCTAAAGGAACAGGGTACGGCAACCCGAGGATTTTAAAATTGGTAAACGGTGAACAGATTGCTGACCCAGGAGTGCATTTGTAACGTGGTGTGGATCTCGGGTTTGGTGGAGGTTTGTAGAACAAGCGGAAGCCAAACCATGGCCGCATGTGAACGTTCTGAACCTGTTCGTTTCCATCGAAATGTTTCGTCAAACTTGGAGCAGAGTATCAAATAAATATATTTGTTTGCTCTTACAATCGGATCCCAGTGTAGTTTTACGTTCAATTTAAAAATGATTTTTTTTAATCCAACCTTTCAATCTATCAAGAGTGTAATTGACTGCACTTTTTGATACTAGCTGAATATTTAGTTTTGCTGTTCTCTACTCAACTCACCTGTGAAAGTCTCAAATCTGTTACCATAATGTACGTATGGCAAGTATTATCTGTAATGCCATTACCTTTTATTAACGGCCTGTATGGATCGTATTACTAAAAGTAACATGGAAACGTGAATTGATACCATAACTAAAACAACATTAACATGTAATGAAAAGTATAAGCTAAAGGTCTTGTATGGAAGCATAGCGGCATTGGAATACTTAAGGTATTTTTGGTCATTGTTCAGTAATTAATCGTGAAATGATTGTTTCTCATTAGCCAAGGTTACGTCACGTTTATTTAGGATTTGACCGTACGAAAACACCGTTGCGTCCTCTCAAAATGGCGTCCTGTTGCTGACAAAACATCCCATGATGCATTCTGATGCGCAAGCCCTACTAACGTTAAGATTGTGGACATCAGTTGTGCTAACGTCAACAAGTCTAGCTTGAGCGGTAGCTAACCCGCAGAGACACCATAGTTAACACAGCGAAGAGAGAAGGCAAGCTGAGAGTTGGTATGCTCAATTGAAATTTCAGAGTGTTGTTCAAACTGTTACATTAGCTCAAATGATTTGGCTTCAAATATGCCTGTCAAATGTTTTGGATCAATCTCAAAATGTGTTTAAAATGATGCTTTTGCAGGGAAGAATCGGCTGCTTACAATGCTTTGTGGTTTATCTTATTTCAAGACAGCCAGTTAGTGATTCGGACAGTGATATTTAATTTGTGTATAGCAGCCAATATTTTGTCGTCCATAAAACGCAGTAAACCGTGGCAACAGCCCTGCTTCCATGGTATTAACCTGGTTACAGAACCACATGTCTAGTCCATGGTAAACACGTCAATCAAATACACTTTAGAACTACGGTGGCCGTATGCATTGCTCGTACCGCGTAATGACGCCACAAACATAAAAAAAAAAAAGGCAAAGGCTTTCTGCTCCTAAAGGTATTTTATTGTTGCAATGTCATGGCTGGCCAGCAGGCACCTTTTCCCGCAAGACACGTGCAGATGAGCTCTGGAATGCAATAGGTTGGTAAATTATGGTAAAGAGTGACATCTACTGGCCAAAGCGGAACGTACATCCCTGCTTGGCATTGAATAGACCGTAACAGATTTGTATATAATGTATCAAATAATGGCACCGTTTTGCCTTGAAACACTGCCTGCCTAAGGTTCAGGAACATTGCCTCCCTGTCCTTTGTTGCTGCAGAAACGCTCAACCATGGCCTCGTAATTTCCAGATTACATCCTCTATGCCGTTCAGCTCACAAAATCCCAAATTGACTTCAATATGTCCCGAACTCTGCACTCACCTCCACCGAGACTCACCTCCACCGAGATCACATGCAAGTTATTTTAACATGCTTATACACATGTATTAAGAACGAATCAATGTTGCTACGAAAAATAGATTTAAATGCAAAACCACTTAATTAAAAAGTTTTATTCATTAAATTCAACCACTTTAAAACATGAGATTGATGAATGCATGTTCGTTGACAACTTGAATGTCAATAATTCAATATTACAGTTAAGTAAATTAAAGTCTTCCTAGCACTGTATGAAATGATATTCAGCATGACGCTGAATACCCAAACACAATATAATGCATTTAACAACCAGGTGATGCAGATCAGTGTCACAGCTAAGAAAACTAAAGAGACGACACGTTCACTGAAGCAGAGCAAACCAACGGTCTTTCAAACGATGGTCGTGCCATAAATGAGGCAGTTTGACGGAATCTGGACAAACCGTTTGAACTCATGTAAAAAATAAAATGACCTAACGGATGTATCATATTTTAAGGGTTTAAAAAAAGAACAATACTTTACAATTAAACTAAATAACAAACCAGAAAAACAACACTGTACACTGATTTTAAACTACTGAAGCTAAGATTTTGGATTGGGCTGTATTGATTGTATGTGAGTGGGTGAATCTCTAGCACTAATCCTTCGGGCTAGTTAGCTCAGGCTAGCTAGCAACGACAATATAACAATATGGCGGTGATGGCTGAAAGGAGGTGGTTGCGATGGTTGGAGCAGCATCAGTACAATGCATCTGTGTTACTGCTTCGAGGCCTCTTGATCTTCTCAATGTTCTTCAGGATCATGTCGTGTAACGTCACCTGTAGAGAAACCATGGCAATAAACAAAGCAATTTCACTATTTTCATCTCATAACAATACTGTGGTCTATAAGGAGTTTCTCTACTCACTGGTCCAATTACAGATGTATTATATTAAGCGTTATTGATACTACAGAATCAAATTCACTTGCATATTGATTTCTTAGTTCAGACACTATGATCTTCAAACTGATGTATTCCTTCTCATCGATCTCGGTAACTGTGCGCCGATAGTCCTCCTGCAAAGAAACAAAAGAATACGATGACGTTCCTCATAGCCCTACATCTATACTAGAGCGCCAGCCAACACTGAACAAGTGATAGACAACATTCATTCAGTGAAGATTAAAGCCAGATTTCTTACCACATGTGGGTACTTTGCTATTTTGGACACCAGCTTTGCTCTTGTGATGTAGTACCTTGAAATGAACCCCAAAGCCATAGAAATCAGGACAGTAGGCGGTATAACTGGAATAAATTGTGTGTAGTTCAGGATTGAGTCAAGATGAGGCATAAGAATTAAGTGAAGGGGTTGGTGGTCTGTCTCAGACCACTGACCTTGTATCACAATTTTCTAGCGAGCCCGTTTGTCTCAGGGACGATTCTTTTCAAGTAAGACTATTTAGTCATTTAGCAGATGCTTTTATCCAAAGCGACTTGACGTGAATGCAGGTACAAGTCAATAAGGAGCTGGTAGGAGTGCCTTGCTCAAGGATGCCCAACGATAGGCTGGTCATCACAGATCCAACCCACTACCTTTCAGCTGGAAATCAAACCCTGTAGCCCATAAACTAGATCCGCCCTACAAGCACTGCAGCTACATTACCTAAAGAGTAACAAAGCTAATGTGAGCGAGATCAGTGTGAACCTGGATATTTGGTCGAGGTAAGACGCTGCCTCTCCCTCCACGGTTCTGAGTTCAGCCACCGTCTCCTCCTGGATGGAAACCCCAAAGTTGTTCCCATCCTCTATCCTGGGGATAAGGAGCTGGACCCACATCTTTACCTGCAGAACCAGACCGGTACATCCTCTTCAAAACAACCCATACATTTAGACATGGACCACTTTGTGTTGCTGAATCAGCATTCACCAGAGGTCAAAGAGAGGCTTACCGTGTTACACTTTTCAATGAGCGTTCGAATCTCTGGTTTAACCTTTTCAATGAGATCGACAAGCTTTGCGTTGCTCTTCATCATCCCACCTGGCATGACAAACACCTTGGTGCCAGGCACTGGGTGCATACAAAAAATGGTCAAGTATATGAGTGGACATTACAGATGTGGTTGTCATCATTTTTAGTTTCAAGTCGCTAGAGCTTGGGCTGTTGTGTGAAGAACAAGTCAGCTGGACACTAACTTTGTTAGGGCATTCCCTTACAAAATATTTGGTAATAGAATATCCTAACCTAATATTTTGTAGACCTTAATCTACAATGCATGTATGGGAATCCAACCCGCGCAGTGATGCTCAGTTAGGCTGATTATCCTGAATATCAAATAACACGTTGTTCCCTTTTGATAGCGTGATGAGAGGAGACCAATCCACTTTGATCCATCCAGAGAACCGGCTAGAGGCTTGATTTCACCATCTCGTCCATCACCTTCTACTCACCCTTATCCTCTCCAACTCCATCCTCAAGTTTCCTCTTTTTCGCATTTTGCTATAAACCAAACAAGTTTTATTAGGTATTTCCCACCGTTTTTATCCACATATAAGCCATGAGTAAGAAAACAATATATTGCATTTTCATATGAAAGCTCACTGCTTCAAGTCCGTCGTGCAGATCGGAGATCAAAATGGGATCAGGCACGGTCAGGTTTATCTCGGAGTGTATCTCCTTCAGGTCACAGATATTTATAATGGGGTCCTGAAAGACAGACACAGGTTATTAACAAGAATGTGGACAAATGCACGTTCACACTTGTACATGATCATAACATGTGTATTACATAACATTATGCACCGAGATTGATTGATATGTACCTTAAGGAAATGATCAAGTTCCAATAGCTTCTTTGGGAAGAAGGTGGCTACTAGGTCCTCTGCCTGAAAGCAATGCATGCGATTAATGACTCTGTATGTATACGTCTTCATACAAAGTGTAATGAGAGCTGTGTAGTTCATGGAATATGTTGATCTTATTCAAGTAACACTTACTTCTGATGTGATCCGTTCCCTAAAAGCATCAACCTGCAATAAACAAACTGATAGGTCAAAAAGATAATATGGGTCATTATAATTACATGTTCGCAGGAAACCTACTTAGAAAGCCAATTAACGTTTGCCGACATGAAAAGGCCCTGTGTCAATTCTACTTGCAGCCTTGCCCGGCGATTTGCAAGCATTTTGGGCGATGGTATATTATCCGTCGTTAACCATAACTGCTGATATGTTCGTGTACTTGAGACAAAATACTGACTAATGAATGATAACGGTTTTAATGAGCGGGATCCAATTTGGGCAGCTAACGTTAGCATGTAGCTTGGCCCTAGTAGTCATCACATCATGCTAGAAATGTGGCTACCGGTGGGCACAACATATTGTATAACATGAGGAGTTGTTTCAGATAGTTATTCTTTACCTTGGTTTTGATTTCATTGTCCACCTTAAGAAGAGAAGACATCTTATGTTAACGAATAGGCAATTAAAGATTTCCCCTATATAATCAATATCACTTCTAAAAGTGTGGCTTTTGACTTCTGTCAGCCACACTTGTGAGCTTAAAAATGACGTCCTCAGTGCGCGACAAAAACAGAACAAGCGACTACGCGTGCGCGAGAAAAAAACCCAGGTCCCGCGTCATCGTATTTTTCTAGACGCAGCTGACGATGTAAACAAGGAGGTAGTCGAGGGCAAGGGACCAAGTTTATTATTGAAATCGCTAATGCTAACCGTTGCTTGGTCCTAAAGCGCTGACATGGGGCTCCCGGTTACCATCAAAGTAAATTTTAGGGGAAACGTGAAGAGGCTGCTGGCTCCAGATCTGGACAAGTCAGAATGGGAGTCTGTGGAAGCCTGGGTAAGCAGCTAACGTTAACGTGCGCGGCGGCAGTTCGCTAAACGCTGGCGCAGTTAAGTAAAAAGAAGGCCCATCCAAGGCCCACATAAACAATGGCCCTCTTGAAGGACAGCCGCCGCGCAGGCGACAGCTATGGATCCACGGCGTTACGATCAACATAGCGATCGTTTCACACTCCCCCCATACGAATATACACCAACAAAAGTTTGGCATTTGTAGATTTAAGATGATTTCCCTGACGTTAAATGGTTATTATTTCTGAAATACAATTTGAAGGATGTCATTAAATGACATAATTGCAGTGAAGAACTATGGAAATGTGCATTTCAGATTAAAGCGTCGTTCGGCATCAGCCACTTTCAAGTGAAATATTTTGATGAGGAGAATGAAGAGGTAAGATAAAAAAAAAGGTCATTTAAAATGTGCATGCCGTGCAATCGTCTTCCGTATAATGTTGACTTATTAAAATGTTTCTGCTCGAGACTCATTGAGTTGCTCTTTTTCTGACAGATTTGCATCAACAGCCAAGGTGAGCGATAACACCCACACGGTGTACTGTAGCGACTACTATATCACACAGCTTCGTTTCTTCTGAGAAGATGGTCGTAAGGCCATGGCGTAGAATGTCAATTGTAACTCAAATAGAATTGGGTTCTTGTTTGACACAAACGCCGAGTTCTAATGACATAGATGAACCTTGGTGCATTGTCAGTTGAACAGCTAATACTTTTTGTTTTGGTTTTTTTCCCCCACAGAGGAATATGAAGAAGCGATCAAGGTATTAATACATCATGATTAAGCTTTTTATAAACGTTTTTACATACAATAATCTGTATGATAGTACAGTCGGCTTATTGAGCATGTATAGACTAAGACACTAATACTGCAATAACAAAATAAAAAATATATTTACAAATAAAAACGATTGTAAATACACACTGATATCTCAAGACAGATGTCCATTCAGAACGGCCGTCTGTCCGCTGCACATGATAACCACGCCTATGATTATTCCCCATCGTCCTCCGCTATGCCGGGCATGCTGTTGTGTACATGCAGAGTGCCGAGAAGCAGGGGAACCAGTTACACATTAACGTCTACAAGATGAAGGGCCAGGCCTGCGGGGGCCCGGTGAAGAGCGAGGTGAAGGAGCTGAAGGGGGACATGAGACCTGCCCCTCCCTACCCGTCCAGAGTGAAGACGGTGGACAAAGGAACGCAGGTCACCCCTGACCGAGAGCCCGTAAGAAGCAACGACAACCAAACTCAAACCGGTTGTGTTTCCTGTTCAACGTATCACTGTCGCCCCACGGCCACGGGTCAGTCACCGTGTGTTTGTGTTGGTGTTGTCTTGTTGCATAAACAGGGCATTTCTAAAGACGCCAAGGGAAACAAATCCGAAGATGAGCCGCCCCCGGCCTGGTTCCGGTCGTACATGGAGAAAGTGAGGATTCATCGTTCTGTGTTCACTTATCAGCACATGAATGTGACCATGTGTTTGCTCTGGTCTCCTGGTGTTCTCCCACGTCCAGCTGCATAATCCAAGCTCTCTTCCTCCAGTTCAAGGACGAAGTAGTGAAAGAGGTGGTGGAGAGGATGTGCAATGACTTCTCCGGCCAGTGCTGCACCCACAAAGCCGACGATGAGCCCGTGGCGCAGGGTGCCAGCGGGGGGGCCCCGGTGGTGGTGCCCAGAGTAGCACCACCCTCCACCTCCAACACCTCCCTTGGTTACACGCCCAACTGCAGCAGTTGCAACAAACTCACCTCTGAAGGGGCTTACAAATGCAGGTAGACCCACATGTTGCGCTGCTTAAACCTGCTTAAACCTGCTTAAACCTGCTTAAACCTGGCTTGTCCTGGTTCCCATCCTTAAGGATTCGCCTTTATCCGTATCATAAATGTGTTCCCAGATCCTACGTCCTTGTGTAATACTCATAACTGTATAACTACATACATTTGATTTAACTTTAGTTCATTATATATGATTTATTTTGTTGATGAATGTACATTTAGCTGATATTTCAGCTGATGTCTTTATCTTCTCCTATTGGATTTGCCCAACATTTTGGCTGCTGTAACACCTGAATCTCCCTCCATCACTAACGCCGTGTCTTCTGTCTGTGGTGTTAGCGTGTGTCCGTCCTGCATCCTTTGTGAGCTGTGCAGACACAGTCATGACCCCAGCCACAGCCTGGTGAGAACCAAGACGCCTCTTTCCATCCCAGAGCACGGGACGTCTGGAGAGCTAAGGTAAAACCCGGGACCTTCTTTCTGATGTTAAGATCTTTTATAACGGCTAGTGGAGTCCAATGGTTGGCGTTCACACTATGGGATGCGGCCGTTTCAGTTCCAACTTCAGCATGGTTGGTTCTGTAGCGGGGCGCGTTCCCTCCGTCACCACGTTTACTCCTCTGGGACGCAGGTTTCCGAGACGCGGGGATCGGACGGTGCGCAAGGCGGAGCGCCAGCGTCTGAAGGCGGAGCGGAGGCAGCTGAGAGCCGAGGTGAAGGAGATCAAGAAGAAGCTGAGGGTGGAGAAGAGGTCGCTGCAGTGGAGCGGGCCCTCCACCTCCGGCAGACCCACCCTAACAAACATGGCCTCCGCCTCCACCCAGGCCCCGCCCCTGCCCCCAACTACTGCCTCAGAAGCAGCCTCAGGTTCAGCCCCAGCCCAAGGTCCCATAGCAGCCCCGATCCTCCAGCCCCCAGCCTCCAGTCCAGAGTAAGCCCCCGCTAACCCCCGCTGCCTCTAGCCTCTGCACGGATGCAACAAAAATCTCTTTTCCTTTTTTTTTCCAAGAAAACTAAATCAAACTATGGCATCTTTGTAAAATCTAGTCTTTATGAGTGTATCGCTGGCTTCTCTGGTGGTGGGAAGGGCTGGAACTACCTCGGTGTGAACCCCACTGCTGCTGCTGCTGCTTCATAGATTTTCTAAGAAAAAAATGAAAATAGCTCTTGAGCTGCAAACGCACACAAAAAAAACCACACAAATCTTTTTGGGCTCCTGAGGGGTCTTTGCTCAGACACCAGGGCTGTTTTCACCCGTGCTCTGTACACTTGAAACTAGGGGTCCCGGGGTCACGCTCCCGTCCTTGGTGCCCACTATGGCCGCCTTGTTTCTGGATGAAAATCTGCCGGACGGCACCCGTCTGCAGCCCGACACCAAGTTCATCAAGTACTGGAAGATGAGGAACTCTGGCACTATCGGCTGGACTTCAGAGACCAAGGTACCGCTCCTTCTGAGAGGACGAGTCGCCGTCTCTCTCTGCCTCTCCTTCCCTCAGCCCATTGCTTCCCTGATATGGCTTGCAAACGCATCGACTAACTCCAGATGTGACCCCTCTCACCTGCTTTAACACCTCCCTCTCTGAGCTCTCTTACTGGTCCAACGCAGGTCCTTTCATTTTCCTTTTCTTTTACAATATGTGAACGATGTATACACTTTCTGCCTTCTGTAAGAATGTGTGTGCTATATATATATTATACAGGTTCTACATATGTTTGTATAACTGGCTTTTATGCTACCATGGGCGTACATATGTTTCCATGGTTACATTTCTTCGTCGTGTGTGTGTGTGTGTGTGTGTGTGTGTGTGTGTGTGTGTGTGTGTGTGTGTGTGTGTGTGTGTGTGTGTGTGTGTGTGTGTGTGTGTGTGTGTGTGTGTGTGTGTGTGTGTGTGTGTGTGTGTGTGTGTGTGTGTGTGTGTGTGTGTCCCCCTAGCTGAAGTTCATGTGGGGGAACCTAGGCCTTGCGTCGGAGGAGAGGAGGGAGCTTCCCGTGCCCCTGCTGCAGCCCGGCCAGATGGGCGTGGTCAGTGTGGCCTTCGTCGCCCCGGTGATGGACGGGACGTACACGTCCCACTGGCGGCTGGCGCACTGCGGGACGCAGTTCGGGCCGCGCGTGTGGTGCAGCATCGTGGTCGACCCCGGCAACACCCGCAACACGTTCTGCCACAAGAGCAAGAGACTGGTGCGTGTGTGCCTTCACCTTCATCCTAACCACATCAAGATGTCACTGCTTTAACCATGGAGAGTCCTATACTATAGATAGGACAGCCGTCTTCAGATAGTGATGGCTAGTAGCAGATATTAACCAACCGTATCCACACACCTCCTCCACTCAGAAGGAGGACAGAACGGACGAGAGCGCCATGGACAGCGAGACGGAAATGTCTGTGGACCTGAGCAACAGAGACTACTACTTCCCCTCCGTGGACCTGCTCACTGCACAGGTACCCAGCACCTGCCAGAAGCAGAACCTCACGTGACGCTAGCCATCGGTCAGTTGTTATTGTTGGCGCTTTACAGGAACATTCCTTAACTGGGCGGTACACGATAACAACCAGATTATTGACGCAAAGTTAACCGATTCCATGTAAGACACGCTGACTGTAAAGCATTTGGTTTGATGGATCATGATCAGGGCTGACAGCTGTCAAGCCTCTTCAGAGAACAACGGGTGCTCTATAGCTAGAGGGGAGCGGTCGTCGTGGAGACGGGTCATAGATGGGTCACGGCGGGAGAGTTAATTAGCACTGTGAACCAGCAAGGGGGAAGTGGAGGTGTCTGGAGAAGGCGACTAAAGAAGCACGATGAAGGAGTCGGGAGGCTGCTACAGGAAGAGTTGCGTAGCTGCAGTGACCAAACAAATGCTAGCTCACGCAACGCCTGCCAGCGGGGGAGGGAACGATCGCCAGGTGCATGGAGAACAAAGGCTTATTAAATATACTGGTAAAACATACAAGCAATGGCCAACGTGCACTGTATGTATTGGAGGGCTGCCGACCAAAGCCTAGCAGTAATAATACTGCCATCGATGCTGTTTCCTAGGACCTGCTGTCCTTTGAGCTGCTGGACATCAACATTGTGCAGGAGCTGGAGACCGTTCCCAACAACACTCCCGTCGGTGAGCTACGAGGACGTCGTGACTCGATGACACACTCTGCGTTCTCCTGTCCGTCGCCTTACGTCTTCCTCTGTGTTCTGTGGTAGACCTGACCCCATGCATGTCCCCGCTGCCTCAAGACACCGCCGCGGTGGACCGGGCCGGCCCCGCTCAGACGAAGGAGGCCCAGGTCGCCCAGCTGAAGAGCTGCTTCTGTGAGTGGAGGAGGCGCTGTCGGCCGCTGGTGTTCAGCTTAACGTTGACTACGTCGTGAATTAAAAAATCAACAGCTTGAATTTATTGGCAGAATTACAGCTGATGGATGTGGATGTTTTGGTAAAAAGTGTATTTTGTTTAGGGTCTCATTAGCTGTATACAGCTGTGTGATGGTTTGACGATAGGGAACCTAATGCGTCCCCATTCCACCTGTCTTGTTGCCTTGTCGGTGAGCAGTGAAACCCGGAGAGCTGCCTGAAACCCCGGCCCCCGAGGACGAGCGGGAGGAGGAGATCAGCGGGGCCCAGTTCCTCTGTGAGACCCTGATCCGCTCCCTCACCCTGGAGGAGGCCCCCGACCAAAAGCCTCCGCGCAGGGGCCACCACGGGCCCCGAAGGCCCCTGGGTAAGACCGCCGTTATCACGCCAATCACAAAGCGAAGCGACGTGTTTTTGTGTCTCCTCACGCGCGCCCTCTTCCCGGCGCTCCAGTGATCCGGCCGGTCTCCCGGGACGCCGGTCTCCGCTCGGAGAGGAAGACGGAGGTGGGGTTGGCAGAGAGACTGCCCGGAGCGGGCGTGGACACGGACGCCATCGGGGGGGAGATTCCCGCTCCGCCCTCGTATCCGGGACGGCCCCAGGTGAAGGTGGACCCAGAAGAAGGTGGGGCTCCGTACCGTAGTCCATGTTGTGGTGGTCCCTCCTCCACTGCTCTGAATGGGTCTGTCACGGACTGTGATGCTTTCTTTATACATCTCAACTAAGAAGGGATTCATGGTTCATCATCGCATTGGTTGGTTCGGTTTTACAATCCCAGTCCACCTAATCTGTTCCGCTTTTTGTTTGCTGGCCAGCAGAGGGGGCGTGTGCGGTGAATGGACCCCCCCAGACGGTAAACGAGGAGGACGGTGAGCTGGGGGTCCTTAAT
>JACYXH010000014.1:77500-95000 GCA_026745465.1 Lota lota | reverse complement strand
GAACAGAGCTGGTTATTGATGGTAAGATTATTGTTAAGAAAGAGAGTGGTACGGGCTGGCCATTCTTTTTCATTTGTAGAATATATCAGTTCTAGGATGGGATTTTCTTGATAAGATTATTGAAATCACAATCAGCGTTGAGTGTACAGATAAGTGGAGGTTATTTGAAGCTACGAGCTAGTTGACATGTTAAAAAAGTAAAACAAATTCTTGTTCTTCTTTTCTGTGAGCACGCAATGTGAATCAGTACAAAATATGTACCAGCACGTTGCTCTCAAACACAAACACCATTAGTAAATGATAGCTAGACCATTAGTCAACTTAACTGTTAGTTAATGCTTGTTACTGCATTCACTAATGTTGCTAAATGGTTAATGAATGGACCCTTATGGTAAAGTGTGTGTGTGGCATCACTGAGCGAGGTGCCAAACTCCTACCTGCTCTTGATGTTCATGTACCTCCGAAAGATCCACTGTAAGGCCTGGGATGAAAGCCTGCCAGATAACTAGTAAATCAATTGTTCTATATTGTTGAGTAGTCATCGTGTGTGTGTGTGCGCGTGTGTGTGCAGTAAGTGTATGTGTAAAATGTTGTCCCTCTCCTTGTTGTGGACTTGCAGTATCATCTGGTCTATCCAGATCAGCAGGCTCCGCCTCCAGTGCCTTTGAGACCTACAACCCGCGTCCGGGCAACGCTCTGCAGCCCAGGTGAGCCCAGACAACTCTGCCGGCCGCCGGCTCTCTGTCAGCAGCCCCTATCGCTATTCTAGGAGCCACTGTGTCATTCACTGCTGCGAGAAACACAGGGTCAGAGGCCCCATGGGACCGTGCTCACACTCTGAACATGCTTGGGATGGGATGCTGCTATTCTTGGTGTGTGTGTGTGTGTGTGTGTGTGTGTGTGTGTGTGTGTGTGTGTGTGTGTGTGTGTGTGTGTGTGTGTGTGTGTGTGTGTGTGTGTGTGTGTGTGTGTGTGTGTGTGTGTGTGTGTGTGTGTGTGTGTGTGTGTGTGTGTGTGTGTGTGTGTGTGTGTGTGTGAACTGTTAGCTGGGAGCTAACCGTTAGCTGGGAGCTAACGCTGCCGTCATGCCTTGCTCCCCAGCAGGGCCCAGGGAGGCATCACCGAGGGGCTGGTCAAGGGAGCCCTGTCTGTGGCCGCGTCCGCGTACAAGGCTCTGTTCACGGGGCCCAACTGCAATGTGCAGGTACCCTGACTTTGAACTCTCTATGTTAAGCAAAGGAAAATGCTGCAGTTCTAGCAATCTGAATGTTAAATGGTGTACGACATCAGCTGTTAGTTAGCTGAGGGGGCTGGGTGATTTGACATCTAGGTTGCTCTGATCTTCAAGGACCATGTTAATATACATCTCATTGAGTCTTGTAAAGACTGAGGGTTGTAGGTTCTAGGGTTGTGAGGCTGTAGGGTTGTAGTCTGTAGGGTTGTAGACTGTAGGATGGTAGGGTTGTGAGGGTGTAGGGTTGTAGACTGTAGGGTTGTAGGGTTGTGAGGGTGTAGACTGTAGGGTTGTGAGGGTGTAGAGTTGTTTCCTCCATCTTCTCTAAACCCCCCCAGCGCGGCGTGGACCCCGCAGCGCGGCAGGACCCCTCCATGATGGCCATGCTGCTGGAGATGGGCTTCAGAGACCTGCAGCTCAACCAGCGGCTGCTGAAGAAGCACGGCTACAGCCTGCTGCACACCGTCAACGAGCTGGTCCAGATGGCCGAGGAGAGCCAGGGGCCCAGGGCCGCCGCGCTGGGCTACCCGGCCCCCAGGGAGGAGCGGCCGCTGGGACCCTAGGGGCCCAGCGGCTCCACGGGGGGGACGGCGGAGGTGGGGGTGGGGGTGGGCGTGACTTGTGCGACCTTTGACCTGGATGAAACGCGGTTTCCATAGAGGGAGGGCCGTTCCCTTTCTGCCGCCCGCCCCCTGGAAAGTGACAGAAGAAGAACATATTGCA
Source organism: Lota lota (assembly GCA_026745465.1). Classification (NCBI taxonomy): domain Eukaryota; kingdom Metazoa; phylum Chordata; class Actinopteri; order Gadiformes; family Lotidae; genus Lota; species Lota lota. Next base: position 93,043 of record JACYXH010000014.1, on the reverse strand, counting down.
TTTTATTTCAAGTTTAGGAAACGCGTAACTATTAACGGAACAGATGAACCAGATTTAAGATGAAGTATTCGTGACTCAATGTAAACTGTAAACAGAAGCAATATTTTTCCAGTTCGCTGTTGAGATAAATATAGAGGGTTAAAAAATGATTTAAGTCACGCTTCAAAGTTTTGACGGTAGTATACACTAATAATTATACGCTAATAGGTACAGTAAGTCATCGGGTAGACGGTGTATATTCTTTAAAATCGTATTCTCTGACTGATTTCTTCACCGCTTGGCCCAAGCGTCAACAATGACGATTTCTTTAGCACGAGGTACAGGTAGTTTTGACTCGTATAGGAGGACATTAAAAAGATCTATATATTTAAAAGTCAGTGCTATTTTAAGGCGAGATTAATCTTATTTTGGCACTAAGAGCCGCTATGTAAACCTCCGAAGCTTGAGAACCTCCGTTGTGCTCCTCTCCATCCTAGTGCATCTAAAAGTTTCTCTTCCCTGTATCGGAGTTCTTTGATTTAGACGTTGACATGTGGAATGTATTCAAAACTGTCCCAGAACAGATTCTCTGTTTTGGACCCAATTGTTTTCTACTGCTTTATAGGACCCGCCTGCATGACAGGTAGAAGCTTAGAGGTGAGTAGTGGTCTCGTGGTCTTAGCACAGTTCACGGTGGAAAAAATGTCTCCGCCTTCTGCGTCATTGTTTACCTAATGCCTACCTGCATTTTCATACCTGACCCACACACACACACACAACAGTCCTGTTGTAGCTGTATCGAGCAGAACCCACCAAATATCTTTTTCATGGCACATTCCTCCTTCTCTGAAGAGACACAATGTTGAATTTGTTGTACGATTCATGATTTGTAAGTGATTTATTGATTGCACTCTGTGATTCTAGTGTGTGTGTGTGTGTGTGTGTGTGTGTGTGTGTGTGTGTGTGTGTGTGTGTGTGTGTGTGTGTGTGTGTGTGTGTGTGTGTGTGTGTGTGTGTGTGTGTGTGTGTGTGTGTGTGTGTGTGTGTGTGTGTGTGTGTGTCCCTATTGTTTACTTTAAATAGACAAATACTTTTTTTCCAAGGGAGCATATTGTGTTACAATAGTTAAGAGTCCATGCTCTGAGATAAACGCTGAAAATTCCTGCTGTGCTTGTGAAGTGGCTCAATCCTATCATAAAGTTTAAGCATACTCCGCTACTACCAATCTGCCAATAAACTATTTGCACAACACGCTTCTCGATCGTTATTTTCCATTCTCTGCGTGTCCACTAGCGGTTGACACTTTCAAAGTGCATCTGCGTTACAGCACTGTAACGGTTCTAGGTTGCGTTGTTTGTGTGCACTGTGCTGGTGTTGTGATTGGGTGCTCAGGAGAAGGGGGCGGGCCTTGGGAGGAGAGATATACGGTTAGAGTTTGAGAGAACTTCATGTTCGTTCGTTATAGCGTTCCATAACGTGTGCCTGCCATTAATAAAAGGGAGTTAACCAAAACAACCTGTGTGGTGCTTGGACGAATGGAAACAGGGATGCTACAGTACTTAGAAAACCATTATAGCCCTTCGAGTAACTGCTGCGTGGCAGCTTCACTTCAGACCACGGTGCAGGGAACCCAACACCTGTGATCAGGTCAGCTGACCCGAGCACGTGCGACGCTTCAGTGAAACGAAGTGCTGGTGTGAAGCCGGAAGTGGATAACCCTTCACTCGCAATAGGGGAGGTGACTGATCAAAGATCTCCACGCGCTGTAGTGTCCAGACCAGGGTTTAAACGTCCCGTCGACGAGACGACGCCTTGCCTGCGCATTTTGAAGCCAACGTTGAAAGGTAAGTGCGGTTTAACACGGCGTGATATAGATAGTAAACACGGGGTGATATAGGCTGGTGAACACGCCATGATAGAGGCTGGTGAACATGCCGTGATATAGAGAGGACACGGCGTGATATAGACTGGTGAACACGGGGTGATATAGAGAGGACACGGCGTGATATAGACTGGTGAACACGGGGTGACACAGGCTGGTGAACACGGGGTGATATAGGCTGGTGAACACGGGGTGATATAGAGAGGACACGGCGTGATATAGACTGGTGAACACGGGGTGATATAGAGAGGACACGGCGTGACACAGGCTGGTGAACACGGGGTGATATAGGCTGGTGAACACGGGGTGATATAGGCTGGTGAACACGGGGTGACACAGGCTGGTGAACACGGGGTGACACAGGCTGGTGAACACGGGGTGATATAGGCTGGTGAACACGGGGTGATATAGGCTGGTGAACACGGGGTGACACAGGCTGGTGAACACGGGGTGACACAGGCTGGTGAACACGGGGTGATATAGAAAGTAAACACGGGGTGATATAGGCTGGTGAACACGGGGTGATATAGGCTGGTGAACACGGGGTGATATAGAAAGTAAACACGGGGTGATATAGGCTGGTGAACACGGGGTGATATAGAGAGGACACGGGGTGATAGAGATAGTGAACATGGGGTGATATAGGCTGGTGGGGACTCACTGACATGGCAACATTTTGGTTAGGGTTAGATTACATTATGCAACTTTGACTGTTCTCAAATGCATGTTTGGTTTGTTCTTAAAGGGAAATAGGGTTAAGCCTTGGCCTGGGCTACTTTATGACTAAAGAATCCTTGTTGTTTTGGGCCGAACGTGGAATAAGCCTACCACGGTAGTTAATTATTGTTGCTTAAGTAATGTAATCCTACCGTTTATTAAACGCCTGCTTGTTCAGGTAACCTAATATCACGTCTTCACCACTTTTAAACGAAAGGCCAGTAGAGATGTGCACTGAGAAGAGCCCCAACACGTTGCACTCGGTCGGAGAAAGAGATCGGATTGGCTTTATTTGGTTCATGGGCTTTGGTCAACCGCTGTCACCGGCTCGCAGTTGCAGTTTGTCAACTAGCATGTCATTGGAAAAGGGGAAAAAATACCGAAATGCGCATTAGTGCAGTCAACCTTATATTTAAAGTGGTAATCTCAGAGATTTCCGTTTCGCTCTCTTTAGCGACACCTTTGGCGATGAGCGGTAACCGTTCCCATAGATCAAAGCTGTCGCCACCGACGTTAATAACACAAAAAACAATCGTAATACTGCAAATGCAAGGGCTTTCATCAGTGGGCCGTAGTCTCAATGACTCCAAGCACCACGTTTTGTGTCTAAAGATAAATGATGTTAAGGATGATTATGATCATGAATGTATGCTGTGCTTTTGTTCATTAGAATGGTGCTGCCAGGTCACAGCAGCAGTGATCCTCTTAAGCGGAGGGAACCGGTGGAAAGGAGCAAGATGACGCCGCCGCCCGCGAGGCAGTACGGAAGCGTCGGCTGCACGGCGGACGTGTGCCCAACGTGCCGGGGAACCGGCCGCATTCCAAGAGGTAGCTTTGAGAATAAGGACGTGCCGGGGAACCGGCCGCATTCCAAGAGGTAGCTTTGAGAATAAGGACGTGCCGGGGAACCGGCCGCATTCCAAGAGGTAGCTTTGAGAATAAGGACGTGCCGGGGAACCGGCCGCATTCCAAGAGGTAGCTTTGAGAATAAGGACATGTAGGGACGAGAACACAAGTGTAGGCCTGTAGCTTTTGGTTTTGTATTTAAAAAGAATGCTTTATCTTTATTCTTTATGTATTGTACAATCATACATAAAAACATATTTACGTTAACAAGTTGTTATTGAGCCAATTTACATCATTCGTCATTCATAAAAAATGTCCAAGGATGGCTTGTGGAACAAGAATGCTGACTTGAAATGTTCAAGTCAACATCTGTCTTTGCTAAGGGGGAAGTGATCCTACTTAAGGGAAAGTACATGGTCCCTTACCCCTTACCCTCTACTGTGGGGATGTGTTCTACAGCTGCGTTGGTGCGGCCTTTTGAAAGCAGACCTGAGATGATAATAATGTGTTTGTTCTCCACAGGCCATGAAGACATGCTGGTGGCTGTTATACCATGTAACGATGTCAGGCTGAAGCCCAGGCGCACGTAAGTGTCCTTCTGGGTCTTTCGTAGGTCTTCATGTGGACACGTTTGTCCGTAGGCTACATACGTTTTTTTAATAATTATAATTTTTTGGTTTGTTATTTTAACGTGGTTAAATGTGGTGATATTTGCATGTGTCTGGGCAGATTGTCTTGTGTGTGTTTGGGGACATTTCACATTGAATCGGTAACTTGTGATCATATTGAATGCGTCATGTTAAACGTGTGTGTGTGTGTGTGTGTGTGTGTGTGTGTGTGTGTGTGTGTGTGTGTGTGTGTGTGTGTGTGTGTGTGTGTGTGTGTGTGTGTGTGTGTGTGTGTGTGTGTGTGTGTGTGTGTGTGTGTGTGTGTGTGTTGAAATTGTGTCACAATATCTGCAGAACTCCCATCTGCAGATATTGGTATCGCGGTAAGGAATGTGTTTGGCTGAGGTCTGCAGTAGAAGGCCAAGCTGAGCTTCTGCTGTGTGTGTGTGTGTGTTTTAATACCACTGTGTGTTTATACCGTTTGTTTCTCCCAGCAAGCTCTACGTGTGCATCTCCATGGTGATATGCCTGGTCCTCTGCTGTCTGATCCTCTTCTTCCTGTTCCCTCGGAGCGTGGTCTTGATACCGGTGTCGGTGCAGTCTGTCATGGTCTACTTCACCCCCATCAACATTAGGGTGGAGGTCGTTGTGAGTACCTCCTAATGCTACTAGGATGATATGCCAACAGTACAGACCGTTAGGGTGGAGGTCACTGAGTACCTCCTAATGCTACTAGGATGATATGCCAACAGTACAGACCGTTAAGGTGGAGGTCGCTGTGAGTACCTCCTAATGCTACTAGGATGATAGGCTAACAGTACAGACAGTCAAGGGCTGTGTTGTGATTGGTCTGCTTTGGGAGAAGTCGGTCACATGATCACGTACATGCAGTGACAGAGCAGATTCTGCAATACGGGAAATGTGTGCCATATATTTTGAAGAAGGTCAGTAGAGTTGTTTCAGAAATGACTCATTACAGATGAAATGCAGGGCAAAGGTGTCCAATGGGATGTGGCCGGAAAGTTCTCAAAGCTTGTCTGAGATATTCACAAGAACATTTCATTTCAAAGTAACTAAAATAGAGAAAGATAGTTATTATATCTACAAAAAAAAGAAAGTGTTGAAGAATCATGTGATTTGTTCCAAAAGACACTCTGAGAATAGGGTTGAAATGGCGTGCCTCTTGCAGAACGTCATCAACATCTCCAACGAGAACTTTGTGCCCGTTGAGATCGTGGAGCTGGACGTTCAGGGCTTGGTCCAGCACACCATCGTGGGCAAGTCCAAGAAGCTCAACATGACCCGGGTGGAGGCACGCTCCCAGACGTCGGTGAGTTCGGCTGTGGGTGCGGGGCTCCCAGCCACCCTTCTGGTCCCCGGTGTAACCGGCCTGTGTCCTTGTAATCCCTGCAGTACACGGTGCAGCTCGTCCTGACCATTGAAGACACAGGCCTGAAGTAAGAACGGATGTTGGCACGGCATTTTAAAAGGACCCCCGCTGCTGTGTGACGCGTGTGGTTCTTTATTTCATCCTCACAAAAGCTTTCCAGCGTACAGCCGCGTTTGTTGTCATTAATCCAAAAGGACAATTAAATGAGTAATACCGTCATATGCAATATGACAGCATGCAATGGGAATGTAATAAAGGAGGCATGACATTCAAAGTCATACATCCTTACTTTGAATATGCAAACTCCATGTGCTGACTTTGCGTTTTGCGTTTCCAGCACCTACTGCAAGTCCAGGTCCTTCCAGATCCATGCTTTGTTCCTGGAGTTGCAGTAAGTTTCTGTTTCAATCCCTCTACAAAACGTTTGGAGCCAACTCGTGTTGTAGTTCTTTTCAACTTTACCTCTCAAACGGCTGGAAACTCGTCCCACTGTAAGAACAGTCGACGAGTCATGCAAGTGTTGAGATTGGACCTGGCACATATGCAGTTTATATACAGTACAGTCACATAGAGTTCAACTTTTGCACAGGCAATTAAAGCTGAACCATTAATCCAGTCATGTTTTGTTTCTTTCTCAGGATGACTATGAACGTGTCGTACCTCTCTCACAACGAGCAGCTGTCCATAAACACGTATGAGTATATTGACTGTGGTTCCAATTCAACTGTACCCCATCTGCTGAGCTGACTAACAAACCGACAGGAGGACGAGGAAGAAAGGTCAAACGGTTTACTTTTGAAGTCCAAGTCTTCTGTATGCTTTTGTTAATTGTATTCCAAATGCAGTTTCTGTTTGGACATCGAAGAAAAAGACAAAGCCAGTAGATGGCGACCAGTCTATACAGAACCATGAAGTGTTTTCTGTGATTGACTTGATTCACTGAATCGGAGTGAATGCGCCATTTTGCACGTGAAGCCTGAAGTGAAGGGTCCACAGCTGTTTTTTTAAGGACTGTAATGTGATGTTTTCTTCAGTAACTGCACTTTATAATTGATCATTGATTTTGTTAAATGTATGCCATAATTGAAATGTGCTATGTTTATGTCAGTTTGTCCTTTTTGTATACTGAATCAGTGGCATAGGTTGTGCTTTTTAAGGGAAATTATAATAAAATCACTGTGGTATTGATCAAGCAAATTCCTTAATTGCAGTGTACTTGAACACGTGAGCGGTGATCCTTTGTCAGGATCAAACATTAGTCAGTCCCAGGATGGGAGTCATGGCTTTAAGTTCATGTCTTCTGCTCTTGTGCCGACAGATTGTAAAACCTTTCCTTCTTCCTACATGCATCCTTTAGACTCTCATTATGTACCGCTTTCCCTGGAGCTGTCATGTTTTATCCATTTAAAAGTTACAAATAATATGAAACCGATCTCCTGATGCAAACGTGGAGGAGGGGAATCCCTTCCAGTCCAAGACTTCCCTGCTTTGCTTCTCTACAGACAAGTTGATCCGTAGAGAAAAGTACTTAATGCTGAAAGAGGGGTAAATTGTAGCTTTTCTAATGATGGCCCTACGGTTATCCTCGGGAAACCGCTTGTGAGGATTGAAACTCTTTATCTCCTCAGCGGTTAACCTTGAGGCTCTGGACAACAGTGGGAGCGAAGGAGTCTTGGAGAAGCACACTGACGTTGAAACACAAGTTGTGTTGGCAGCCATTTGTAGAACACATGAGCAACGAGCAAGTTTTTGGGCTCCGTATCTCAACATAGGGTGATGATGATTATTTTATGTTGTAACGGTTAGGATTCTGTGTGGGTGAGTGATGACACATCTACCCTGACCCTGGTGTGTTGTAAAGAGATAGTTGTGAAACAATTGTAAAATCATTACTTCAGGGTTTTATTATTAGAAGGGTATTTTTGATGGTCTGGCCTCCGTTTGAGAAGTGAAGTTTGGCTTTCCACCACAAGGGAGCGCTGATGTTTCGTTTTCTAACTAAACGTATATTTGTGATTGAACAGAATGAGATGCTATGGATTTGCTAATTATAATCATTTTGTTGATACATTTTATTCTTCTTGAAGTGTTTTCAGCCCTACAGAATTACCATTTTTGTTCTATTTAGCCAAGTAACCTTACACGTATCAAGATTTTCACCGTAGAAATAAAATATAAGTACTAATTATGTTAACTATTAACATGCAAAAGAACCACTTAATCATACACATTTGTAATCCTTTCATTATAGCGTTGTGTAACGGTGTTTGACTTTAGTGTGTTGTTTTGTGATCCCAGCGGATATCCCGTAGTACACCAGCAGGGGGCGCAGGGTTCCGTCCTGCTGGCTGTGACGTCAGTTCTGCCTGTTTGCGTTAGATCGCTTGCGGTCCTCTTCACTACTTCACTCTCTGCTCTCACACAGTGCAGGAAGGCATCATAGTGCCAGACACCGGTTGGAATAAACATTTGTTTTGAAGACAGTATGGACGTTTATATCGTTTATGTTGGAATGGGGTGATTTGTTTTATCCACACCTGCAAGACGAACTGTAAGGTAACGTTATGGACTGCTTTAAATGCTTTTGGGATCGGGATAATGTGTTATTGTATTGGTAATACCTTAGGTACAGCTTTATCTCCTGTACGTTTCGGCTTCATCACATTTACTGTACATTTTAAAGTAAATTAAGATCAGCTTTAGGTTTCTGACAAATTCACGACCTATAAACCATGAAAAGGACAGTCGAAATCTACATTTACCTTTTAAACTACCTTTAATCAAGTGATTTATTTTAACGAAGCGTTTCATCATTTACTTAAGTATTAAGTCGAACTGTTGCAATGCGAATGTTTACTGCAGTGTTTGATGGATGTCAGCGTCCCATAACCGGATCAGCCGTGCAGAAAGCCCCCAGGTCACAGGCTGTGTGCCCCTGAATCCTTGCGTTGCATTAAACTCGAAGTCAGTCTAGCGTTACTCTATGAATCCCCTTTAGGTGTAACAGTCCTAAAGGATTAAAACAGCAAACCGGAGACCGGCGTAAACTACGGTCACTTGTTCTTAAGTTTTCACGTTACAATGTTGACCGGTCTGAAATGAAACATGTCTTAGAACGGCCCGGCTTAAACACAACAGAACCAGTGGTCATGTGTTGCTTGCAATGGATATCATATTCAGTGGAGACGAATGAAGAAAACGATCTCAGTTGAATAGTGAGCCACCCAACAGTGTTTGCCAATCAGCTTATCAACTCTCTGTCGGGCGTGAGACTGCAGACTCTAATTTATTAGCTGATGTAAATAAACACTTTGATTTCAAAACCAAGATGCCTTAAATAGTTTCCTTTGTTTCTCATTAAATGTTAACTTGGTGTCATGTTTGTGTTGTGATAAGGTCTCAAGGGCCCCCCATTGCAGTGGGCCTTGAACAGGAATCTCCCACCTCGCCTAGCCGGGGCGAGACGCATGAGTGGTCGCCATGGGGAACCAGCTGACCGACATGGCCCCCAGCGCTCCCTTCCTCCCCAGCTTCCAGTCGCTGCACATCGTCATCGTCGGCCTGGACTCGGCCGGCAAGACCTCCCTGCTGTACCGTCTGAAGCTGCAGGAGTTTGTGAACACCATCCCCACCAAGGGCTTCAACACGGAGAAGATCAGGGTGGCGCTGGGCGGCTCCTCGCGGGCCATCAGCTTCCAGGTGTGGGACGTGGGCGGCCAGGAGAAGCTGCGGCCGCTGTGGAGGTCCTTCACGCGCCGGACGGACGGCATGGTGTTCGTGGTGGACGCCAGCGAGCCGGAGCGGGTGGAGGAGGCTCGGGTGGAGCTGCACAAGATCAGCCGCACCGTGGAGAACCAGGGCGTGCCGGTCCTGATCGCCGCCACCAAGCAGGACGTGGCGGCGGCGCTGACGGCGGCGCAGCTGGAGAAGCTGCTGGCCGTCCAGGAGCTGAGCGCCGCCACGCTGCACCATGTACAGGGCTGCAGCGCTCTGGACGGCCAGGGGCTGCAGGCCGGCCTGGAGAAGCTCCACGACATGATCCTGAAGAAGAGGAAGATGATGAAGCACAGCAAGGTCAGGAGGAGATGAACCCCCCTGTTCCTCCTGCAGGTTCGGGGCCCTGGACCGCTTCAGCGCTTTATCGACATGTTTCTGTGGCCACATCTGGGCGGTCGCCCTCCTGATGCAAGAAGGGTTTCTGTGCCATGGAACCACTTAAGGAGGGGGATCAGAAGAAGACCCGCTCCTTGTGATGCCGTAGTGATACTCTATAAGTGTAGCCGCCGGCTCCATCTTTAACGACGTAGGCCTGTACACGGTGAGGACGTTCCAAGGACCAACTGAGTTTCACCGAACACTTCTGATCACAGAACAACACATAGTTGTCATAGCAGTGTTGTAATCGCCCTGTAATCAACTCCACCCTAGAAAGTAGAAACTCACATGGGATCTTTGTCCAAACTAAATGTGTTCTTCTTAACCTTAAAATGTCGTCGATGCCACCTTTAATGTTAGGCCTTTTTAGGTCATGTTTCTTTTGTTAGTACGAGACAATGGTACTATGCAGTCAACAACTGTGACCGACTAAAGCAATTGCAAATGAATCATAAGATATGTATGGTGTGTATGTAAATGCAGTTATAGTCCAATAAAATCCACCATCAGAAATGAGAGAAAGCAGCCAGTTTTATCCACAAAGACACACCTCTACTTTCTCACCTCGACCGAGAAGCACTCAGACGGGATTTACCCTCAGCTTGGAGTGGATGAGGAATCGCAAAGTTACGTTTTTGTAGCTCAAAGCCCTGATGTATTATTATGTACATATTTGGTTGTAGATTAAGAGACACTTAAAGCCAGACAAGAACTGAGAGAGAGAGAGAATGTGGTACTGCTCTTTTTCTGGCTTTTTATTGGGTGTTATGTATAGCTGGAATTTCTGCGATCTGCGTTGCAAGCGTTTACTTCGATCAGATTGATCAAGGAGCAAAGTGTAGTTCGCTATTCAACACCGAAATACATACAAGTCAACATCCTTCAAGTTAAAGATTATACATGTGAATATATATATTCATAAATACTTCCTCCACTTTGTAGTCCACAGCTGGGTGTAGCAAGCTCCCTGAACACCAACCAATTAAAAACTGCTGGTTACTCCCCCACCCCTTCCCAAAGGTGCACACTGATCCACACAGAGCGATGGTGTTGGAATGACCCAGGGCTGTCGAGCCCACCACCTATAGGCCACAGAGAGCGCTGCTGAAAGCTACAGCGCCTATACAGACACACTAACAAACCCCGTTCTCCCGGTCTCATTCCCCCTCTCTCCAGCCCACGGTGCACACTGAGAAGAAATATGCTTTCATACTAGGACCTCCTTTTGATCATAAAGCATAGAAGTAAGCAGGGGGGGAGTGTGTGTGTCTGCGTGTGTGTGTGTCGGCATGTGGTTGTGTGGGTGTGTGTGTGTGCATGTGTTTGTATGTGTGCGTGTGTGTCTGCATGTGGTTGTGTGTGTGTGTGTTTGTATGTGTGCGTGTGTGTGTGTGTTGTGCGTGTGTGTATAGAAACAATGACCCTTACTGTTCTCCATATTTAGGTTCCAGGGCAGAGTTGTTTGAAACCAGTCAGCCAAACGAACCATTTTTGTCAGATGGAGTCCAGGATTTGTGTCTGGTGTGTATGTTCTTTTATTGTTTCGCTGTTTCCTTCCATCTCATTTAATCTCACAGTGGCTGCGTATCCCACTCGAGACATGTCCACTTTACTGTCTCCCTGATTGTAATTACAAAGCCAAATGAACTGTCATTTATCATGTAATACGCAGAGCTGGGAAATCTTGTGGGAAATTGTTGGCAAACTTTATAAGGATAAAAGACTCTTGGATGACATGACAAGTTAGTACATGCACACACTCATACACATGACCCACATGCACCCACACACACACGCACGCACACACATACACGCACAACACACGTTTTCACACACACACACACACACACACACACACGCACACACACACGCAACACACACATACACACACACGCGCGCACAACATACAACACACACACGCACGCACACACACGCACACACACACACACACACACACACACACACACACACACACACACACTACCGTGACTGCTGTCCCACATTATTCACTACAGTGAGCTCATTAAAAAACTGCAGGATTGAGTTTTGCAGGATTATATTATTATTAATTGATTAATTATTAATTATATTGACACAGCAGCTGGCTCTCTGAATTAATTTGCATGGTGATAGAGGTTTATCTGCAGCTGAGTGGAGGTATGAACCTGTCAATCAACCAATGACATTAAAGACACTCAACAGCCCTGAGGCTCACCATGAATGATGGGTGGATGAACTGGAGGGACATCAGGTGGAGGGATGAACTGGAGGGACATCAGGTGGAGGGATGAACTGGAGGGACATCAGGTGGAGGGATGAACTGGAGGGATATCAGGTGGAGGGATGAACTGGATGGAGTTCAAAGCTTCTCCTCACTCAACATAAGTCTAATCGTGTTTACCCTCCCATGCGTGATTGACAGGTAACCTGGGACACTAATGAGGAAGGGCTGTGAGCAGCCTCATGGTCTTCCTCTCATCATCTTCATTTATGAACCTTCAACACATAACTTATTTTGGTCTCTGTGTCTAGTGCCCTTTATCCTCTCTCTCTCTCTCTCTCTCTCTCTCTCTCTCTCTCTCTCTCTCTCTCTCTCTCCCTGTACCTCCTCTATGTCTCTCTCTCTCTCTCTCTCTCTCTCCCTCTCTCTCTCTCTCTCTCTCTCTCTCTCTCTCTCTCTCTCTCTCTCCTCTCCCTCTCCTCTCTCTCTCTCTCTCTCTCCCTCTCCCTCTCCTCTCTCCCTCCCTCTCTCTCTCCCTCTCCCTCTCTCTCTCCCTGTACCTCCTCTATGTCTCTCTGCCAGCTGAAGGTGCTCCCTGCACCTCCTCTATGTCTCTCTGCCAGCTGAAGGTGCTCCCTGCACCTCCTCTATGTCTCTCTGCCAGCTGAAGGTGCTCCCTGTGTGTTCTTAAGACAGCGGATGGTGAGTGACATGGAGAGACCTGAGAGCAGGAAGGTGAGGGGGGATTATGTGCCGGGGATTAGAGGGAGAACTCGCCCATAGACGGGCGTACACCCGGAACGGTGTCACACGCATCGCCCCAGACGAGCTTACTGGCCGCTCCTCCGAGACCTTCTGTGTCCTGAGTTAAAAACGTCTCACTGTAGCGTCCTCAGGCCAAGGTTGTACTTAAAGACGTTATCCTCTCTCTAGAGGAGAGAAGGGCGTCATCCGTGTTGAGAAAAAGCTCTTCAGCTCAGTCTTCAGCAAAAGAGTTGTTGGAAGAGTTTGACCATTGGTCCCGGATTTGCATTCTCCGTTTTGGAAATAGGATGTCAATGGGGCTGCGTTGACTACAGGACGTCTGGGGACCCCCTACCCACTAAACTATCCTGCCCCCCAATTCAATGTTTGGACTGTGGTCTGATTCTTACTGATACTTCTCTATCAGTTGAACTACCCATCTCAGGAATCAGATTATCCACATGGGATTAGAACGTCTGGGAAGGTTTTACTCGATGAGTGGATTCCAGTGCTGTCCAGGTCGTGAAATAAATCCTCTCTTTCCTGCAACGCACCACGCTCCGATGGGAAGACCCCATCCTCCACCACCAGCCGTTAGAATACTCTACTTTACCGTCCCAGCGGGGGACGGATCACTAACCCGGTCTTCAGGGAAATACCCCCCGTTGCTGTGACACTTTAGAGTGAAACCTTACCACGACACGCCCACCAGGGGGGGGGGGGGGGGGGGGGGGGGGGGGGGGGTCATACGTATCCATCACCACGGCAACCCAGAGGTAGCAGTGACTAAGGTTGACCTGGGAGGTCACGCCAGGGTTCGGTACCTGTGGTTGGGTTTCCAATCCGGCTGAGGGTTTTTGGGGGGGGGGGGGGGGGGGGGGGGGGGGGGGGGGGGGGGGGGGGGGGGGGGGGGGGGGGGGGGGGGGGGGGGGGGGGGGGGGGGGGGGGTAGAGATTAGTCCTGGGACCAGCATGTCTCTCTGTTCCCCTATCTCATATGTCCCCCCTCTCCTTCTCATTTCTCCTTTCATGTATAATTCCACCCTCATTTGTGGGCCCTCGACACATAAATATATTTTTTATCTGCATCTACAACCTCTCCCTCTCTCTCTTTCTCGTCCTCCCTATATCTCTCTCTCGTTCTCTCTATTTCTCTCCATCTCTCTCTCCTCAGGCTCCCTCTCTCCGTGTCCCTTTGTCTCTCTCTGTGTGAATCAGCGCTCACACATCTCAGGTTTCAGCAAGCCAACGTTTGAGGACTTGGAGGAGATTCGACATTGCTGACCTTGCACCAGATACTGGAATGGGAGGGTGGGAGGGAGGGAGGGAGGGTGTTGCACAATGGATACCTTAGTGCTAGTAGGGGGCCGGTACGCAGAGCAAAGGTCATTTATTAAGACTTGAAGACCAGACCCTGTTGATGCCCTGCTGTGTTCACTCCTTTCTAAGAGGTGAAAGTGAGAAAGTGAGACACCCACATGCAGGATTTCACAAACACTGTGTGTGCGTGTGCACATGTGTGTGAGTGGGAGTGAGTGTGTGTTCCTTTTACTGTCCTATATTTCTTAGAGAGTCAAGATGGACTCTTTCAGCCTCAGTGAGGTGGGGGTGGGGTTCCCTTGGGATGGAGGGTGTCCAGCGTGTGGCCCACCCAGCCCGTGGGCCTGCTCTGCAACATATGGACCTGCTGTTGTTTCCTGACATGACCTTGGCCGTTGCTGCAGGGACGATGAATTCAAGAATTCATGAATAAGGATCTCACCTCATGCTCCACATTCATAAAACTCCTCTCCTTCCTGGACTGCTCCTGCTGACTCCTGTAGGGGGGCAGGTCCACTTAAGGAGGACCCTGATAAAGGCTCCGTGGTCACCTCTAGATCCAGATGGTCCCGGTCCACTTCTCTAGCTGCTTTACATTATTTTCACTTGCCTGGATTCCATATTCCATATTTCAAAGGAGGATTGTGTCTAGCAGTTTATATTGGTTTTATATTCCCTGTTTTTCCGAACGAAAGTAAGACATAAAAATGGGGAATCCAAATGACTTAATAGATTGACCTTTTTTTGTTGTTGGTACTGCTGTTGTATACGCATGCTTGCAACATAATATAAAAATAACAGAACAGAAAATATAAAGTAGAACAAATAGGCATTTAAATACACACACACACACACACACACACACACACACACACACACACACACACACACACACACACACACACTAAAACACACTATAAAACTCCACACATGGATGCTTTCCCCTATCAGGATCCCACTGAGGAATTACCCAGAAAGCCATCTGGCGCGTGCGAGGCCTAAGACGGGGGCAGCCATGAGCAACGCCCCGTGGTCAGGCTCCTTCTAATCCTCACTGTTAATGGCTTCTCAGGCAGCCACACCTCAGGGCCACGCAGGCTAATCAACGCGGGTTCCCTGCTCTGCTGGAGCCACTCAGCTGGGGAGCTAGCAGGGTTTCTTCTAGGGATGAAAAGGATGAAGAAGAAACGAATGAACACGTGGTCAGAGAAGAGAGATACAGAATACAGTGCACACTTTCACACCGTCTGTTTTCCAATTTAGAGTTAATTGTTAATTGAGATACTGTTCTTTTTTCTCACATAGACATGCTGGCTGTCTAGGTGACAAGACCCAACAGAGGCTGACTCACGTTGAGGACTAAAAGGCATCAGAGGAACACACGAATAAGAAATGCATTTGAATTGATGCACACCCATGATGGTATTAAAATGCTGCAATCAGAAGAGCATCATTCTGATGGTCCAGGCTGCTTGTTTCTCCTATGATGAAGACAGCCCACGGTGCTGGTACTGTGGCTCTGGTGGTCCAGGGTCCTGGGTGGGGTTCTGAGGGGTAACCCCTGCGGCTCACATCTGGTATTCGGGGCCCGTCCTCCCACAGGAGACGGGTCACAGTACTTCCTTTGTTCACCCCTCCATGCTACCATCCCTCCACACGCCATGGCACCGCCCCTCCCTCTT
>JACYXH010000014.1:55000-70000 GCA_026745465.1 Lota lota | reverse complement strand
AGTTGCTATAGAGATACAGCAGACAGGCACATCTGGCTCGCGTCAATTCAGAGAATGCAAAGCGCATAAAGAATGAAAAGAGGAAACGACCCTCACGTTTGTGAAACAATCGTTTTAAGAGTGCAACATGTCGCTAAGATGTTTCCTCTGGGATGAAGCTCTGGCTTCCTCTGCAGAGTCCCCCGTAGTGAGAGCAGATCCATGTGTCCTGGAGGGAGGGAGGGAGGGAGGGAGGGAGGGGGGAGGGAGGGAGGGAGGGAGGGAGGAGGGAGGAGGGAGGGAGGGAGGAGGGAGGGAGGGAGATCCATGTGTCCTGGAGGGAGGGAGGGAGGGAGGGAGGGAGGGAGGGAGGGAGGGAGGGAGGGAGGGAGGGAGGGAGGGAGGGAGGGAGGGAGGGAGGGGAGATGGATGGGGTGTAGGATACAGGGTTGGAGACTGTAGAGGAGCCTTGTTTAGTGGTCCCACGAGACCACCACCTCTTCTACCACCACCACCACCACCACCACCACCTCCACCACCACCACCATCACCACCTCCACATCCACCTCCACCTCCACCTCCACCTCCACCACCTCCATCACCACCACCACCTCCACCACCACCACCTCCACCACCACCACCATCACCACCTCCACATCCCCCTCCACATCCACCTCCACCACCTCCATCACCACCACCACCACCACCACCACCTCTTCTACCACCACCACCACCTCCACCACCACCACCACCACCACCATCACCACCTCCACCTCCACCTCCACCTCCATCTCCACCTCCACCACCTCCACCACCTCCACCACCACCTCCACCACCACCTCCATCACCACCACCACCACCACCTCTACCACCTCTTCTACAACCACCACCTCCACCACCACCACCTCCATCACCACCACCACCTCCACCTCCATCACCACCACCACCTCCACCACCACATCCACCTCCATCACCACCACCACCACCTCCACCACCACCTCCACCACCACCACCTCTACCAACACCACCACCACAACCTCCACCACCACCTCCATCAACACCACCTCCACCACCTCCATCAACACCACCTCTACCACCACCACCTCTACCCCCACCACCTCTACCCCCACCACCACCACCACCACCTCCACTATCACCACCACCTCCACCATCACCACAGAACGGTTCCCATAAATCCAAGTATTCTAAAAGATCTGGGAAAATACTCCATAAATCCAAAATTAAATATTTTTATATATACATGTGTTCCTGCATGAAATACCATACAAGCCTATTGTATATTTATATCATTGTTATTATTTATATTGGTAATAATTGGTAATATTGGATCATTGATCGGGAGGACATCTTGTATTTCTGAAGTGTGTGCCGATCTAGAAAGTTCTTTGTTGAGGATAGTTCAGGACAGGATAGGATAGAGGACAGTAACATATCATGATTGCTTAAATGTACCTCTGATGCTGCTGTGTAATTAAATATGTGAAATTGAAAAACATAATTACACAAAACAGCAACAACAACAAACAGGTTCCTCCTGAGATGTCTCTGCTTAACTCAGTGCTGGCTGTGCGATGGAAGAACACAGCCTGTCACTGACGGCTGATTTGTGGGCGGGGCTCAGGTGTTTTGCTCGTCCAATCAGTGCAGCGAGCAGCTCCATGATGGAGGGCTGAGAACGAGGGGGATATGTCAATAAACACGCCACTAAATCACTGCTTACTGGGGCTATAGACTGGGGACCCTTCCAGCCAGATGGGGTCCATTATATCATGTGGCCCTTCTGGACAGTTTTATTTTGTATGAGATTTGTATTTTTATCCGATTTATATCTGGATCGGGACAAATGCACCCGATCACGCGGACTCCCCTCACCACCCACAGACTACACCCGTAGCACTACAACCAAACTTCCTCCGATGCTCACTGCGCAGGCGTGTGTGTATGTGTGTGTGTGTGTGTGTGTGTGTGTGTGTGTGTGTGTGTGTGTGTGTGTGTGTGTGTGTGTGTGTGTGTGTGTGTGTGTGTGTGTGTGTGTGTGTGACTGCACAAACGTGTGGATGCATTAACTCTGAAATACGTTTTGTGGGATAATTAATGGTGCGTATGAAAGGGAAGCACAACGAGGAAGAGCTCTGACGTTCATAATGGAAACGGGCAGCTTGATTCATAAAAACACATTCAAATGTAAAAGGCCAATGTCTATACATGTATTATTCTCCTTTTATCCACGGGGTACTAAGAGCTATCATACAACATTTACAAGCAGCAGACAACAAACAGCCAAGCTCATGGTAGCCTATAGGAATATGTCACCATCTTGTGGTACTTCTGAGCATCACAGAACTAATTCTTATAATACCCACCTGGACGCACGGTGTATGACATTTTGTGATACCAATTATACGAAAAATATATATTACGTCAGGTAAAACTTTTAAAACTACAAAAGGAAGGCTAATAAGGCACATGCTAATCAAACGAAAAGGCAATCGTATTCTGTACACCGTCCCTTTATGTTGAAATGTGTCCGAGGAGACTTTAAGGACGATTCAACTGCCACTAAAAGACAAAGGCTTTAATCTATGAAACCTGCACGGCAACATCCAGGGTTATGCGTAACCAAATGTGATGAATGTAGGCATAGGCCTACATTCATAATTATTCAGGTTATGAACCACCAAAAACGGAATGTCCTAAAAGGCTGTGAAGACAATTGAAGAGGCAAAAATGTTTTCTGTCGCTTACTGATATTCTTTGGACTTTAAAGGATGCATTTTAAATTTTTATTGTAGGTCTTTAAGCACATGAAGCCCTCGTTTTAGTCTAAATGAGTCCTTTGGATCAAAAGATAATAATCATTTTAGACTTGATCTTCTCACCACGACGGATTGGAACTGGTATGAATGTCAGCTCAATCTGACATCGTTCAGAGTCATGCTTGTTTGTTTGTCAAACACACAAATCCATTAAAAGCAACTTTAAAAGGCAGAGGTGCTATCAAACAAACCACAATATTACTAGGCCTACTATGCATCATTAATATTGGCCTACAACATAAATGCATTGATATACAAATATACCAATTATAACCCAAACGCATAACCGTTTCTATAGGCCTTCATAGTTTTATTTATCAAAACGCAAACACGGTGATTTAGTGATGTTCGTTTAAAAACATGAACAGATTTGATAGAATAATCCCCTATAATATGAGTTAGTTCATCGGTGACAGGCCTGTCTAAGCCACACAGTGGACGGAAACAGAACGAGAAGCGGCATTTGAACGGCGGATAACATCAGTGTACATCAAACTACCGGTGAAGCGAGTGAAGCGATGAAGCGAGTGAAGCGAGTGAAGCGAGTGAAGCGAACGACAGATGGACCAGGTGTAGCAGAGGTAATTGAGCTGTCGTTGTTAGGGGGCGCTGCCGCGTGTCTGCGCTCCCCCGCTTTTATGATCGGGCTGTTGACGTTTCCCGCCCTTGTTGGTGCGCGTCGTGCGGGTCCTCCTCCCCTCACGAGCGCCTGCCTGTAGTCGACGCTGGGCGAGCTGGGTGTGTCTCTGGGAGAGACGGCGCGGGGAGAGAACGTGCGCTTCGTCACTCGCCGCGCAGGCACCGCACAAGCGAAGTGTGAGAGGCGGATTAGGAAACAAAGGCTCTAACACCAGAACCGGACACTTCTTCGTCATTCAATTCGTGTTTGCGTTGGAGAGGGGGTGGGGGGCGGGGGGTGGGGGGCGAGGGAGAGAAGACAATAACAAAGAGACGTCGTGAAACAATGAAGAAGCACAGTCCCGCCAAGGCGCAGCAGCCCGCCGGAGCCCCCCCGGCAGACGGCGAGATCACCGTGCAACAATTGAACGATCTTCTCACAAACGGCAGCGGATTTTACAGCCTACCGACTCAACATTTCCACGAGGTCTTCCCCAGAATTTACATCGGTAACGCGTAAGTCCTTGCATTTTGTTCAACACATAGAAGTGTGTGTACCCCCCCCCCCCCCCCCCCCCCCCAAAGAAAAAACGAAAAAAGAAAACTGAATGAATGATCGGATGACATAATCGGATGCTAGAGACCGCCAGTGGACCACAGGTTACACATGTCTCACTCATCGGATGGAGCGACCAGGTGCGTTATGTTACTACTGAACCACCAGAGTCGTGCTGCTGGACATGAGACGTTAGGGGCTTCACCACAGCCGAATCCCACTAAAGAATATAGTAGGAGAGCTTCCTCCCAGTGCTGCCGTCCCTCTGGTTGCGAGGTAACTCACGACGCGTCCTCCTGCTCCTGATCCGTATTCCTCGACGAGTGTCAGGACCGCTGACGGCTGCATGTCTGCCGTCTGATCACGCCGCGTTCACGCGACATCCATTCGACACTTCATTCAGTTCCCGTCACCAGAAATGTTAAACATAAGGGTATCATCACAATTGACTAACAGCGATTATATAGCAGGGCCATGTAGCCTGTAGGAATTGCTTCCAAACAGCGTGGGGCCACGTGAATGTTGCCAAGAAACCGTCAAGATGTGTGTGAGACACCGCATTGATTGCTGGCCCAGTGTGGAGCTAAAAATAGAAGCACGAGGATAACGTAACATAGGTGGGATCATTTCCCCCACACATGACCTTAGTGAGGCGTAGGCCTGCCGTCTGGAGGGGAGTGACACACACACACACACACATACACACACAGACACACACACACACACACACACACACACACACACACAGACACACACACACACACACACACACAGACACACATAGACACAGACACACACAGACACACACACAGACACACACAGACACACACACACACAGACACACACACACAGACACAGACACACACAGACACAGACACACACACAGACACACACACACACACACACACACACACATACACACACACACACCGGGTACAGTACGGTCTTTGGTTGGCTGTTGCGGCTGTCCCAGGGAGATGCTGTTTATTGTTCAGCAGGTCTGAGACCAGCCCTCACCAGCACGTGCAGGCTACTGGGAAAATGAAGCCGTCTCGCGTGGGAACCAGAACGAATGACCAAAGACAGCAAAGGAAGAACGATCCGGAACAAAGACCTGTCGTTCTTATTAGCGGTTAGGGTTAGGGTTAGGCTAAGTCGCGTTGCTTTTTGGACCGAACGAGTGACAGCCAGGTGTTCTGTTCTTTACACCTGAAATACGATCACTGCAAGGTGATCCATCTGGTCCACATCAACTGTCACCACATAATTCAATGTATTTGAGTGGTCTGTCTGTTAAGCTCTACTTTTATTTGAAAGGATAGTGAAATACAAATATATTGGGATTAGATGAAACATAAAAAAGATCAGTCGTTGACAGAAAATAAGATGATAACAACACACTTATTCAATGTTTACTCCTTCCATACTCCTAAAGTGGAGCTCAAAAACCCAAACTCACTTTCAGGGAATGCCCCATGCCTAAATGTTTTTCTTAAAACTACGTTTTTATGTCTGAATGATTGAAAAAATACATAGTTATCAAATGAGTGTTTGAGTATTTTTTGCTGAGCTGTGCTACAATGCGATCCTTCCCATCACAGGTCTCCATAAGAGCTCTAGACACTGTGGGAAACAATGCTGGGAATCTCTGAGTGAACTTAGTCTCCTTCCATTCCATCACCGCTCCATCACTGCCAAGGGAGGAAGGGTGGAGTGGGGGAGGAAGGGTGGAGTGGGGGAGGAAGAGGCGGTGTAGGGGAGGGGTGTTTCAGGACAGGAGCACATTATCGTGGTGTCACAACACAATCGATGGGAATATGCTTTCCCGGCTGAATCTCAGGATGCACCGTTGGCTGCCCAGTTAGCTCTTCATATACATCCCTAACACACGGGGGGGTGAATGCAACACACAACATCTAAAACAAGTCTGACACTGGACACTTTGCTTGTTTCCCTAAATTATTTGTGTTTCTCTTACACTTGCTCTTCTAAAAACGTAAAGGATTCCAGCATCTATGGGTTGAATAGGGATGAAGCAGGCTAAGTTAAGTCCATGGTTCTGGTTCTAGTACTGGTACCGTGTTGTTCTGTAGGCCCCTGGTTCCAGTACTGGTACCGTGTTGTTCTAGTACTGGTACCATTAATTGTTTCTCTTGGCCATCTTGGCACGTTTTTCAAAGCTGTGGGACACGTTACTGGTGGGCGGAGCTAAACGCGTCTAGCCCAATCGAATCCATAGGTAAGACGGTAGAGCGAAAGGGCCCTCTGAAGGGGCCCTCTGAAAGGGCCCTCTGAAGGGGCCCTCTGAAAGGGCCCTCTGAAGGGGCCCTCTGAAAGGGCCCTCTGAAGGGGCCCTCTGAAAGGGCCCTCTGAAGGGGCCCCAGTGGGACTCAGAGGGAGACGGAGGAAGTTGTTGTTCGGTCCCAGCCGTGTGCTCTTTGTGAAGCTTGTGTTAAATAATAAATGGTGTGGGACTGCGGATAGCAGGGCGTGTGTGTGTGTGTGAGTGTGTGAGTGTGTGTGTGTGTGAGTGTGTGTGAGTGTGTGTGAGTGTGAGTGTATGAGTGTGTGTGAGTGTATGAGTGTGTGTGAGTGTGTGTGGGGTTGATTAGAGACTGAGGATATGTGACTAAATGGCAATACTGTGCATACAAATACACCCTTATCAATCACACACACACACACACACACACACACACACACACACACACACACACACACACACACACACACACACACACACACACACAGCCATTGCAGTAGCAGTAATTACTTAATTTAGGTCCTCACTCTTCCTCTTCTCACCTTCATCGAGAGACAGAGAGAGCTTTGTTATCTCGTGTCATGGACCCGTGGACCTCCAGCTGTCTCCAGTCCAGGGGCGTGTCCAGGGGGCGTGTCCAGGGGGCGTGTCCAGGGGGCGTGTCCAGGGGGCGTGTCCAGGGTCACTTTGCTGTCCCCTTGCTGCAAACTAATCAGACCTCAAGGACGCTGTCGCACGTCAAAGTGAGAAGGCAGATCTGTCACTCCAGATCTACGGCCCCATAAGCTCCAGGGCTGTATTCTGAGAGGATAAACCAATCTTTGGCTGTACATCGGTCTTTCTGTAGCTTTTCTTTATCCAAGTGTGCATAACATGTTGTTCCAATTCCTCGAAGAGACGGCTCCATTTTACACAATCAATACCCGCTAATTATTCAACCAGCAAATGCTTCTTGGCTCCTTGCCTCCAAGATCACATGACACTGTAACATGATACACGCCTTCACCAAAAAACTGTCCACACACACGCACGCATGCACACTCACACACACACACACACACGCACGCACGCACGCACGCACGCACACACACA
Organism: Lota lota; assembly: GCA_026745465.1. Lineage (NCBI taxonomy): Eukaryota > Metazoa > Chordata > Actinopteri > Gadiformes > Lotidae > Lota > Lota lota. Next base: position 62,655 of record JACYXH010000014.1, on the reverse strand, counting down.
CACACACACACGCACACACACACACACACACGCACGCGCATGCACGCACACACAGACACACACACACCTTTTCTTTAAACATTTCTTTTTATTCTTCTCCTCCCATTGTTCATTGTGTTCCTTCCTCCATTGTCCTGCCCCCCCCCCCCCATAACTTAAGATAATACCACTATCTTTATAGATATCATTGAACTCTTTTAACGTTGTAGAGATACCCTAAAATAGTATCATCATGGATGGAACCAGCAACCCTCTCCTCCCCCCACCCTAACCTGGTGTCCTCCTCAGGTTCGTAGCCCACCCTCTCCTCCCCCAGCCCTAACCTGGTGTCCTCCCCAGGTTCGTAGCCCACCCTCTCCTCCCCCCAGCCCTAACCTGGTGTCCTCCTCAGGTTCGTAGCCCACCCTCTCCTCCCCCAGCCCTAACCTGGTGTCCTCCCCAGGTTCGTAGCCCACCCTCTCCTCCCCCCACCCTAACCTGGTGTCCTCCTCAGGTTCGTAGCCCACCCTCTCCTCCCCCAGCCCTAACCTGGTGTCCTCCCCAGGTTCGTAGCCCACCCTCTCCTCCCCAGCCCTAACCTGGTGTCCTCCTCAGGTTCGTAGCCCACCCTCTCCTCCCCCCACCCTAACCTGGTGTCCTCCCCAGGTTCGTAGCCCACCCTCTCCTCCCCCAGCCCTAACCTGGTGTCCTCCCCAGGTTCGTAGCCCACCCTCTCCTCCCCAGCCCTAACCTGGTGTCCTCCCCAGGTTCGTAGCCCACCCTCTCCTCCCCCCACCCTAACCTGGTGTCCTCCTCAGGTTCGTAGCCCACCCTCTCCTCCCCCAGCCCTAACCTGGTGTCCTCCTCAGGTTCGTAGCCCACCCTCTCCTCCCCCAGCCCTAACCTGGTGTCCTCCTCAGGTTCGTAGCCCAGAACGTGATGCGTCTGCAGAAGCTGGGCGTGACCCACATCCTGAACGTGGCCGAGGGGAACTCCTTCATGCATGTCAACACCAGCGCGGAGTTCTACCTGGGAACGGGCATCACGTACCACGGCATCCGGGCCAACGACACCGAGCACTTCAGCCTCAACGCCTTCTTCGAAGAGGGGGCAGACTTTATTGACAAGGCCCTGGCACACAATAACGGCAAAGGTGAGTGTGTCGGATAGAACAGTAGGGTCTAACTGTAGAATATGATAACCTGTGCACACTGATTAGTCAATGTGCAACAGGTGTGCAGCCTCACCCTGCCCCAGAGCCAAATCAGTCTGACTCGGGCCAGGTGAGGCTGCTTCAACCAGCCACCCTCCACACACACTCCCACACTGAGCATTGCTTCTTTTTCTATGCATTTTCTCTACTGGGATGAATCAAGTGTATCTTACTTTAGTTCATTCCCTAGCCCTGTGTATGCTGTGTAATCCCATCCTATTCCATTCTATCAGCACAAGAGTCTCAGAGGTTAGTCTCTTGTTATCTCTTCCACGTATTTCTGTCTCAACTAAGGACCTAAGGAAAGTAAAGTAGGTTTCGATTGTAAACATCTTAGCACAGTATGTGTCTGCAGACAACAGGTTGTGCTTCCTGTGGCAGGTTGTGCTTCCTGCTCCACACAGCAGGCGGGCGACAGCTTGCCAGTGCTTAAAGACTTTGGTCCCTCAAAATCATGGCATGAGAAAATGATCCCTCAACACATGTTTTTCACGAAGTAAAGGGATGATAAGATAGAAGGCAGATAAAACAGTGTGCAGGGAGGGCTGGAGGGTGGGGGGGGGGGGGTATCAATCTAAATCTAACACACTCCCGAGTCCTGTTCCACATTCCCTTTATCAGATCACGTCCCGAGCTGTCACACAACGCAAAATACACACAATATATATATAATATATATATAATATATGGTACGGCGGTACACCTGCAGAGCCTTCCTCTGCAGCTCTACACGTCATTCTGCACACATGCGTTTATCTAAAGTTCTGGTCACAAACGCTAACATCTGTACACAATGAGTAAGTATCCCTGCCTCTGGCATCCATCTTGATCTCAAGTTGCTCTCTCTCTCTCGCTCTGTCTGAGAGGGGAGGGGGGGTGTCTTTTTAATTGGTGTCCTGGACCCTGTGTTTTATGGCATGGATTACATGTCGGCTTGGACACATTGGAGCAATTATGAAGCATCCTAATTCCCCGGCAATCCATAAACAACGCCGTAAATCTCCTGCTAGCTTAATGCATAATGAGGAGCAGAGAGAGGAGAGAGGAGAGAGGAGAGTGGAGAGAGGAGCGGAGAGAGGAGAGGGGAGAGAGGAGAGAGGAGAGAGGAGAGGAGAAAGGAGAGAGGAGAGAGGAGAGAGGAGCGGAGAGAGAGGAGAGTGGAGAGAGGAGCGGAGAGAGGAGAGAGGAGAGGAGAGAGGAGAGAGGAGCGAGGAGTGGAGAGAGGAGAGAGGAGAGTGGAGAGTGGAGAGTGGAGAGAGGAGCGGAGAGAGGAGAGAGGAGAGGGGAGAGAGGAGAGAGGAGAGTGGAGAGAGGAGCGGAGAGGAGAGGGGAGAGTGGAGAGAGGAGCGGAGAGAGGAGAGGAGAGGGGAGAGAGGAGAGAGGAGAGGGGAGAGAGGAGAGAGGAGAGAGGAGAGGAGAAAGGAGAGAGGAGAGAGGAGAAAGGAGAGAGGAGAGAGGAGCGGAGAGAGGAGAAAGGAGAGAGGAGAGGGATAGAAGGGTTATTGTTGTTTTTATAATTTATGAGACGCCTTGTATTTCAGTGTTCACCCTGACCGGTACAATGTAAGTTATTACTTGAATATAAAAATATAGATCCAATACTAAAATCCCAGTCTATAAAAGATGATGATGAAGTCGTCTCTCTGTGTGACGCTAGCGGGGTCACCTTCCTGTGACCCTAAGCTATGAGCTCCGACAAAAGGTCACAGGTCAGGGTCCTTTGGGAAGGGTCGCATGACAGGAATGATGGCGACCTGCAAGAGGTCGCCATCATTCCACAACTACAGACGGTCTCTAATAGTGTGTCTGTTATTGTGTGTCTGTTATTGTGTGTCTGTTATTGTGTGTCTGTTATTGTGTGTTCAGTGTGTTATTGTGTGTATGTTATTGTGTGTTCAGTCTCTGTTATTGTGTGTCTGTTATTGTGTGTCTGTTATTGTGTGTTCAGTGTGTTATTGTGTGTATGTTATTGTGTGTTCAGTGTGTTATTGTGTGTATGTTATTGTGTGTTCAGTGTGTTATTGTGTGTATGTTATTGTGTGTTCAGTGTGTTATTGTGTGTATGTTATTGTGTGTTCAGTGTGTTATTGTGTGTCTGTTATTGTGTGTTCTGTGTGTTATTGTGTGTTCAGTGTCTGTTATTGTGTGTTATTGTGTGTTCAGTCTCTGTTATTGTGTGTCATGTCTGTGGTGTGTGTCTATGGTGTGTGTGTTGTGTCTACATATTCAAAGTGAAATGTTCTCTACGTGAAGCTGATGATAGCCAGTGAGCATATGGTAGGAAAATGACAAAGAATACTTGAGAGAGTGAGAGAGTGAGAGAGTGAGCGAGTGAGAGTGTCCAAGTGAGTGAGCGACATTGAGGAAAGGTACGAGGAGTTGATCTCAGGAGATCCAGATCCCTTCTCTGTCTGTCTCTCTCTCTCTCTTTGCTCTCACCCTCTCCCTCGCTCTCTCTCTCTCTCTCTCTCCCTGTGACTCTCGCTCGCTCACTCACTCACCCATTCACTCACACGTAGAGTGAATGGAGCGGTAGAATCGCTATTGATCGCCTCACTGCTTGCAAGGTGACCAGCTGAGGGAGAGGTCAGTCCCCTGCTCCACGGGGAGGTCCATGGTCTGTCAGTGAGTTGACCATGGACCTCCCCTGCTCCACGGGGAGGTCCATGATCTGTCAGCGAGTTGACCATGGTCCTCCCCTGCTCCACGGGGAGGTCCATGGTCTGTCAGCGAGTTGACCATGGTCCTCCCCTGCTCCACGGGGAGGTCCATGGTCTGTCAGCGAGTTGACCATGGACCTCCCCTGCTCCACAGGGAGGTCCATGGTCCTCCCCTGCTCCACGGGGAGGTCCATGGTCTGTCAGCGAGTTGACCATGGTCCTCCCCTGCTCCACAGGGAGGTCCATGGTCCTCCCCTGCTCCACGGGGAGGTCCATGGTCCTTCGCTGGTTAAAAAAGGGCGGGGCCAGAGACCTAAGAAGAGAGAGGGGAGAGAGAGGCAGAGAAGATGAAGAGGAAGACGAAAAGGGAGGGGGAGCTGTATCTGCTCAGTGAAAGGAAGTAAGGCTGTTGGGGGAGGGAGGGAGGGAGAAAGGGAGGGCTGGGAGTGTGTTGGATAAGGAGAAGGTTTTGGGTTACAAGAGCGATGCGGACAATCTGACCTGGGCTCTGAAGACGCCAGGTGAATCACTCCCGGGACAACGGGGGCTCCATAATGAATGTGCATGTCAGACGGAAGAGACACAGATGGCACACAGGACACCCCCATGGTCACTCACTCACTCACCCCCATGCTCACTCACTCACCCCCATGCTCACTCGCTCACTCACCCCCATGCTCACTCGCTCACTCACCCCCATGCTCGCTCACTCACCCCCATGCTCACTCACTCACCCCCATGCTCACTCGCTCACCCCCATGCTCACTCGCTCACTCACCCCCATGCTCACTCGCTCACTCACCCCCATGCTCGCTCACTCACCCCCATGCTCACTCACTCACCCCCATGCTCACTCACTCACTCACCCCCATACTCACTCACTCACACACACACACACACACACACACACACACACACACACACCCAGTAGTGAGCAGGGCGTGTGCATGTTGCAGGCTTGACTTTGTGGTGTGTGCAGCAGAGGTCAGTTACTGTGCTGTCTGTACTGTCTGTACTGTCTGTGCTGTCTGTACTGTCTGTGCTGTCTGTACTGTCTGTACTGTCTGTACTGTCTGTACTGTCTGTGCTGTCTGTGCTGTCTGTGCTGTCTGTACTGTCTGTACTGTCTGTGCTGTCTGTACTGTCTGTACTGTCTGTACTGTCTGTACTGTCTGTACTGTGTACTGACTGTACTGTCTGTACTGTCTGTACTGTCTGTACTGTCTGTGTTCCCCTGCAGGGAGGACTCTCTGCAGGGAGACTAAACTTGCAAGCCAAGTTTTGTCACAGCAGTTGTGTACCACACACACACACACACACACACACACACACACACACACACACACACACCTACCTTCGTCTTCTCTTTCTCTGCTGGTGTCCCAATAGTTTATAAAAAGCCCAGAAGGTGTTATTAATATCACAATCATGTAGGGCACAATGGCTTTCCTGGTTTATAGATTTTTTATTTTCTGCTGAATGGAGTAATCGTTTGGTCAATACAATGTCATAAATAGGTACAAATAATTATCACAAGTTACCAGACGCCGATGTGAAAAAAATACATATATCAAAATATATACCAGAAACTGAGAAAAGTGACCAAATGTTTGCATGGACCAAACTATAAGCAGTGCATGTGTTTCTGCTTGTTAAATGACAACGAACTGTAAAAACACTAATTGATGACCAATATTAGAAATATATTTTGGTTCTGTTGATCAACTACATCTTATTCATGGACGTTTAGAGTTCAAACCCAGACCTTACAGACCAGGACCGTACAAACCCAGACCGTACAGACCAGGACCTTACAGACCAGGACCTCACAGACCAGGACCTTACAGACCAGGACCTCCCAGACCAGGACCTTACAGACCAGGACCTCACAGACCAGGACCTTACAGACCAGGACCTCACAGACCAGGACCTTACAGACCAGGACCTTACAGACCAGGACCGTACAAACCCAGACCGTACAGACCAGGACCTTACAGACCAGGACCTCACAGACCAGGACCTTACAGACCAGGACCTCACAGACCAGGACCTTACAGACCAGGACCTTACAGACCAGGACCTTACAGACCAGGACCGTACAAACCCAGACCGTACAGACCAGGACCTTACAGACCAGGACCTCACAGACCAGGACCTTACAGACCAGGACCTCACAGACCAGGACCTTACAGACCAGGACCTCACAGACCAGGACCTTACAGACCAGGACCTTACAAACCCAGACCGTACAGACCAGGACCTTACAGACCAGGACCTTACAGACCAGGACCTTACAGACCCAGACCGTACAGACCAGGACCGTACAGACCAGGACCTTACAGACCAGGACCTTACAAACCCAGACCGTTCAGACCAGGACCTTACAGACCAGGACCTTACAGACCAGGACCTTACAGACCCAGACCGTACAGACCAGGACCGTACAGACCAGGACCTTACAGACCAGGACCTTACAGACCAGGACCTTACAAACCCAGACCGTACAGACCAGGACCTTACAGACCAGGACCTTACAGACCAGGACCTTACAGACCCAGACCTTCTAAAGGGATCAATAGAAGCGTCTTCCTTTTCTTTAAATTGCACAATCCCTGTGTGCGCGTGTGTGTGTGTCCTCTAGGGAAGGTGTACGTGCACTGCAGAGAGGGCTTCAGCCGCTCCCCCACCATGGTCATGGCCTTCCTCATGCTGCGTCACAAGATGGACGCCCGAGCAGCGGTGGCCACCGTGCGCCACAAACGAGAGATCGGCCCCAACGACGGCTTCCTGCGCCAGCTGTGCCAACTCAACCAGCAGCTGGCCAGGGAGGGCCGGCTGAGCAACGGGGAGGTGGGCAAGCTAAAAAACAAATGAAGACGAAGAGGAGGAAGAGGAGGAGGAGGAGGAGCAGAGGCTGAGGATGAAGAAGCGACCCTGTGCCCCGCCTCCTTATCCTCCTTCCTCCAATCATGCCTTTTCACCGGCTTCAGCTGCTCGCCGAGGCTGGCCCCGCCTTCCCCTACTGCTGAATAAACACACACACTCATCTGGGTGGAACACACACACTCACTCACTCACACATACGCACACACTCGCACTCACACGCACACACTCTCACACACACGCTTGAATCACAGTCTTCTCTCTGTCTCTGTCTCTCTCTCTGTCTCTCTCTCTGTCTCCCTCTGTCTCCCTCTCTCTCTGTCTCTCTGTCTCTGTCTCCCTCTCTGTCTCTCTCTGTCTCTCTCACCATACTGTCACATTGTTCCATCTCCCCACTCTGTCCAACATTGTTGTACTTTGTATGTCAGCCGTTAACGACTCAAGAGGGTTCAGATTGGGGTTCAGATTGGGGTTCAGATTGGGGTTCAGATTGGGGTTCAGATTGGGGTATCATGTGTTTTACACTAAAGTCTCCCCAATGTTTTTTTAGAAGGCGTATTGGTGCGCCTCTGGTTCCAGTATGTATCCAACATGTCCTTTGTGACCTGAGATCCTCCACCACACATTCCCTGAGATTCACGCGGGGAGGAGGGGTATGTGTGCTCCACCTCCCAAACGCTAGGACAAAAATAAGAGATTACAGCACAATCAGGCGTAGATATCCCACTGCCGCGGCGATGAAAGGCCTGCCAGCAAATTGATCCCCCCGAAAATTCGGAGAAAATCGGCCGTAATTAACGTCTTTCAAGACTTTTGTACGCAAAGAAATACCTGCCGTCACTCTTAAGTCCAAGTTTTGTATGATAGCGCAGACAAAACTGCAGAATAAATGCCATGTACGACCTTTTACACACAGACAT
>JACYXH010000014.1:35000-47500 GCA_026745465.1 Lota lota | reverse complement strand
GGACTCTGAGTCAGGGTCTAGTTTGGTGCAGGTGGAGCGTAGGACTCTGAGTCAGGGTCTAGTTTGGTGCAGGTGGAGCGTAGGACTCTGAGTCAGGGTCTCGTTTGGTGCAGGTGGAGCGTAGGACTCTGAGTCAGGGTCTAGTTTGGTGCAGGTGGAGCGTAGGACTCTGAGTCAGGGTCTCGTTTGGTGCAGGTGGAGCGTAGGACTCGCCACTCTTCAGAGGAAAAATGTGCGATGGAAACTTGTTATGTTTGATGCTTGTTTACGCAGCGGGAAATGATTGAAGAGTAAGAAAGAGGATGTCCTCCCTCCGTGAGGACATCGTAGGTCTGGCCCCGGGGCCAGACTCTCCCCCGTCATTTAAACAAATAAAAAGTCATCAGTTGCCTTTGAAGCTTTTACGGCGGTTTGACTAATTTATCCCTTGAGGTTTTGAACCTTTTTTTAAGATACCCCTCACATTACTTGTTCCCCCTTTCCCCACATGTTCAGGTTAATCTAATTGGTTTGAAGATATGTCTTTTTTTTAGTGTGGGCCTCTTCACTTCACCTCTGTCCTCTGCGTTAATGGTTAATTAATGTTAATTAATCAATGTTAATCTTATTTATCAAATAGAAAGCACATGATGATCTCATGATGACGCATGCTGAAAACTGCCGATCAGGAGGAAGGATGCTTAAGGTGGAGGAGAAAAGCACATATGTGGTGCAGTGGTAATTGTTAGGAGCGACTGAAGGAGGGAATGACAGAGGGAGGGAGGGAGGGAGGGAGGGAGGGAGGGAGGGAGGGAGAGAGGGAGGGAGGGAGGGAGGGAGAGAGAGGAAGAGAATGGGGCCTTTGGAATGAGACGCTTCTCAGATCTTCTTCCAAGTGCCTGGGCCCGTGGTGGAGGAGGAGGTGGTGGTGGTGGTGGTGGTGGTGGTGGTGGTGGTGATGATGGAGGAGGTAGTGATGCTGGTGGTGGAGGCTTGGTGGTGGGTGGTGGCAGTGGTAGTGACGGAGGTGGGGGATGGTGGAGGTTGAAGTGGAGGTGGTGACGGTGTTGGTAGTGGTGATGGTGGTGGTGGTATGGACTGTTTTCCTGGTCCTTGCTGTGTTTAAGTGCCTGTGTACACGTGTGTGTGTGTGTGTGTGTGTGTGTGTGTGTGTGTGTGTGTGTGTGTGTGTGTGTGTGTACGCACATTCCCAAGAACAAAAAAACCATTCAGGAGAATTAGTGACAGAGCTCTTTCGGTAGAACAACAAGCTGTTAAGTGACAAGCACTGCGTTCGTCCCTTGAAGAGACAGAATAAACAGCCTGGATGTTAACCGGTTACAGGGCCTGAGTTATTAGAGCAGCCTTTTCAACTCCTTCTCAGAAGCCATCCCGTCAACACCAACCATTGATGTCACAACTAGCTGCTGGTTAGGAAGTGAGTCACTTTCAAAAGAAGTATGTTGAATTTTAATCCCACTAAGCTAGAGCAAGATAACTAATAAAGATGTAATAAATCTGTTTATAATGAACCTTTGGGGGATTCTATTTAAGTGATTTTCACACAGCTCTTCTCTGGTTTCATTCAAGTTGTAAACAGCAGAGTGGTGTGAGGATTTTAGTCATCCTAAAAAGCTATGAGCAGGTGTGAATCAGGTGTGAATCAGGTGTGAATTCCTGTTGAACACTCAGTTACTTCCATGAGTCATTAAATTCTACACGGTATTCTGGGATTTTATGACACAACGGACGTAGTGAAACAGTTTCTGTGGTGTCTGTAAAGGGATAGGTTTGAATTGAGTTTGACTTTTGCTATTGTGTATTTCTGCTTCCAAACTAAGTGCTTGCACCTACAGGAATTTGCGGGAAAAAAATAACAGGAACGTATAATAATATTTTTGCAAACAGCGTCAGCCAGCAAAAACCTTTTGTAAGCAAAAAGTCCCAACTAAACGAACAGAGCCCAGTTTAGCACAGCGACACACAGTATCAACAAAACATGGCTTCGCAACGAGTGATCGCACTGAACACTTCAACTTGTTGTCATCAAAAGCAGCCCAGTGTTGACCCAGTCAAGACTTGTGTTCAGCCACAGACAGACAGTCTTATAATCACAGTTCAGCAAATCTGCCACATAACCTGTAGACAGTTTTATGTCCTTTCAGTTCGGGCAGTTGGAGAACAGCCCATTGGATACGAGTTGGGTTCAGTTGGAAATCAGCCCAAACATCCATTTGAACGTGTCAGCTGATGTGCGAAAGGCCTAGCTGACGGGCCGTAAACCTCACACGTCCTGGCGAACCTCACGCTGAGGAACCTCATGCATCCTGAGGAACCTCACGCCTCCTGAGGAACCTCACGCACCCTGAGGAACCTCACGCTGAGGAACCTCACGCATCCTGAGGAACCTCATGCATCCTGAGGAACCTCACGCCTCCTGAGGAACCTCACGCACCCTGAGGAACCTCACGCATCCTGAGGAACCTCACGCACCCTGAGGAACCTCATGCCTCCTGAGGAACCTCACGCCTCCTGAGGAACCTCACGCACCCTGAGGAACCTCGCTCTGAGGAACCTCACGCATCCTGAGGAACCTCATCCTGAGGAACCTCACGCACGCTGAGGAACCTCACGCTGAGGAACCTCACAGGTCCTGAGGAACCTCACGCCTCCTGAGGAACCTCACACGTCCTGAGGAACCTCACGCCTCCTGAGGAACCTCACGCACCCTGAGGAACCTCACACACCCTGAGGAACCTCGCTCTGAGGAACCTCACACGTCCTGAGGAACCTCACACGTCCTGAGGAACCTCACGCGTCCCGGCGATGCCGTGGCCGTAGCGACACATGTAGCTCATTTTCTTTGACGCAGTTGGCTCCCCAATAAAGCCTAAGAAGGCCTTCAAGGCGCGGTCTCTGCTCCCCACAGCTCTTTGGGCGACACCATCCAGCCCCAGAATGACGTCTAGCACAGCTAATCCGTTCTGTAAAGCCACATGGCTGACAGACAAGCAGAAAAAAAAGACTTCATCCAGAACTTTCACCCTGACAGCTCAACACATCCAACCGCTCGACGGAGCTTCAGTCTCTCTGTGGCGGAGTTAAACAAACACCGCGCAGACCTTATTTATAGCCAGAGTTTAATATAGTCTGTGTGAACCTCAAGCTTACTTTTTCCATCTAAGGTAGAACATTGACAGCGAAGATGAAGCAGCACCATTTGTCAGGCCGGGATGACAATGCCAAACCAATAAAGTTGGGGACTTTCAAGGCTTGGGAATGTAAGTGCGGTGCTGTTCTGCTGAGGATCACTGGCCAATGGCAGCCCACACAGTTCATCACAATACTGACAAAGCAGCAATCTGGACCGAACCAGAGGCCAAAGGCAAGCAGGAGAAGCACATTGTTCAGGTCGAGACTAAAGGAGAGGAATGTGCCTGGAATGGTGCAATCAACTTAAGTCTTCACTATTTTGTACGCGCTCCATGGATAAACCTTATTTCCAAATGGCTGTGCCAAAAAAGTGTCCCCAGCCCTGGTTCTTGTTATGCAACAGGAAGTCTTCAAGTTACGTTGTGGTTTGGTCGGAATCAGCGGCCAGGTGACAAACAAAACAAAGACAAAAATCGAACGCAGAGATACGGATTATGGGCCTGGCGTCGGCAGAGCCAGTGGGAAGGGAACGACTCACTGAGTTATTCCCGAACATTCCCAGTTCAGAATAGAACCGTGGTGGCCTGCCCCCCCCCCCCCCCCCCCAAAACCACATGGAGGGGGTCAGCAGGGGTCAGAGGTGGTCACGGTGTGGTTAGCTCAGAGTGGTGGTTAGCGCACTGCCTTGTGTGGTCGGGATCTTCTGCTCACAAGAGTGGTTATCATGAACGCTTCTGCCTGTCAGGATCAAGAGACCTCTACACCTTCTATCCTCTCTTTGTTTTCCCTCTGGAAGGACAAACGGTCAGAAGACACCCGGCAGCCACACGATGTGAGAGCGGACCAGGAGAAGCCTCACTCTTCGGAAGATCTTGCCCCGTTCCTCGTAGATCATTCAGCGCTGCTCCAGAGGGCATCTCCTCCCAGTGACCTCCTCCAACACTTTAGAAGACGACCATCCTGGCGGCCATGTTGGATGTGTCGACGTTTGAGTTGCTGCGTGCTGAGACAGATGTTCTTATGGTATCTTCTCTTCTGTCTTTGATGCGCTGCCTCCCATCTCTTCCCCTTTCATTTCCTCTTTTTCGCACATGGTTCTGGGGTTACGTTGACCAGCTACACGGCCCGGTCCCCTGACGTGTACGTAGGTTATTCTCCGACTTGTTGAATCCAGGCTCTTGACTTTCCGAAACCAGATCGTCTGACTTCCGAGTAACACACAGTTTCTCTCTCTCTCTCTCTCTTTTCTTCCACGTTGTGACGAAACACAGGTCCAGCTTGAATTCATCGCGAACGTACGGGTGTACCGATGAATCAAACGGCTCGAGACTCGTCGCAGAGCTCCACCACTTGGTGATGGAGGGGCCAGAGAGTGTAAAGTGATTCAGAGCTCCACCACTTGGTGATGGAGGGGCCAGAGAGATGGAGAGAGTAAAGTGATTCAGAGCTCCACCACTTGGTGATGGAGGGGCCAGAGAGACGGAGAGTGTAAAGTGATTCAGAGCAGAGCCGCGGTCCGGCGTTGCCCTGACGACCAGGGTCCCATTGATCACCGTGACGATCCCCTTTGTAGTCAGCGCTGGCTTCCGGCACTTATGGGAGCGGCCGTGCGTGGGATATCATTTGATTCTGATGCACTGCAGGTACTTTCACATGAGACGGTCACACCGCGAACGCACTGGATACGGGTTTATTTTCTGAGCGGTTCCAGACAAACCGTTAGCATTTTATTTAGCGTTTGGAATCCGCAACGGCGGTTTTAAATTAGAGCTGAGGTTCGGCCAAAAAAATGAACCTACACCTACATGTCAGATTTATAAGTTGTGATTTGTGATTAGTTGTCTGGCCGGCATGATTGAATATGACACTAGTATGGAAACTAATTCCTTAATGTGAAGGTTCTTAAATTTGGAGCTTGTACTTCTGAACCCGTGATTGATTTTCAGGGCGGTGACTTCCTGTGTGTTTAAGAAAAAAGCCTGAACAGCTGTTGCTGCTTCAATCTGTTGGCTCACTTGATGCATATCCTTCCATAAGAACCTATGCAATGACACTTTGAACAAAAACCACACCACATTACCAACCCGTGTTTCTGTCATGGCCGATTATATTCTATGTGTTGTGGGAACGTTCACGCAAATCCTTTCGTTTTTTGTACGAAACTGAAAATGGCCAGGTCCAGTTCCACATTCCTCGGGGATATGAGCTTAGAATAACTTTGTTTTTTAAATATATTCATGCAGGATCAGGAAATAAAGTGAGAAGAGCCTGCAGGAACTAACAGATTTGTCTTAGTTTGACCAGGAAAACAATTCTGCAAGTATAAAATAAAAATATGCTATTGTCGTCCTTGGATAGGGTGGTCTATAAACCAAAGGGTTGCTGGTTCAAATCTGTGCTCCTTCTCCTGGAGACCTCTCACTACTAACTGTGCCGTGTGTGCATGCAGAGGTGAACGTGAGGCGTTGTCTGAAACAGGGCTTTGGTTGCAGTGGTTTAGAAAGGCTTCATATAAATGCAGTCCATATAGACTCACAGACAAGAAGAGAAATGGTGGAGACCAGCCATGCGAGGGGAGCGCCATTATCCATGACACAATAGATAAACAATCCAACTGGCTTCCCACAAATCCACTCTACGCTTCGTTGCGTAACTTCTACGGACCCAGGAGGTACACATTGCAGAGGGCTGACCTGTGACTGTCTAACCCCTTACCTGTTCCTCAGTGACCTGTATCTGAATTCACTGTCTAACCCCTTACCTGTCCCTTAGTGACCTGTATCTGAATTCACTGTCTAACCCCTTACCTGCCCCTTAGTGACCTGTATCTGAATTCACTGTCTAACCCCTTACCTGCCCCTTAGTGTCCTGTATCTGAATTCACTGTCTAACCCCTTACCTGCCCCTTAGTGTCCTGTATCTGAATTCACTGTCTAACCCCTTACCTGCCCCTTAGTGTCCTGTATCTGAATTCACTGTCTAATCCCTTACCTGCCCCTTAGTGACCTGTATCTGAATTCACTGTCTAACCCCTTACCTGCCCCTTAGTGTCCTGTATCTGAATTCACTGTCTAAACCCTTACCTGCTCCTTAGTGACCTGTATCTGAATTCACTGTCTAACCCCTTACCTGCCCCTTAGTGACCTGTATCTGAATTCACTGTCTAACCCCTTACCTGCCCCTTAGTGACCTGTATCTGAATTCACTGTCTAACCCCTTACCTGCCCCTTAGTGTCCTGTATCTGAATTCACTGTCTAAACCCTTACCTGCTCCTTAGTGACCTGTATCTGAATTCACTGTCTAACCCCTTACCTGCCCCTTAGTGACCTGTATCTGAATTCACTGCAAGTCTCTTTTGGATCAAAGCATCTGCTTAAAAAATGACAGTCTTTAAGATCATGAATCCCTCACTTTCCAACTCCTAAAGAGTTCAAAACTATTGTTTTCAGAACAGTCAAGAGTGAGATCCATATTCTCCTATGTATGCCATAGAAAGAGAAAACCTGCCTTGACCCCACAGAAGAGCATGTGTGTTGTCATGGCTACCAGAGGTCCTTCCTGCAATCTGGCTAGCAGCTGACTGTTATTCAAGCCCCTCTCTCTCTACTGTCACGAGGATCAACAAACACTCCACTGGGGCCCCCAGGGGCCTCTGGGAAGAGACAAAAAGACAAACTAAAAAACAAACTAAAAAACAACACAACCAGAGATCTAAATTGAGACTTGGACTGACATGCGTCACAAAGAAGGTTGTAATCAGAGCTGGCCCTGCTGCAGGAAGAGGGACCCATCCATCCTTCACAAGAAACACACGCATGCACGCACACATGCAGGCAGGCAGGCACAAACACGCACACGCGCACACACGCACACACACACACACACACACACACACACACACACAACAACAAAACAGCGTAGAGTAAGACACACAGGGAAGGCATCCTGTCGACTCTGGTGGCTTCAGAAGCTCGCTGGCCCCGTCATCGGTGATCAACGTGGTTGATGTAATGCTGGTCATCCCAGGTCTGTATGTATTAGAGTCATCAGCCACACTCAAACAGAGCTGCCGCAGCTAAACAACGGCTTTTATGATAGCTGCTCGCTCCGACGACCAGTGAGAAACAGTGAGAAACCATAATGAGAAACCATAGTGAGAAACCATAGTGAGAAACCATAGTGATAAACCATAGTGATAAACCATAGTGAGAAACCATAGTGAGAAACCATAGTGATAAACCATAGTGAGAAACCATAGTGAGAAACAGTGAGAAACCATAGTGAGAAACCATAGTGAGAAACCATAGTGAGAAACCATAGTGAGAAACAGTGAGAAACCATAGTGAGAAACCATAGTGAGAAACCATAGTGAGAAACCATAGTGAGAAACCATAGTGAGAAACAGTGATAAACCATAGTGATAAACAGTGATAAACCATAGTGATAAACCATAGTGATAAACCATAGTGATAAACCATAGTGATAAACCATAGTGATAAACAGTGATAAACCATAGTGATAAACAGTGATAAACAGTGATAAACCATAGTGATAAACAGTGATAAACCATAGTGATAAACAGTGATAAACAGTGATCAACCATAATGATAAACCATAGTGATGCAGTGAACCACGCTAACCTTCAGTTGGGATTTGGTTTTCAGCAGAATAATCACGTGGTGGCACCAGGGAACTATCCCTAGCGATGGTGTTTAATAGTGAGTGTTTCAGTTGTTTGAAGGAATGATAAAGACCCCTCAGCTGGCAGAGCTTGTTCCGATGGCAAATCAATGAAAAGCAAGAGACCAACAGAATGAATGTGTTGAAAGCCGTATGTGAGACTCAACATATGATATCGTTATGTTTAATTCAGTGTTTTCCACAAATCTGTCACTCAGCGTCCATCATTGTGAAGTGATGAATGACGGTTGGCTCTCCAAACCCTGATTTCGGGCTTGAATAAAAGTAGCCAGACCTCGGGTGTGCTATTATGGAAGCATCTCTCAGCATGGAAATGAAAGCATACAAGAGCCAATATAGTGCTATCGACCTCAAATGAGCGATGTGTGTTATTTTCATTCAAGCCTTTGTGCGTACTTTTTTGTCTTTAAAAGATTCCCCTTCGGCGTCTTCGTGCTGGTGCCAGAAGCAGCGGTTGGATGTAGAAAACACCGTTTAGATCTGGATGAAGACTGAATTCCTTGGCGGTTGCTTATCCTCAAGAGGGCAGTGTTTGAACAAAGACACGCGAGCTCGCAGCTCTCCCCAAATCACTTGTCCCATTTCCAAATAAGCTATTCCAAAGATATAGGCCCACATCCATTTCTTCTGGTATTTTGCCGAGTCAAAACCACAGAATTAGTCTATTCTCGAGTCAAATACTCGAATGAAAGAATACTAATCACCTAACACGGATAGGCCTAGTGAAGGATCTGCGACACTTTGCTTCGCGGCATTAAAGTTACCATATTAGAACGTGTTTATAATAGAGACGTACTTTTATATTTTGAACCTGTATCGATTACTACTGACCCAACATCCATCATTCGGGAGGATCAAAGGCTAAAGCACATCTCAGGCGGCACTGGAACAACTGTATGCGCGCGCCCCGAGACGAATTCCCCCAAAACCACTTCAGCAACGGCTTGGATACTTTCTGGAAACACGGAGCGCCCCGTGAATCATCATGGAAAGGGGAAAAAGCTACGATGCACTTGACTTCAACGCAGCAATTTGATGTGTCGATTAAACCAAGCGCGCGCTCCCTCCCTCTCTGCCTCAAGCACGCACGTACGCAAGCACACACAGCACGCACGCGCATCTGCGCTGACGCACTCCCCCCACAAACCTCTCCCCTAGTTTCTGAATGAATTGCATCTCAAGTTCAACCACTCCTCCCCCATTGGTGTAACCGCTTAATTGTCAGTGTTGACGAGAGCTTGATTTAAATACCGCGTGCTCCTCCCGCAGCAAGCTGGTATAGTGACCGACTTCACTCCACGCGGGCATCGTTTCTGCGTATCCACAGTCTCGTGCAGTCACCACAGTTACAAGCATGCAGGTGTCCCTCGCGCTCCTCGCCTCCAGCTGGCTGCTGCTGCTGCTGCTGCTGCAGGGATGTGTCACGGCCGCGAGAGGCTGGAAGGTGGGCCTGATAAAGAACGACGCCACGGAGATCCTACCTGGATACACTGAAGAAGACACGCGGCCACCCCGGGAGGAAATACAGACGACGAACGGAAACGGCAACAACAACAACAACAACAACAACAACAACAACAACAACAACCATACAATGGATAACAGGGCAAAAAACGGCGGAAGAAGATCAGCAAACACAGTCTCATATAGTGAGTAGGCCGTTCCATCTTTGTTTTTAATCTTTTTTAAACGTTAAAAAATGTATTCGATTTTTTTTAATTGAATTGTAACTTTTGATTGGGAAATAATTAATTACATGGCTTATTGTGCTACTTAAAACCGACATTTGTGTTATTGAGGCCTAGTGGGCTACACATTAAATTCAGTTAATTGAGTTAATTAGGCTACACATTCAGTAGATTCAGTTCATTAGGCCTACGTTTGTATTTGTGGAGGAGCGTACATTTGAACTTGGGAGCAATTTTTTTTTAATGGGAGCAAAACTGCAGCCTGTTACTTATAGTGTTACGTAAAGAAACACATCTTGCATTATTATTTTTTGCTTATATTCCATTCACTTAAATAGAGAATGTCCATTTTACAATCATCTTGATTATGTTGTAGGTTTGTAAGCACAATCTTTTTTTTCCACCCTTTTTTTCCTAACACTTTCTGCAAAACTGGAAAATGTGTGAAAAGCTAAAAATGTACAGTAGTATATTTATAGTATAAGTATATATATATATAACATTTTGTAGAATTCATTACAGTTATTTCAAATAGGCTATAGGCTAGTAAATCCTGTATAATTAGAAGAAAAAAAATTAAGAAACACATTTGGTCAAATGATGAACCGAATGGGATCCGAACACATCTTTGTGTGTGTGTGTGTGTGTGTGTGTGTGTGTGTGTGTGTGTGTGTGTGTGTGTGTGTGTGTGCGTGTGTGTGTGCGTGCGTGCGTGCGTGCGTGCGTGCGTGCGTGTGTGTGTGTGTGTGTTAGGGAGTACTTTATTAGAAACGTGTCACCTAAAATATATCTGTAATCATTGCCTCTACCCTTTTCACCCTCTCCGTGGCACAAAGTTCCCCGTCTCTTATCATAATATTACACAAGCCCTACTTATGTCATAATTGGTTGACTGCAACCACATGTTTGTTTTTGCAACCGCGTTATACTTACCTCTGCATAGAATGGGGATTGCTTTGTTGTAACCGAATGACTTCCACCTGTGATTTAGAACGATTCTACTGTATATTCTAATCGACCCTTGCAACAAGAATAATTGACGAGCGCAATGGCTTTTTAAATGGTTGCTGCGATACGCTTTTTTTCTTTGGTCTAATCCACTCAGAATAGCAGGATAAAGTAGGAAAGTGCTTGCTATTATTGCAACGGCAGTTAACGGCTGAAACGAGCGGTCGGAAAGTCTCAGCTGGCTTGGCGGCGCAGGATTCCTTTCCTCACATTGAGGACGTCCTCACTACAGGCGCGGGACGGGGAAGTGATCCACGACCAATCGCACGCACTAAATGGGATCAGGTGTCTTCAGGACGTCTTCATGTCCTCACAGCTGGGGTTGGGAAAACAGAGGATAATCTACAGAGCGGAGTAGGGGGATGGGGGGGGGGGGGGGGGGGGGGGGGGGGGGGTGGGGGGGGGGGGGGGGGGGTGGGAGGGTGTACTGGCTGTAACGGAGCTCTCCCTTCCCGGGATCATTGAGCACTGGGAGCACTGGGACGCCACTGGGTCTCCTCTCCCGGGCCGCTTCAAGGTTTAAACCTTTAAACGTACCTCCAAGTAGAGAAGGATATTGGACAGATCGCATAACTACAAGACATAACTTTAATGTCAGCGTTCACCCCTTGTGTGTGTTTATGTCCCCCCCCCCCCCCCCCCCCCCCCCCACACACACACACACACACACACACTGACAGAACTCAGAACAGCCAATGTTTAAAAAAACTGAGATGATGTATGTTTCGCTCATGCACTTTGGGGGGGTTCACATTAAAAATAAAGCAATAACCCCCCCCCCCCCCACAGACACAAGCCATGTGTACCTCGTCGAAGCTCAACCCCATAACTCAAGCAGCGGGACGGGGCTTCTAGGGGGGCCGCTCCACCCCGGGAAGACTCTGTGCGAAGCAGAGCGTCTGAAAAGCAGCAGATCATGTTCGCATGCCGGGAGAATGGGAGGCAAGTCGCCTGGCATGGAAAAACAAGTCCTTTGTTCGTCCCCCTCTTGCAAAGAAAGCAACGGGAGTAAAGAGATCCCTCTGCGCGTATCGTTTCTAAACCGACACTTCCTCTGGCCTTTCAGTTACACGCCACTCGAACAACAAGAAAGTAGAAGGGCAAAAAAAGACAGGACAATGACTTCTGCGTACGGCCGCTTCACACTCAGGAGAGGGGCGGGAAATATAGGAGTGCGCGGCGTAGGAGAGGTCGCTAATCAGTTTGGCCCCGCTCCAAGTGGTGACCAAAACGACGCAGTTTAGAGAGCTCTAAAATAAGCAGACAGCTAGTCACTCCAGCATCACCACAGCCATTTCCTGTGGGTTCCGACTCAAATCTCCATTAGGATTGATTGAGCTGTTTAGCTTCTCGTCTGGATCAGCTGATTAGTGCCAGCTGCAACCATCCGCTCCAGAACCCGATTCAGACCATTTGGTCCGGTTTCATCTGAGCGATAATTCATGTTCCGATATTGATGTTGTTGGGCGAGGATTTATTCGTAACATCATTTCATGCCGGATTAGCTAAATGGGCCAAAACAACATCATTACCGAAATCAAAATGCCGTCCCTGGGGTTGAGGCCTCTCCAAAGAGCACCTGTACAGCGGTCCAGTTGTGTGTTTCATTACATATTTCCCGTTTATGAGCACAAAAGAGACACTTCAGCAGATGGGTAAAGGGAGACCTGCGAGCCGCACCTCTGAGGCGGTCCAGGGTGGGGGGGGGGGGGGGGGGGGGGGGGGGGGGGGGGGGGGGGGGGGGCGGGGGGGGGGGGGGGGGGGGGGGGGGGGGCGGGGGGGGGCGGGGGGGGGGTCTTCAAAGTCTTAGCGTTGGGTGGTGGCCACTGCTGTAACTGAGCCATCTCCTTTCTCCTCTCTCTCTCGCCCTCTCCTCCACCCCTCCCTCCTCCACCCCTCCCTCTCCTCCACCTCTCCCTCTCCTCCACCCTACCTCCTCCACCTCTCCCTCTCCTCCACCCCTCCCTCCT
>JACYXH010000014.1:17500-20000 GCA_026745465.1 Lota lota | reverse complement strand
ACTCACACGCCGGAGAGGCCTGGGGCGCCCAGCGATGCGAGCATGGACCCGGGACAGTGGGGACGGGACGGGTGAATGGCAGTCGGACCGGAGAGCAGAGGACGCTGGGATATCCATTAGGAGCGATGGCTCGGCCGGGTGTCTCTACGAAGTGCTGACTGGACGGCCACATGGAGCATCAATTACGGCGAGGGAAATGACGAGAAGAAATGGCACCGGTACGTGCCCCCCCCCCCTCTCCCCCACCTCCCTCCTTCCCTCCTCTCCCCCACCTCCCTCCTCCCTCCTCCTCCCTCCCCCCTCCTCCTCCCTCCCTCCTCTCCCCCCTCCACGCCGACTTCCATCGACGCTTAATCAGAGGCCAAGAGAGATTTTATTTTCCTTGAAAGACAGGAGGGGGAAAAAGCTGTTCTGCAAAGCTCTGTGCTGGCAGGGTCCACCCGGAGTGCTTCAGCATCTGTTGACTTGTTTTCCACTGAGTCTGAGTCGCTGTTCCTTCCTTCTTTCTTTCTTTCTTTCTTTTCTTTCTTTCTTTCTTTTCCTTTCTGTTCATTTATTTTGGTTTCATTTTTTTCTTTAAAGAGAAGAGAAATGTGAAATTGAGTCGTCTTTCATTATTGCCGGCAAGTGCCTCATTTTGGGGTCCAGTTCATAAAAAATAATAACATCGGACACTAAACGCGAAGAAAGATTGGAACGGTAAAAGTAATTGTCAAAGTGAAATAGTAATCCTTAAAAAATGCGAGGCTGCTGTAATTTCCATCTGTCATTCCGGTTAGAATTTTCCTTTACGTTAATTTTCTGTAGTGCAAAGCACGGGTAACGAACAGGATTTGAACTGAAATGACACAGTAAATACACACAGGTGTCCTCTGAAAACAAACCATTTCATCCAGAAAATGTTTTTGTCACCGTAAACAAACCCTGGCCTGATCTACACCTTAGAACCTCTAAAGTTAAACTCTCGTCTAACTTGTCCCCTGGACTGTCTCCGTCCGTCCAACTCCTCGAGACCAGCGACCAGCCCATCAGAGGTCCACTGGCTAGAGGTGCTTGTGTGGGAGGGTTTAATTTCTCTCTCTACCTGAAGAGAAATGCAAATAAAAGAGCGAAACTTAAGGATTCAGGATCCAAGAGTTTTGTTGACCAAACGCACGGTCCACCACGGTGGAGATCTGGCCAATGGGATGCTAAGGACGCGTGCTTTCAACTGAGTTCAGAGTTTCGAATACAGTTGAAGTTGAACTCTGACCTTTCCAGCAGCTTCTCCATACACCTGTCCAGCCTGGGGCCCCTGGGTGCCACCATGCATGGGGGGGGCCCTGGGTGCCACCATGCATGGGGGGGCCCCTGGGTGCCACCATGCATGGGGGGGGCCCTGGGTGCCACCATGCATGGGGGGGGCCCTGGGTGCCACCATGCATGGGGGGGGCCCTGGGTGCCACCATGCATGGGGGGGGCCCTGGGTGCCACCATGCATGGGGGGGCCTGCGTCTCTCCGCGTCCCCCCTGATGAGGACATTGGAGGGGTCCGTGGTTCCTGTCGTCAGGGGCCCTCCGTCGTAGCGCTCAGCTGTATTCACGGGGCGCCAAGCAGAACCCCTCCCCCATCACCTTACGGGCTTCAGGAGGTGGGGGAGAAACGGGGGAGAGACTGGGGAGAGACGGGGGAGAGGACGGGTGAGAGGCGGGTGAGAGACTGGGGAGAGACGGGGGAGAGATGGGTGAGAGACTGGGGAGAGACAGGGGAGAGACTGGTGAGAGATTGGGGAGAGAAGGGTGAGAGACTGGGGAGAGACGGGGGAGAGACGGGTGAGAGACTGGGGAGAGACGGGTGAGAGACTGGGGAGAGACGGGGGAGAGACGAACACAGAGAGACACACACACACACTCACACACACACACACACACACACACACACACACACACACACACACACACACACACACAGGACGGATGGAAATGAAGGGGAGGGAATGGGGAAAGTATTCTGAACCAGCACACAAACACACACACAACAGCAAGAATACTGCCCTTTTCCATTTCCAATGAATGCCTTAGACTGACTTTTTCCAAATTCATTTTTCTGCGCAATTGGACATCACAAGGTTTGAAACTGTAATAACCGCATATGTTTAAGAAAGCATAGTATTATAGAAACGTATTTTAATTAACGACAAGAAAAAAGCAATATATATGATATACTTTCTACAGACTGTAACATCGTTCATAGTGAATCCATTTCGTCCATCACAAAGCAGCCTGTACTCCTACACGGCACAGCTGAAGCGCTTGAATTGAGTGGACATAAAATCAAACCCATGCCTCTAATCTATCGGGATCTACCGATCAGAAATCATCTTCCCAACCGTGGTCTCGTAGTTCTCCCAGACTGCGGAGCGCTGAACGCCAGCGAGCGACTCCACGTGGTAATGAAGGTTTTCCATTTCGGACGGATCTGCTGCAACGTGACCGTATATTTTCTGAGCGTCAGAGCGTT
>JACYXH010000014.1:12500-15000 GCA_026745465.1 Lota lota | reverse complement strand
ATGTGTATGTGTTTGTATATGTATGTTTGTATATGTATGTGTATATGCATGTATACATGTGTATGTGTATGTATATGTATGTTCGTATATGTATGTGTATGTGTATGTGCATGTATACATGTGTATGTGTATGTATATGTATGTTCGTATATGTATGTGTATGTGCATGTATACATGTGTATGTGTATGTATATGTATGTTCGTATATGTATGTGTATGTGTATGTGCATGTATACATGTGTATGTGTATGTATATGTATGTTCGTATATGTATGTGTATGTGCATGTATACATGTGTATGTATATGTATGTTCGTATATGTATGTGTATGTGCATGTATACATGTGTATGTGTATGTATATGTATGTTCGTATATGTATGTGTATGTGTATGTGCATGTATACATGTGTATGTGTATGTATATGTATGTTCGTATATGTATGTGTATGTGCATGTATACATGTGTATGTATATGTATGTTCGTATATGTATGTGTATGTGCATGTATACATGTGTATGTGTATGTATATGTATGTTCGTATATGTATGTGTATGTGTATGTGCATGTATACATGTGTATGTGTATGTATATGTATGTTCGTATATGTATGTGTATGTGTATGTGCATGTATACATGTGTATGTGTATGTATATGTATGTTCGTATATGTATGTGTATGTGTATGTGCATGTATACATGTGTATGTGTATGTATATGTATGTTCGTATATGTATGCATTGTGTTACCGTGGGCTTTTCAACACATCCCCCACCGGGCCACCCCGCCAGCAGCAGACTTGGCGAGTGTTCTGCTCCTTGAACAGAGTTCCCTCTCCCCCTCTCCCCCTCTCCCCCTCTCCAGGGTGGTCTCCCACCACCCCAGAGTCAAGCACCTCTGGGGTCTGAAGCATGTCTAGAAGGACCTGGCAGTAGACCAGACCTAGTGGACCAGCCCTGGAGAGGGGGGCTCATCAGGGAGACGCCCGTCTGAAGGATGCATAGTAGTAGGAATGTGAGTGTGTGTGTGTGTGTTTGTGTGTGAGTGTACGTGTACGTGCATGTGAGTCTGTGTGCATGTGTGTGTGTGTGTATGTGTGTGTGCGAGCATGCGTGCGTGTGTGTGTGTGTTTGTGTGTGCCTGTGTGCGTATGTGTGTGTGTGTGTGTGTGCATGTGTGCGTGCGTACGTGTGTGCCTGTGTGTGCCTGTGCGTGCCTGTGTGTGTGTGTATGCGTGCGTGTGTGTGTGTGTATGCGTGCATGTGTGTGTGTGTGTGTGTATGTGTTTGTGTGTGTATGTGTGTATGTGTGTGTGTGTATGCGTGCGTGCGTACGTGTGTGTGTGTGTGCGTTCAGGGGTCCGGAGCCAAGAGTATATATTCACACATCACCATGGGGGGTATATATTCACACATCACCATGGGGGGTATATATTCATACATCACCATGGGGGGTATATATTCACACATCACCGTGGGGGGTATATATTCATACATAGGGGCTAGTGAACTTTAGATCCATGTCCTTAAGGAGCAGGTAGGGGCTAGTGAACTTTAGATCCATGTCCTTAAGGAGCAGGTAGGGGCTAGTGAACTTTAGATCCATGTCCTTAAGGAGCAGGTAGGGGCTAGTGAACTTTAGATCCATGTCCTTAAGGAGCAGGTAGGGGCTAGTGAACTTTAGATCCATGTCCTTAAGGAGCAGGTAGGCCCTAGGCTTGATCAAGGGCCTTCAGGTAGGCTGCGGACATCGGGGGATGAACACAGAAGGCTTCCAACCTACCCTAACCACGAAATGATGCACTACCACTTTCCCTTCAAACTGGGATTTCAAAGTAAAACCATTCTCCCTTCTCTCTATAAACACACAGGGGGTTCCATAACTCATAGAAAAAGCAAAGACAGAATGTCCTTTCCTATCTGTTGCCTCCAGCCTGTACAAAAGACACCTGGAGCAGGCCGAACAAACCAAGCCAAATAAATGACTCCACTTCTTCTACGTATCTGTATTTCCTCCAGTCTTTTTCTTGGATTGCACGTTGTTATGCGAGTTTGATGCTAGCCCAGAGACCTGTGTGAGAGCGAGGGGGAGAGGGGGGGGGGGGGGAGGGGGGGTGAGGGGTGTGAAACGAGAGAAACAGAGGACTTGGCGTGGTGCGACCGTACCGTTTGTTGCACCGCGGTCCAGGGTTGTGACAGCAACGGGAGAGAGCTTTTTAACGGGCCGTGTGCTGGGGGGGGGGGGGGGGGGGGGGGGGGGGGTTGTGTCTGGTTCTAATACGTCTGTTTGGTGGGCTGAACCTCTGGAATAAGGATTGGATTAAGAAATGAAGGGCGCTTGTTTTTGTTATTGTGTTACACAATTGACCGGGGATGAATCTCCAAATGTTGGTTTTAAGATGAGCCGGAAACTACAATCCACAGGATTTCTCCTTTGGATTGTCCTTCCTGGAGACGGACGCACCAGTTCTAACCAGTTCTAACCAGCATCCAGAGAACGCTAC
>JACYXH010000014.1:0-7500 GCA_026745465.1 Lota lota | reverse complement strand
TAACACACATGCACCCCTCTCACATGCACTAACACACATGCACTCCGCTCACGTGCACGAACACACATGCACCCCTCTCACGGGCACTAACACACATGCACTCTGCTCACGTGCACTAACACACATGCACCCCTCTCACGGGCACTAACACACATGCACCCCGCTCACGTGCACGAACACACATGCACCCCTCTCACGTGCACTAACACACATGCACTCCGCTCACGTGCACTAACACACATGCACCCCTCTCACGTGCACGAACACACATGCACCCCTCTCACGGGCACTAACACACATGCACTCTGCTCACGTGCACTAACACACATGCACCCTGCTCACGTGCACTAACACACATGCACCCCTCTCACATGCACTAACACACATGCACCCCTCTCACGTGCACTAACACACATGCACCCTCTCACGTGCACTAACACACATGCACCCTCTCACGTGCACTAACACACATGCACTCTGCGCGCAGCGTTTCATTTGGACTCTTAAACTCTCCGTCAGTCCCAGGGTGTTTCCTCCTGACAGACTGAGGTGATCCTGTGGGTGTGGAGGAGCTCGGGGTTAACTCGCCCCGTCTGCGCTTCACGCAGCTCGACCGCCCGGCCTCGCGCCTGCTGACCCCCACCAAGCCTTCCCCCTGACCCCCACCAAGCCTTCCCCCTGACCCCCACCAAGCCTTCCCCCTGACCCCCACCAAGCCTTCCCCCTGACCCCCACCAAGCCTTCCCCCTGAGTCACACCAAGCCTTCCCCCTGACCCCCACCAAGCCTTCCCCCTGACCCCCACCAAGCCTTCCCCCTGACCCCAACCAAGCCTTCCCCCTGACCCCCACCAAGCCTTCCCCCTGACCCCCACCAAGCCTTCCCCCTGAGTCACACCAAGCCTTCCCCCTGACCCCCACCAAGCCTTCTCCCTGAGTCACACCAAGCCCTCCTTCTCTCTTCAGTTTCACTTCCTTCCTCTTTGAGTCTTCACGCAGCGAATTAAGGTCCAAAGTCTGAGCCAGGATCCTGTGCTCTTCGGTGTGTTTAACATGTCAGCTGTCTCCTTCAGCTTCGCTCTCTTGAGGGAGCCGTGTAAGGGCCCTTCAGTCTGCCCGGGGCCCGGGCAGACTGAAGGGCCCTTTCCTCAGAATGCAGTTGAACCATCACATCCGACCCAAAGTGTTTGCATTCACAGAGTAGCGGCCGGCCGACCGCCATCCATCACATGGCTGACAGGCGCTGGCAGCAGAGCCAAGTGGAGTCCAGGGTGGTGCCCGGGGGGAGATCCTCATGGGGGGGGTGGGGGGGGTACCCCAGGTAGGGAGGTGCCGGCCGTCCTTTGAACTGCCTGTCATGTTCGTTCATTGAAACATTCCAAAAGAAAGGAGATGGGAGGCCCCGGACCCCTACCGGCTGCTTTTCTGCTTTTCTGTTTTTTCTTAAACATCTTACAGTGATTAGAAGGGGCCCTGTAACATTGGGGGGAGAGAAGGAGGAGAAGGCAACGGGTTATGGAGGGCCACACAGGAGAATGGCCCCCAAATGTGAAGCTCTTGTAGACAGAGTCAGACGCATGGAACCCGCAAGATCCGGTTTTGTTTTGAATTCATTAGTCCAATCAGGGCCAAGCGGAGGACACATGATGTCACCGCGCGAACGCCATTACTTCACACGTCGCTGCTGATGAGGCAACGCCTCGACAACACTGCAGCAACGCCTCGACAACACTCCTGCAATCCAGCGAGGCAAAGCGACGACAGCATCAGCCACTTGGACCACCAGCAAGCCGGAGTCGAGGATCTGAAGGATGATTCAAAAATCGGAATCGACATCTTTTTAATTGCCACTGTAGTCGATCTCATGCTTTCCCAGAGTCTCTGAAGTGCTGAAACCTGCGACTCAGGAGAACAGATTCACCTGAGCCAGGGCAGAGCTGTAGGCTACTGACCCCCCCCCCCCCCCCCCCCCCCCCCTCCCCCCATCGTAGCAGCGTGTTCAGAGGGCAGAGCTGTAGGCCACTGACCCCCCCATCATAGCAGCGTGTTCAGGGGACCGAGCTGTAGGCCACTGACCCCCCCATCGTAGCAGCGTGTTCAGAGGGCAGAGCTGTAGGCCATTGACCCCCCCATCATAGCAGCGTGTTCAGGGGACCGAGCTGTAGGCCTGGGGCCTCCTCCATCATAGCAGCGTGTTCAGAGGGCAGAGCTGTAGGCCACTGACCCCCCCCCCCCCATCGTAGCAGCGTGTTCAGGGGGGCTGTGTTTCCTCATGTGCACGGGGAGGGCTTCAGGGAAGAACAAATGGATCACCCTGAGATTCAGGTCTGTACCTTGGCCTGGTGGTGGAGGATGAAGTCAGGCTCTGGATGTGTGTCTATGTGAGTGTGTGTGTGTGTGTGTGTGTGTGTGTGTGTGTGTATGTGTGCGTGCGGGTGTTAGTGTGCATGTGTGGTTGCTGATGTGTACATGTGTTCTACCAAGCTCAAGGCTGGGAGGTAGAAAACCATTCTGCTGTGTTCCATCTCTGGAAATATTTAAGATATGTGGTTTGGGGGGGGGGGGGGGGGGGGGGGTAGTAAACAAGTATTATCAGCTGTTCATGCACGTGTGTGGGAGTCTGTTGTATGAATCAGGGCCTCTCTCTGCGAGTGTATGCAGAGCTGCATCCTTGTGTGGCTATAGGCGTACGATTATGCGTGTGTGTGTGCCTGTGTGATTTTATGTATGTGTGCGATTATGTGTGTGTGCGCCTACATGCGTGTGATTATGTGTGCGTGTGTGAATGTATACTGAGGAAGCCTGACTTTAAGTAAACCCCCCCCCCCCCCACACACACAGACAGACAGAGGGCAACAAGCTGTGAATAAGTCCATATGCAGCACACACACACACACGCACACGCACACACACACGCATACGCACACACACACACGCACACGCACATGCACACGCACACACACACACACACACACACACACACACACACACACGGGAAGCCTCTTAATGTCACGCAACTGCGCCAGCCTCTCGGTCAGGCTCGTGTTGAGGTTGGTGCGAGGCCAGCGCCTCTAATTGAGTATAATGCAGGATCATTTTCACCTCTGCTGCTCCGGTCCCAACGAGGCTCCCCGCTGAGGCTCGCCTCGTTGGGACCGCAGGATGGATGCGAGCCGCTCTGCATCTCTTTCATCACGAGAAGCGGGCTGCACCTGCAGCGTTCCAACTTTTGACTTCACTGCCGTGGAGGAACCGTTCCCGGGTGCCTCTCTCTCTCGGGGGCAGATGCTGGGAAAAGCCGGTTGCTAATCCTAGCTATGGCTCAAGGTTATTTGCAGGTAGATTTAAGTGAACCTGCTCTTAACCTTAATTATTTTCACATGGAAATGGGAGTGCGACCTCACCCACACACACACACACACACACACTCAAACACAAAACAACACAAATGGTATTTGTTAAAAGGTCTCAAAGTTAAAACGATTTCATTTTTAAAGCATAAGTGAACCCTCTGTTTCAGCTCAAATTCAAACACTGATATTTAAACAAAGGCGTCCATGTATTAATGCATGTTTTAATACATGTATTAATGCATGTATTAATGCATGTTTTAATCCTTGTATTAATGCATGTTTTAATGCATGTTTTAATACATGTATTAATGTATGTTTTAATCCTTGTATTAATGCATGTATTAATGCATGTTTTAATCCTTGTATTAATGCATGTATTAATGCATGTTTTAATCCTTGTATTAATGCATGTTTTAATCCTTGTATTAATGCATGTTGTAATCCTTGTATTAATGCATGTATTAATGCATGTATTAATCCTTGTATTAAGCCATGTATTAAGCCATGTATTAATGCATGTTTTAATCCTTGTATTAATGCATGTATTAATGCATGTATTAATCCTTGTATTAAGCCATGTATTAAGTCATGTATTAATGCATGTATTAATCCTTATATTAATGAATGTTTTAATCCTTGTATTAATGAATGATTAATGCATGTATTAACCCATGTATTAATGCATGTATTAAGCCATGTATTAATGCATGTATTAAGCCATGTATTAAGCCATGTATTAATGCATGTATTAAGCCATGTATTAATTATCAGGCCAGTCTCTCTGTGTCTTGGGGTCATGTGAGGAAAAGTGTCAGTAGATCATAACTGAGGAAGACTGAAGTTCAGCAGAGTCAGGACACAGTGCTCCTGTACAAACAAGATCAAGAGACCAGCATTCAACAGGAGGTCACCACGGGCTTTGTTTTTACACGCATCCACAAATTAAGGAATTCACGTAATTAATGATCCGACAACATGGCCGCCTCGGCAGATAAAGAGTCTGTCGCTCGGTGGGGAGTTCAGGAAAACACAGGGAATATTTATTTTTCCGAGGCAAAGAAAACAGAATGGTCTTCCGGCTCAGTCACAATACATTTCTGTGGGAACCAAGACCCAAATGAGACCCGGGACGAGATCGGACCAGACCAAGACCAAGCTTGACCAGATCAAGACCAGACCAAGACCAGACCTGACCAGATCAAGACCAGACCAAGACCAGACCTGACCAGATCAAGACCAGACCAAGACCAAGCTTGACCAGATCAAGACCAGGTCTGAGACGGAGACCAAGATTAAGACCAAGCTCCAGACCAGACCAAACAAAACAAAACCAGACCAAGACCAGACCAGATCAAGACCAAGACCAAGACCTATGCTAGTGTCTTACATTCAACACATAAGTTTACATTTTGGATTTTACAGTCCCTTGGTACATCTAGTAAAGGTTTGTCTCTCGTGGAAGGCAAGGCAGACACTTGATAAAAGGTCAAGTGTCTCAGGTCGACTACACCCTACGTCTGTAAACTAACTCAAAGATGCCCCCCCACACACACACACACACACACGCACGCACACACATCCTGTGAAAATAAACCAAACACAAAAAAGACCTTCCCATTGATGTATTCAGTTCCAAACCATCCCTTCAGTGAAAAGCGTAGAGTGTCACGTCGGGAGCGGAAGCACTCTCCCCGTGCATGGAGTAACGCCCCTGGATGACAACCAAACAAAACTAGTGCTTCTCCTAGCGTAAAGCGTGTGTGTGTTGTGTCGGGGCTAACAATCGCGGGATGCTAAACCCGTAGCCGCCGCCCCGCGCTACGGGTTTACGAGGCCTTCTCAGACGGGCCCATTGTCCCTCGTCCCCAAAGACAGAGACAGATGGCTGAGGGCCACTGTGTCTCACGTTACGAGAGAGAGAGAGAGAGAGAGAGAGAGAGAGAGAGAGAGAGAGAGGTTTTTCTTGTTTTCCTGTTTTATTTTGATTGCCCTTGGGTGGAGCAGGGTTTAATCCATTCATGAGCTCACAGAGGGATCTGTCACTCATGCCTAGGATGGCTCCACACACACACACACACACACACACACACACACACACACACACAGGTAAACGCGCCCGTGCACACACACACACACACACACACACACATTAACAGGCCATCGAGGAGCGCTGGTATATTTCCAGCAACACATAGAAGAGAGGCAAACACCATGGGCTTAGCACACACGCACACACACACACACACACACACATACACACACACACACACACACACACACACACACACACACACACACACACACACACACACACACACACACACACCAACGCTGCGCCCCAGAGCTACAGTCCCTCTGGGTCCTCTCTAGAGGCCTGCTCTAGAGAGGACCAGAGCTACAGTCCCTCTGGGTCCTCTCTAGAGGCCTGCTCTAGAGAGGACCAGAGCTACAGTCCCTCTGGTCCTCTCTAGAGGCCTGCTCTAGAGAGGACCAGAGCTACAGTCCCTCTGGGTCCTCTCTAGAGGCCTGCTCTAGAGAGGACCAGAGCTACAGTCCCTCTGGGTCCTCTCTAGAGGCCTGCTCTAGAGAGGACCAGAGCTACAGTCCCTCTGGGTCCTCTCTAGAGGCCTGCTCTAGAGAGGACCAGAGCTACAGTCCCTCTGGTCCTCTCTAGAGGCCTGCTCTAGAGAGGACCAGAGCTACAGTCCCTCTGGGTCCTCTCTAGAGCCTTGTTCTTCCTGCATGTCCATGGCATTCCATCGCCTCACACACTTACGGAGAAGCAGGAAAAACTATCAATCTTTGTCCCAAAAGGGGCAGTAATGATACATTGGTATTGAGAAATGCTGATGTTGAAATGTTGTCTTACAAAGAGTTTCTATCTGGTGCAGAAGAACAGAAACAACAAACAGAAGGAAGAATTGGAGGTCTGACTGAATGTTTTACATAAAGGATTTAAATCCCCAAAATACTAAATGGTCCATGAACAGTCTCTCCCGTTGTTTCTGCATTCTGCATGAACAAGAGACTGACCACCACTGGAGGGTAACCATCGGTTGGAAACCAGTGTGCTGCGTGTTAGATACTGCAGATCCCAGTTCATCATCATCATCTCATGATGTTAACCCCCCACCTCCCCATCACGGCCCACCGGATCCTACCTCAAGCCTCCGATCTGAACAGAGGCGTTAAACCCATCCCTCGGACCTCCGCCAAAAACCCTGCGTTGGCCCGGCTTGGCCCGGCTTGGCCTGGCTTGGCATTGCTTGGCCTGGCTTGGCCTGGCTTGCATTGCTTGGCCTGGCTTGGCCCGGCTTGGCCCGGCTTGGCCTGGCTTGGCATTGCTTGGCCTGGCTTGGCCTGGCTTGGCCTGGCTTGCATTGCTTGGCCTGGCTTGGCCCGGCTTGGCCCGGCTTGGCCTGGCCTGGCTTGGCCCGGCTTGGCCCGGCTTGGCCCGCCATGGCCCGCCTTGGCCCAGTGTGGTCAGGCGTTCAGGCCAGGACTGGATCTGAAGCTCCAGCCTCCACTCTGAGACTCCGGCCCGACGACGTCGTGCCGCATCTATTAGCTGTGTCCCTGAGAACATGATGTGCAAAACATTTGTGTGGACCTGACCTGCCCGTCTCCATCACACTCAGTCCCTCAAGCCCCGGCTACGCTTGATCCCGGTCCAGCCCGGGTGCGTCCAACAGCCAGCCCCGAAGGACCTCGGGGGGGTGATGTCATCGGAACAGGTTGAGTAAATGAAGGAAGGAGGACTGCGGTTTGGCCTCTGCGTGTGACCTCTGCGTGCCCCCGCGATGGGAACTTGGTCTTTGTATAATTTATTTGTCAGGGATTGGCGATGACTTCATCAAAGTACCACTCCGGTTGTTCTTGGACCGTTGCAGTGCCATTGACTCCCCCTGCCTCCCCCGCTACAGGTCTCTTGAGGTCCAGTGAGCCCACTGCCATCACTGTCACCTCCTCATGGGCCAAACCATTTAAGGAAGGGAGGGGTCGATAATAAACGAGCCACTTTTACCTCATAGAATATAACAACTTCAAATTTCCTCAAGAACATATTATGAGCCTTATCTTATCGTTAACAAATGTGGATGAAGACAGAGAAACTTTTCTTTAACAGTCAACACATTGTACCAAAACAAA